>CANTUZ010000002.1:9904-32687 GCA_947846985.1 Fratercula arctica | reverse complement strand
GCCTGCCATGCCAAGGAGCCATGAGGGAAAACTGTGGCTTCTTCTAAAGCTCTCTGGGAACCGCTTACTTTGCCCCAGAGAGTTTCGTGCACAGGGCTTTCCTGGAGGTTTCAGCCTCAAAACAACCATTCTGCACTCCCCCCACAGCCATCCTCAAAAATTACCATATGTCTGAGCCTTGCTGCCACGTAGAAGGATCCATGAGGGAAAACTGTGGCTTCTTCTAAAGCTCTCTGGGAACCGCTTGCATTGCCCCACAGACCTTGGGGCTCCGGGCTTTCCTGGCGCCTTCAGCCTCCAAAGCACCCTTTCTTAGTCGCCCCAGGGCCGGCCTCAAAAATAGCAAATGTCCGGACCTTCCTGCCGTGCCCAAGGAGCCATGAGGGAAAACAGTGGCTTTTTCTAAAGCTCTCTTGGAACCGGTTGCATTCCCCACAGACGTTGGGGCTCCGGGCTTTGGTGGAGCATTCAGCCTCCAAAGCACCCTTTCTTATTCGTCCCAGGGCCGGCCTCAAAAATAGCAAATGTCCGCACCTTCCTGCCACGCCCAAGGAGCCAGGAGGGAAAACTGTGGCTTCTTCTAAAGCTCTCTGGGAACCGCTTACTTTGCCCCACAGACTTTCGGGCACAGGGCTTTCCTGGAGCCTTCAGCCTCCAAAGCTCCCTTTCTCACTTGCCGCAGGGCCGGCCGTAAAAATAGGAAATTTCTGGACTTTCCTGCCCACACCCAAGGAGCCAGGAGGAAAAACTGTGGCTTCTTCTAAAGCTCTCTGGGAACCGCTTCCATTGCCCCACAGACCTGGGGGCTCCGGGCTTTTCTGTAGCCTTCACCTTCCAAAGCACACTTTCCCTCTTGCCCCAGGGCCAGCCTGAGAAATTACCACATGTCTGCAAATGGCTGCCAGGCCCAAGGAGCCATCAGGGAAAACTGTGGCTTCTTCTAAAGCTCTCTGGGAACCGCTTCCATTGCCCCACAGACGTTGGGGCTCCAGGCTTTCCTGGCGCCTTCATCCTCAAAGGCACCCTTTCTTAGTCGCCCCTGGGCCGGCCTCAAAAATAGCAAATGTCTGGACCTTCCTGCCCCGTAGAAGGAGCCATGAGGGAAAACTGTGGCTTCTTCTAAAGCTCTCTGGGAACCGCTTCCATTGCCCCACAGACCTGGGCTCTCCATGCTTTCCTGGCGCCTTCATCCTCAAAGGCAACCTTTCTTAGTCGCCCCAGGGCCGGCCTCAAAAATAGCAAATGTCTGGACCTTCCTGCCGCGTAGAAGGAGCCATGAGGGAAAACTGTGGCTTCGTCTAAAGCTCTGTGGGAACCGCTTGCATTGCCCCACAGACCTTGGGGCTCGGGGCTTTCATGGCGCCTTCAGCCCCCAAAGCACCCTTTCTTAGTCGCCCCAGGGCCGGCCTCAAAAATAGCAAATGTCTGGACCTTCCTGCCGCGTAGAAGGAGCCATGAGGGAAAACTGTGGCTTCTTCTAAAGCTCTCTGGGAACCGCTTACTTTGCCCCAGAGAGTTTCGTGCACAGGGCTTTCCTGGAGGTTTCAGCCTCAAAACAACCATTCTGCACTCCCCCCACAGCCATCCTCAAAAATTACCATATGTCTGAGCCTTGCTGCCACGTAGAAGGATCCATGAGGGAAAACTGTGGCTTCTTCTAAAGCTCTCTGGGAACCGCTTGCATTGCCCCACAGACCTTGGGGCTCCGGGCTTTCCTGCAGACTTCAGTCTCCAAAGCACCCTTTCTTAGTCGCCCCAGGGCCGGCCTCAAAAATAGCAAATGTCCGGACCTTCCTGCCACGCCCAAGGAACCATGAGGGAAAACTGTGGCTTCTTCTAAAGCTCTCTGGGAACCGCTTCCATTGCCCCACAGACCTTGGGGCTCCGGGCTTTGGTGGAGCATTCAGCCTCCAAAGCACCCTTTCTTACTCGTCCCAGGGCCGGCCTCAAAAATTACCACATGTCTGTAGATTGATGCCACGCCCAAGGAGCCATGAGGGAAAACTGTGGCTTCTTCTAAAGCTCTCTGGGAATCGCTTCCATTGCCCCACAGACCTGGGGTCTCCATGCTTTCCTGGCGCCTTCATCCTCAAAGGCAACCTTTTCTAGTCGCCCCAGGGCCGGCCTCAAAAATATCAAATGTCTGGACCTTGCCTGCCCCGTACCAAGGAGCCATGAGGGAAAACTGTGGCTTCTTCTAAAGCTCTCTGGGAACCGCTTCCATTGCCCCACAGACCTTGGGGCTCCGGGCTTTCCTGTAGCCTTCACCCTCAAAGGCAACCTTTCTTAATCGCCCCAGGGCTGGCCTCAAAAATAGCAAATGTCCGCACCTTCCTGCCACGCCCAAGGAGCCATGAGGGAAAACTGTGGCTTTTTCTAAAGCTCTCAGGGAACCGCTTCCATTGCCCCACAGACCTTGGGGCTCCGGGCTTTCCTGGAGCCTTCAGCCTCAAAACAACCCTTTTTCACTCGTCCCAGGCCCGGCCTCAAAAATTACCAATGTCCTGGAGATTGATGCCACGCCCAAGGAACCGTGAGGGAAAACTGTGGCTTTTTCTAAAGCTCTCTGGGAACCGCTTGCATTGCCCCACAGACCTTGGGGCTCCGGGCTTTGGTGGAGCATTCACCCTCCAAAGCACCCTTTCCCTCTTGCCCCAGGGCCAGCCTGAGAAATTACCACATGTCTGCAGATGGCTGCCATGCCAAGGAGCCATGAGGGAAAACTGTGGCTTCTTCTAAAGCTCTCTGGGAACCGCTTACTTTGCCCCACAGACTTTCGGGCACAGGGCTTTCCTGGAGGCTTCAGCCTCAAAACAACCATTCTGCACTCCCCCCACAGCCATCCTCACAAATTACCATATGTCTGAACCTTGCTGCCACGTAGAAGGATCCATGAGGGAAAACTGTGGCTTCTTCTAAAGCTCTCTGGGAACCGCTTGCATTGCCCCACAGACCTTGGGGCTGCGGGCTTTCCTGGCAGCCTTCAGCCTCCAAAGCACCCTTTCTCAGTCTGCCCCAGGGCCGGCCGTAAAAATAGGCAAATTTCCGGACCTTCCTGCCCATGCCCAAGGAGCCAGGAGGGAAAACTAGTGGCTTCTTCTAAAGCTCTCTGGGAACCGCTTCCATTGCCCCACAGACCTTGGGGCTCCGGGCTTTGGTGGAGCATTCAGCCTCCAAAGCACCCGTTTCTTACTCGTCCCAGGGCCGGCCTCAAAAATCACCACTATGTCTGGACCTTCCTGCCACGCCCTAAGGACCCATGAGGGAAAACTGTGGCTTCTTCTAAAGCTCTCTGGGAACCGCTTCCATTGCCCCACAGACCTGGGGTCTCCATGCTTTCCTGGCGCCTTCAGCCTCAAAACAACCTTTCTTCACGTCGCCCCAGGGCAGGCCTCAAAAATATCAAATGTCTGGACCTTCGATGCCACGCCTAGAAGGAGCCATGAGGGAAAACTGTGGCTTCTTCTAAAGCTCTCTGGGAACCGCTTCCATTGCCCCACAGACCTTGGGGCTCCGGGCTTTCCTGTAGCCTTCAGCCCTCAAAGGCAACCTTTCTTAGTCGCCCCAGGGCTGGCCTCAAAAATAGCAAATGTCCGCACCTTCCTGCCACGCCCAAGGAAGCCATGAGGGAAAACTGTGGCTTCTTCTAAAGCTCTCATGGGAACCGCTTGCATTGCCCCACAGACCTTGGGGACTCCGGGCTTTCCTGGAGCCTTCAGCCTCAAAACAACCCTTTTTCACTCGTCCCAGGCCCGGCCTCAAAAATTACCACATGTCTGGAGATTGATGCCACGCCCAAGGAACCATGAGGGAAAACTGTGGCTTTTTCTAAAGCTCTCTGGGAACTGCTTGCATTGCCCCACAGACCTTGGGGCTCCGGGCTTTCCTGTAGCCTTCACCCTCCAAAGCACCCTTTCCCTCTTGCCCCAGGGCCAGCCTGAGAAATTACCACATGTCTGCAGATGGCTGCCATGCCAAGGAGCCATGAGGGAAAACTGTGGCTTCTTCTAAAGCTCTCTGGGAACCGCTTACTTTGCCCCAGAGAGTTTCGTGCACAGGGCTTTCCTGGAGGCTTCAGCCTCAAAACAACCATTCTGCACTCCCCCCACAGCCATTCTCACAAATTACCATATGTCTGAACCTTGCTGCCACGTAGAAGGATCCATGAGGGAAAACTGTGGCTTCTTCTAAAGCTCTCTGGGAACCGCTTGCATTGCCCCACAGACCTTGGGGCTCGGGGCTTTCCTGGCGCCTTCAGCCTCAAAGCACCCTTTCTCACTTGCCCCAGGGCCGGCCGTAAAAATAGGAAATTTCTGGACTTTCCTGCCCACACCCAAGGAGCCAGGAGGGAAAAATATGCCTTCTTCTAAAGCTCTCTGGGAACCGCTTCCATTGCCCCACAGACCTTGGGGCTCCGGGCTTTGGTGGAGCATTCAGCCTCCAAAGCACCCTTTCTTACTCGTCCCAGGGCCGGCCTCAAAAATCACCATATGTCTGGACCTTCCTGCCACGCCTAAGGAGCCATGAGGGAAAACTGTGGCTTCTTCTAAAGCTCTCTGGGAACCGCTTGCATTGCCCCACAGACCTGGGGTCTCCATGCTTTCCTGAGCCTTCAGCCTCAAAACAACCCTTTTTCACTCGCCCCAGGCCCGGCCTCAAAAATTACCACATCTCTGGAGATTGATGCCACGCCTAAGGAGCCATGAGGGAAAACTGTGGCTTCTTCTAAAGCTCTCTGGGAACCGCTTGCATTGCCCCACAGACCTTGTGGCTCCGGGCTTTCCTGCAGACTTCAGCCTCCAAAGCACCCTTTCTTAGTCGCCCCTGGGCCGGCCTCAAAAATAGCAAATGTCCGCACCTTCCTGCCACGCCCAAGGAACCATGAGGGAAAACTGTGGCTTCTTCTAAAGCTCTCTGGGAACCGCTTGCATTGCCCCACAGACCTTGGGACTCCGGGCTTTGGTGGAGCATTCAGCCTCCAAAGCACACTTTCTTACTCGTCCCAGGGCCGGCCTCAAAAATTACCACATGTCTGTAGATTGATGCCACGCCCAAGGACCCATGAGGGAAAACTGTGGCTTTTTCTAAAGCTCTCTGGGAACTGCTTGCATTGCCCCACAGACCTTGTGGCTCAGGGCTTTCCTGTAGCCTTCACCCTCCAAAGCACCCTTTCCCTCTTGCCCCAGGGCCGGCCTGAGAAATTACCACATGTCTGCAGATGGCTGCCATGCCAAGGAGCCATGAGGGAAAACTGTGGCTTCTTCTAAAGCTCTCTGGGAACCGCTTCCATTGCCCCACAGACCTTGGGGCTCCGGGCTTTCCTGCAGACTTCAGCCTCAAAGGCAACCTTTCTAAGTCGCCCCAGGGCCGGCCTCAAAAATAGCAAATGTCCGCACCTTCCTGCCACGCCCAAGGAACCATGAGGGAAAACTGTGGCTTTTTCTAAAGCTCTCTGGGAACCGCTTCCATTGCCCCACAGACCTGGGGTCTCCATGCTTTCCTGGCGCCTTCAGCCTCAAAACCACCCTTTCTTAGTCGCCCCAGGGCCGGCCTCAAAAATAGCAAATGTCCGCACCTTCCTGCCACGCCCAAGGAACCATGAGGGAAAACTGTGGCTTCTTCTAAAGCTCTCTGGGAACCGCTTCCATTGCCCCACAGACCTTGGGGCTCCGGGCTTTCCTGGCGCCTTCAGCCTCAAACCGCCCTTTCTTAGTCGCCCCAGGGCCGGCCTCAAAAATTACCATATGTCCGCACCTTCCTGCCACGCCCAAGGAGCCATGAGGGAAAACTGTGGCTTTTTCTAAAGCTCTCTGGGAACCGCTTGCATTGCCCCACAGACCTTGTGGCTCCGGTCTTTCCTGTAGCCTTCACCCTCCAAAGCACCCTTTCCCTCTTGCCCCAGGGCCAGCCTGAGAAATTACCACATGTCTGCAGATGGCTGCCATGCCAAGGAGCCATGAGGGAAAACTGTGGCTTCTTCTAAAGCTCTCTGGGAACCGCTTACTTTGCCCCACAGACCTTGGGGCTCCGGGCTTTCCGGGCGCCTTCAGCCTCCAAAGCACCCTTTCTTAGTCGCCCCAGGGCCGGCCTCAAAAATCACCATATGTCTGGACCTTCCTGCCATGCCCAAGGAGCCATGAGGGAAAACTGTGGCTTCTTCTAAAGCTCTCTGGGAACCGCTTGCATTGCCCCACAGACTTTCGGGCACAGGGCTTTCCTGGAGCCTTCAGCCTCCAAAGCACCCTTTCTCACTTGCTGCAGGGCCGGCCGTAAAAATAGGAAATTTCTGGACTTTCCTGACCACACCGAAGGAGCCAGGAGGAAAAACTGTGGCTTCTTCTAAAGCTGTCTGGGAACCACTTGTATTGCCCCACAGACCTTGGGGCTCCGGGCTTTCCTGTAGCCTTCACCTTCCAAAGCACCCTTTCCCTCTTGCCCCAGGGCCGGCCTCAGAAATTACCACATGTCTGCAGATGGCTGCCATGCCAAGGAGCCATGCGGGAAAACTGTGGCTTCTTCTAAAGCTCTCTGGGAACCGCTTCCATTGCCCCACAGACCTTGGGGCTCCGGGCTTTCCTGCAGACTTCAGCCTCCAAAGCACCCTTTCTTAGTCGCCCCAGGGCCGGCCTCAAAAATAGCAAATGTCCGCACCTTACTCCCACGCCCAAGGAGCCATGAGGGAAAACTGTGGCTTTTTCTAAAGCTCTCTGGGAACCGCTTACATTGCCCCACAGACCTTGGGGCTCCGGGCTTTCCTGGCGCCTTCATCCTCAAAGGCAACCTTTCTTAGTCGCCCCAGGGCCGGCCTCAAAAATAGCAAATGTCCGCACCTTCCTGCCACGCCCAAGGAGCCAGGAGGGAAAACTGTGGCTATTTCTAAAGCTCTCTGGGAACCGCTTCCATTGCCCCACAGACCGTGGGGCTCCGGACTTCGGTGGAGCATTCAGCATCCAAAGCACCCTTTCTTAGTCGCCCCAGGGCCGGCCTCAAAAATAGCAAATGTCCGCACCTTCCTGCCACGCCCAAGGAGCCAGGAGGGAAAACTGTGGCTTCTTCTAAAGCTCTCTGGGAACCGCTTCCATTGCCCCACAAACCTTGGGGCTCCGGGCTTTCCTGTAGCCTTCACCCTCCAAAGCACCCTTTCACTCTTGCCCCAGGGCCAGCCTGAGAAATTACCACATGTCTGCAGATGGCTGCCATGCCAAGGAGCCATGAGGGAAAACTGTGGCTTCTTCTAAAGCTCTCTGGGAACCGCTTACTTTGCCCCACAGACTTTCGGGCACAGGGCTTTCCTGGCGCCTTCAGCCTCCAAAGCTCCCTTTCTCACTTGCCGCAGGGCCGGCCGTAAAAATAGGAAAATTTCTGGACTTTCCTGGAGGCCTTCAGCCTCCAAAGCTCCTTTCTCACTTGCCGCAGGGCCGGCCGTAAAATAGGAATTTCTGGACTTTCCTGCCCACACCCAAGGAGCCAGGAGGAAAAACTGTGGCTTCTTCTAAAGCTCTCTGGAAGCCGCTTCCATTGCACCACAGACCTGGGGGCTCCGGCTTTTCTGTAGCCTTCACCTTCCAAAGCACACTTTCCTCTTGCCCCAGGGCCAGCCTGAGAAATTACCACATGTCTGCACAATGGCTGCCAGGCCCAAGGAGCCATCAGGGAAAACTGTTGGCTTCTTCTAAAGCTCTCTGGAACCGCTTTCCATTGCCCACAGACGTTGGGGCTCCAGGCTTTCCTGGCGCCTTCATCCTCAAAGGCACCCTTTCTTAGTCGCCCTGGGCCGGCCTCAAAAATAGCAAATGTCTGGACCTTCCTGCCCCGTAGAAGGAGCCATGAGGGAAAACTGTGGCTTCTTCTAAAGCTCTCTGGGAACCGCTTCCATTGCCCCACAGACCTGGGCTCTCCATGCTTTCCTGGCGCCTTCATCCTCAAAGGCAACCTTTCTTAGTCGCCCCAGGGCCGGCCTCAAAAATAGCAAATGTCTGGACCTTCCTGCCGCGTAGAAGGAGCCATGAGGGAAAACTGTGGCTTCGTCTAAAGCTCTGTGGGAACCGCTTGCATTGCCCCACAGACCTTGGGGCTCGGGGCTTTCATGGCGCCTTCAGCCCCCAAAGCACCCTTTCTTAGTCGCCCCAGGGCCGGCCTCAAAAATAGCAAATGTCTGGACCTTCCTGCCGCGTAGAAGGAGCCATGAGGGAAAACTGTGGCTTCTTCTAAAGCTCTCTGGGAACCGCTTACTTTGCCCCAGAGAGTTTCGTGCACAGGGCTTTCGTGGAGGTTTCAGCCTCAAAACAACCATTCTGCACTCCCCCCACAGCCATCCTCAAAAATTACCATATGTCTGAGCCTTGCTGCCACGTAGAAGGATCCATGAGGGAAAACTGTGGCTTCTTCTAAAGCTCTCTGGGAACCGCTTGCATTGCCCCACAGACCTTGGGGCTCCGGGCTTTCCTGCAGACTTCAGCCTCGAAAGCACCCTTTCTTAGTCGCCCCAGGGCCGGCCTCAAAAATAGCAAATGTCCGGACCTTCCTGCCATGCCCAAGGAGCCATGAGGGAAAACAGTGGCTTCTTCTAAAGCTCTCTGGGAACCGCTTGCATTGCCCCACAGACCTTGGGGCTCCGGGCTTTGGTGGAGCATTCAGCCTCCAAAGCACCCTTTCTTATTCGTCCCAGGGCCGGCCTCAAAAATCACCATATGCCTGGACCTTCCTACCCCGTAGAAGGAGCCATGAGGGAAAACTGTGGCTTCTTCTAAAGCTCTCTGGGAACTGCTTCCATTGCCCCACAGACCTGGGGTCTCCATGCTTTCCTGAGCCTTCAGCCTCAAAACAACCCTTTTTCACTCGCCCCAGGCCCGGCCTCAAAAATTACCACATCTCTGGAGATTGATGCCACACCCAAGGAGCCATGAGGGAAAACTGTGGCTTTTTCTAAAGCTCTCTGGGAACCGCTTCCATTGCCCCAGAGACGTTGGGGCTCCAGGCTTTCCTGGCGCCTTCATCCTCAAAGGCACCCTTTCTTAGTCGCCCCAGGGCCGGCCTCAAAAATTACCACATGTCTGGAGATAGATGCCACGCCCAAGGAGCCATGAGGGAAAACTGTGGCTTCTTCTAAAGCTGTCTGGGAACCGCTTGCATTGCCCCACAGACCTTGGGGCTCCGGGCTTTGGTGGAGCATTCAGCCTCCAAAGCACCCTTTCTTAGTCGCCCCAGGGCCGGCCTCAAAAATAGCAAATGTCCGGACCTTCCTGCCATGCCCAAGGAGCCATGAGGGAAAACTGTGGCTTTTTCTAAAGCTCTCTGGGAACCGCTTGCATTGCCCCACTGACCTTGGGGCTCCGGACTTTCCTGGAGCCTTCACCCTCCAAAGCACCCTTTCTCACTTGCCCCAGGGCCAGCCTGAGAAATTACCACATGTCTGCAGATGGCTGCTATGCCAAGGAGCCATGAGGGAAAACTGTGGCTTCTTCTAAAGCTCTCTGGGAACCGCTTACTTTGCCCCACAGAGTTTCGGGAACAGGGCTTTCCTGGAGGTTTCAGCCTCAAAACAACCATTCTGCACTCCCCCCACAGCCATCCTCAAAAATTACCATATTTCTGAACCTTGCTGCCACGTAGAAGGAGCCATGAGGGAAAACTGTGGCTTCTTCTAAAGCTCTCTGGGAACCGCTTGCATTGCCCCACAGACCTTGGGGCTGCGGGCTTTCCTCCAGACTTCAGCCTCCAAAGCACCCTTTCTTAGTCGCCCCAGGGCCGGCCTCAAAAATAGCAAATGTCCGGACCTTCCTGCCATGCCCAAGGAGCCATGAGGGAAAACAGTGGCTTCTTCTAAAGCTCTCTGGGAACCGCTTCCATTGCCCCACAGACCTTGGGGCTCCGGGCTTTGGTGGAGCATTCAGCCTCCAAACCACCGTTTCTTACTCGTCCCAGGGCCGGCCTCAAAAATTACCACATGTCTGTAGATTGATGCCACGCCCAAGGACCCATGAGGGAAAACTGTGGCTTCTTCTAAAGCTCTCTGGGAACCGCTTCCATTGCCCCACAGACCTGGGGTCTCCATGCTTTCCTGGCGCCTTCATCCTCAAAGGCAACCTTTCTTAGTCGCCCCAGGGCAGGCCTCAAAAATATCAAATGTCTGGACCTTCCTGCCATGCCCAAGGAGCCATGAGGGAAAACTGTGGCTTCTTCTAAAGCTCTCTGGGAACCGCTTCCATTGCCCCACAGACCTTAGGGCTCCGGGCTTTCCTGGAGCCTTCAGCCTCAAAGGCAACCTTTCTTAGTCGCCCCAGGGCTGGCCTCAAAAATAGCAAATGCCCGCACCTTCCTGCCACGCCCAAGGAGCCAGGAGGGAAAACTGTGGCTTCTTCTAAAGCTCTCTGGGAACCGCTTACTTTGCCCCACAGACTTTCGGGCACAGGGCTTTCCTGGAGGCTTCAGCCTCAAAACGACCCTTTTTCACTCGCCCCAGGCCCGGCCTCAAAAATTACCACATGTCTGGAGATTGATGCCACGCCCAAGGAGCCATGAGGGAAAACTGTGGCTTCTTCTAAAGCTCTCTGGGAACCGCTTCCATTGCCCCACAGACCTTGGGGCTCGGGGCTTTCCTGGCGCCTTCAGCCTCCAAAGCACCCTTTCTCACTTGCCCCAGGGCCGGCCGTAAAAATAGGAAATTTCTGGACTTTCCAGCCCACACCCAAGGAGCCGTGAGGGAAAACTGTGGCTTTTTCTAAAGCTCTCTGGGAACCGCTTCCATTGCCCCACAGACCTGGGGTCTCCAAGCTTTCCTGGCGCCTTCATCCTCAAAGGCAACCTTTCTTAGTCGCCCCAGGGCCGGCCTCAAAAATAGCAAATGTCCGCATCTTCCTGCCACGCCCAAGGAACCATGAGGGAAAACTGTGGCTTCTTCTAAAGCTCTCTGGGAACCGCTTGCATTGCCCCACAGACCTTGGGGCTCCGGGCTTTCCTGCAGACTTCAGCCTCCAAAGCACCCTTTCTTAGTCGCCCCTGGGCCGGCCTCAAAAATAGCAAATGTCCGCACCTTCCTGCCACGCCCAAGGAACCATGAGGGAAAACTGTGGCTTCTTCTAAAGCTCTCTGGGAACTGCTTGCATTGCCCCACAGACCTTGGGGCTCCGGGCTTTGGTGGAGCATTCAGCCTCCAAAGCACCCTTTCTTACTCGTCCCAGGGCCGGCCTCAAAAATTACCACATGTCTGTAGATTGATGCCACGCCCAAGGACCCATGAGGGAAAACTGTGGCTTTTTCTAAAGCTCTCTGGGAACTGCTTGCATTGCCCCACAGACCTTGTGGCTCAGGGCTTTCCTGTAGCCTTCACCCTCCAAAGCACCCTTTCCCTCTTGCCCCAGGGCCAGCCTGAGAAATTACCACATGTCTGCAGATGGCTGCCATGCCAAGGAGCCATGAGGGAAAACTGTGGCTTCTTCTAAAACTCTCTGGGAACCGCTTCCATTGCCCCACAGACCTTGGGGCTCCGGGCTTTCCTGCAGACTTCAGCCTCAAAGGCAACCTTTTTAAATCGCCCCAGGGCCGGCCTCAAAAATAGGAAATGTCCGCACCTTCCTGCCACGCCCAAGGAACCATGAGGGAAAACTGTGGCTTCTTCTAAAGCTCTCTGGGAACCGCTTGCATTGCCCCACAGACCTTGGGGCTCCGGGCTTTCCTGCAGACTTCAGCCTCCAAAGCACCCTTTCTTAGTCGCCCCTGGGCCGGCCTCAAAAATAGCAAATGTCCGCACCTTCCTGCCACGCCCAAGGAGCCATGAGGGAAAACAGTGGCTTCTTCTAAAGCTGTCTGGGAACCGCTTGCATTGCCCCACAGACCTTGGGGCTCCAGGCTTTGGTGGAGCATTCAGCCTCCAAAGCACCGTTTCTTACTCGTCCCAGGGCCGGCCTCAAAAATTACCACATGTCTGTAGATTGATGCCACGCCCAAGGAGCCATGAGGGAAAACTGTGGCTTTTTCTAAAGCTCTCTGGGAACCGCTTCCATTGCCCCACAGACGTTGGGGCTCCAGGCTTTCCTGGCGCCTTCATCCTCAAAGGCACCCTTTCTTAGTCGCCCCTGGGCCGGCCTCAAAAATAGCAAATGTCTGGACCTTCCTGCCCCGTAGAAGGAGCCATGAGGGAAAACTGTGGCTTCTTCTAAAGCTCTCTGGGAACCGCTTCCATTGCCCCACAGACCTGGGGTCTCCATGCTTTCCTGGCACCTTCATCCTCAAAGGCAACCTTTCTTAGTCGCCCCAGGGCCGGCCTCAAAAATAGCAAATGTCCGCACCTTCCTGCCACGCCCAAGGAACCATGAGGGAAAACTGTGGCTTCGTCTAAAGCTCTGTGGGAACCGCTTGCATTGCCCCACAGACCTTGGGGCTCGGGGCTTTCATGGCGCCTTCAGCCCCCAAAGCACCCTTTCTTAGTCGCCCCAGGGCCGGCCTCAAAAATAGCAAATGTCCGCACCTTCCTGCCACGCCCAAGGAACCATGAGGGAAAACTGTGGCTTCTTCTAAAGCTCTCTGGGAACCGCTTCCATTGCCCCACAGACCTTGGGGCTCCGGGCTTTCCTGTAGCCTTCACCCTCCAAAGCACCCTTTCTTAGTCGCCCCAGGGCTGCCCTCAAAAATAGCAAATGTCCGCACCTTCCTGCCACGCCCAAGGAGCCATGAGGGAAAACTGTGGCTTCTTCTAAAGCTCTCTGGGAACCGCTTGCATTGCCCCACAGACCTGGGGTCTCCATGCTTTCCTGGCGCCTTCATCCTCTAAGGCAACCTTTCTTAGTCGCCCCAGGGCCGGCCTCAAAAATAGCAAATGTCCGCACCTTCCTGCCACGCCCAAGGAACCATGAGGGAAAACTGTGGCTTTTTCTAAAGCTCTCAGGGAACCGCTTGCATTGCCCCACAGACCTTGGAGCTCCGGGATTTCCTGGAGCCTTCAGCCTCCAAAGCACCCTTTCCCTCGTGCCCCAGGGCCAGCCTGAGAAATTACCACATGTCTGCAGATGCCTGCCATGCCAAGGAGCCATGAGGGAAAACTGTGGCTTCTTCTAAAGCTCTCTGGGAACCGCTTACTTTGCCCCAGAGAGTTTCGTGCACAGGGCTTTCCTGGAGGTTTAAGCCTCAAAACAACCATTCTGCACTCCCCCCACAGCCATCCTCAAAAATTACCATATGTCTGAGCCTTGCTGCCACGTAGAAGGATCCATGAGGGAAAACTGTGGCTTCTTCTAAAGCTCTCTGGGAACCGCTTGCATTGCCCCACAGACCTTGGGGCTCCGGGCTTTCCTGCAGACTTCAGTCTCCAAAGCACCCTTTCTTAGTTGCCCCAGGGCCGGCCTCAAAAATAGCAAATGTCCGGACCTTCCTGCCACGCCCAAGGAACCATGAGGGAAAACTGTGGCTTCTTCTAAAGCTCTCTGGGAACCGCTTGCATTCCCCACAGACGTTGGGGCTCCGGGCTTTGGTGGAGCATTCAGCCTCCAAAGCACCCTTTCTTATTCGTCCCAGGGCCGGCCTCAAAAATCACCATATGCCTGGACCTTCCTACCCCGTAGAAGGAGCCATGAGGGAAAACTGTGGCTTCTTCTAAAGCTCTCTGGGAACTGCTTCCATTGCCCCACAGACCTGGGGTCTCCATGCTTTCCTGAGCCTTCAGCCTCAAAACAACCCTTTTTCACTCGCCCCAGGCCCGGCCTCAAAAATTACCACATCTCTGGAGATTGATGCCACGCCCAAGGAGCCATGAGGGAAAACTGTGGCTTTTTCTAAAGCTCTCTGGGAACCGCTTCCATTGCCCCAGAGACATTGGGGCTCCATGCTTTCCTGGCGCCTTCATCCTCAAAGGCACCCTTTCTTAGTCGCCCCAGGGCCGGCCTCAAAAATTACCACATGTCTGGAGATAGATGCCACGCCCAAGGAGCCATGAGGGAAAACTGTGGCTTTTTCTAAAACTCTCTGGGAACCGCTTGCATTGCCCCGCAGACCTTGGGGCTCCGGGCTTTGGTGGAGCATTTAGCCTCCAAAGCACCCTTTCTTAGTCGCCCCAGGGCCGGCCTCATAAATAGCAAATGTCCGGACCTTCCTGCCATGCCCAAGGAGCCATGAGGGAAAACAGTGCCTTCTTCTAAAGCTGTCTGGGAACCGCTTGCATTGCCCCGCAGACCTTGGGGCTCCGGGCTTTGGTGGAGCATTCAGCCTCCAAAGCACCCTTTCTTAGTCGCCCCAGGGCCGGCCTCAAAAATAGCAAATGTCCGGACCTTCCTGCCATGCCCAAGGAGCCATGAGGGAAAACTGTGGCTTTTTCTAAAGCTCTCTGGGAACCGCTTCCATTGCCCCACAGACCTTGGGGCTCCGGGCTTTCCTGGAGCCTTCACCCTCCAAAGCACCCTTTCTCACTTGCCCCAGGGCCAGCCTGAGAAATTACCACATGTCTGCAGATGGCTGCCATGCCAAGGAGCCATGAGGGAAAACTGTGGCTTCTTCTAAAGCTCTCTGGGAACCGCTTACTTTGCCCCACAGAGTTTCGGGAACAGGGCTTTCCTGGAGGTTTCAGCCTCAAAACAACCATTCTGCACTCCCCCCACAGCCATCCTCAAAAATTACCATATTTCTGAACCTTGCTGCCACGTAGAAGGAGCCATGAGGGAAAAATGTGGCTTCTTCTAAAGCTCTCTGGGAACCGCTTGCATTGCCCCACAGACCTTGGGGCTCCGGGCTTTCCTGCAGACTTCAGCCTCCAAAGCACCCTTTCTTAGTCGCCCCAGGGCCGGCCTCAAAAATAGCAAATGTCCAGACCTTCCTGCCATGCCCAAGGAGCCATGAGGGAAAACAGTGGCTTCTTCTAAAACTCTCTGGGAACCGCTTCCATTGCCCCACAGACCTTGGGGCTCCGGGCTTTGGTGGAGCATTCAGCCTCCAAAGCACCGTTTCTTACTCGTCCCAGGGCCGGCCTCAAAAATTACCACATGTCTGTAGATTGATGCCACGCCCAAGGAGCCATGAGGGAAAACTGTGGCTTCTTCTAAAGCTCTCTGGGAATCGCTTCCATTGCCCCACAGACCTGGGGTCTCCATGCTTTCCTGGCGCCTTCATCCTCAAAGGCAACCTTTCTTAGTCGCCCCAGGGCAGGCCTCAAAAATATCAAATGTCTGGACCTTCCTGCCCCGTAGAAGGAGCCATGAGGGAAAACTGTGGCTTCTTCTAAAGCTCTCTGGGAACCGCTTCCATTGCCCCACAGACCTTGGGGCTCCGGGCTTTCCTGTAGCCTTCACCCTCAAAGGCAACCTTTCTTAGTCGCCCCAGGGCTGGCCTCAAAAATAGCAAATGTCCGCACCTTCCTGCCACGCCCAAGGAGCCACGAGGGAAAACTGTGGCTTTTTCTAAAGCTCTCAGGGAACCGCTTCCATTGCCCCACAGACCCTGGGGCTCCGGGCTTTCCTGGAGCCTTCAGCCTCAAAACAACCCTTTTTCACTCGTCCCAGGCCCGGCCTCAAAAATTACCACATCTCTGGAGATTGATGCCACGCCCAAGGAGCCATGAGGGAAAACTGTGGCTTTTTCTAAAGCTCTCTGGGAACCGCTTCCATTGCCCCAGAGACGTTGGGGCTCCAGGCTTTCCTGGCGCCTTCATCCTCAAAGGCACCCTTTCTTAGTCGCCCCAGGGCCGGCCTCAAAAATTACCACATGTCTGGAGATAGATGCCACGCCCAAGGAGCCATGAGGGAAAACTGTGGCTTTTTCTAAAGCTGTCTGGGAACCGCTTGCATTGCCCCGCAGACCTTGGGGCTCCGGGCTTTGGTGGAGCATTCAGCCTCCAAAGCACCCTTTCTTAGTCGCCCCAGGGCCGGCCTCAAAAATAGCAAATGTCCGGACCTTCCTGCCATGCCCAAGGAGCCATGAGGGAAAACTGTGGCTTTTTCTAAAGCTCTCTGGGAACCGCTTGCATTGCCCCACTGACCTTGGGACTCCGGACTTTCCTGGAGCCTTCACCCTCCAAAGCACCCTTTCTCACTTGCCCCAGGGCCAGCCTGAGAAATTACCACATGTCTGCAGATGGCTGCTATGCCAAGGAGCCATGAGGGAAAACTGTGGCTTCTTCTAAAGCTCTCTGGGAACCGCTTACTTTGCCCCACAGAGTTTCGGGAACAGGGCTTTCCTGGAGGTTTCAGCCTCAAAACAACCATTCTGCACTCCCCCCACAGCCATCCTCAAAAATTACCATATTTCTGAACCTTGCTGCCACGTAGAAGGAGCCATGAGGGAAAACTGTGGCTTCTTCTAAAGCTCTCTGGGAACCGCTTGCATTGCCCCACAGACCTTGGGGCTGCGGGCTTTCCTGCAGACTTCAGCCTCCAAAGCACCCTTTCTTAGTCGCCCCAGGGCCGGCCTCAAAAATAGCAAATGTCCGGACCTTCCTGCCATGCCCAAGGAGCCATGAGGGAAAACAGTGGCTTCTTCTAAAGCTCTCTGGGAACCGCTTCCATTGCCCCACAGACCTGGGGGGCTCCGGGCTTTGGTGGAGCATTCAGCCTCCAAACCACCGTTTCTTACTCGTCCCAGGGCCGGCCTCAAAAATTACCACATGTCTGTAGATTGATGCCACGCCCAAGGACCCATGAGGGAAAACTGTGGCTTCTTCTAAAGCTCTCTGGGAACCGCTTCCATTGCCCCACAGACCTGGGGTCTCCATGCTTTCCTGGCGCCTTCATCCTCAAAGGCAACCTTTCTTAGTCGCCCCAGGGCAGGCCTCAAAAATATCAAATGTCTGGACCTTCCTGCCATGCCCAAGGAGCCATGAGGGAAAACTGTGGCTTCTTCTAAAGCTCTCTGGGAACCGCTTCCATTGCCCCACAGACCTTAGGGCTCCGGGCTTTCCTGTAGCCTTCACCCTCAAAGGCAACCTTTCTTAGTCGCCCCAGGGCTGGCCTCAAAAATAGCAAATGTCCACACCTTCCTGCCACGCCCAAGGAGCCAGGAGGGAAAACTGTGGCTTTTTCTAAAGCTCTCAGGGAACCGCTTGCATTGCCCCACAGACCTTGGGGCTCCGGGCTTTCCTGGAGCCTTCAGCCTCAAAGGCACCCTTTTTCACTCGTCCCAGGCCCGGCCTCAAAAATTACCACATGTCTGGAGATTGATGCCACGCCTAAGGAGCCATGAGGGAAAACTCTGGCTTTTTCTAAAGCTCTCAGGGAACCGCTTGCATTGCCCCGCAGATCTTGGGGCTCCGGGCTTTCCTGCAGACTTCAGCCTCCAAAGCACCGTTTCTTACTCGTCTCAGGGCCGGCCTCAAAAATTACCACATGTCTGTAGATTGATGCCACGCCCAAGGAGCCATGAGGGAAAACTGTGGCTTTTTCTAAAGCTCTCTGGGAACCGCTTCCATTGCCCCACAGACGTTGGGGCTCCAGGCTTTCCTGGCGCCTTCATCCTCAAAGGCACCCTTTCTTAGTCGCCCCTGGGCCGGCCTCAAAAATAGCAAATGTCTGGACCTTCCTGCCACGTAGAAGGAGCCATGAGGGAAAACTGTGGCTTCTTCTAAAGCTCTCTGGGAACCGCTTCCATTGCCCCACAGACCTGGGGTCTCCATGCTTTCCTGAGCCTTCAGCCTCAAAACAACCCTTTTTCACTCGCCCCAGGCCCGGCCTCAAAAATTACCACATGTCTGGAGATTGATGCCACGCCCAAGGAGCCATGAGGGAAAACTGTGGCTTCTTCTAAAGCTCTCAGGGAACCGCTTCCATTGCCCCACAGACCTTGGGGCTCCGGGCTTTCCTGCAGACTTCAGCCTCCAAAGCACCGTTTCTTAGTCGCCCCTGGGCCGGCCTCAAAAATAGCAAATGTCTGGACCTTCCTGCCCCGTAGAAGGAGCCATGAGGGAAAACTGTGGCTTCTTCTAAAGCTCTCTGGGAACCGCTTCCATTGCCCCACAGACCTGGGGTCTCCATGCTTTCCTGGCACCTTCATCCTCAAAGGCAACCTTTCTTACTCGCCCCAGGGCCGGCCTCAAAAATAGCAAATGTCCGCACCTTCCTGCCACGCCCAAGGAACCATGAGGGAAAACTGTGGTTTCGTCTAAAGCTCTGTGGGAACCGCTTGCATTGCCCCACAGACTTTGGGGCTCGGGGCTTTCATGGCGCCTTAAGCCCCCAAAGCACCCTTTCTTAGTCGCCCCAGGGCCGGCCTCAAAAATAGCAAATGTCTGGACCTTCCTGCCCCGTAGAAGGAGCCATGAGGGAAAACTGTGGCTTCTTCTAAAGCTCTCTGGGAACCGCTTGCATTGCCCCACAGACCTTGGGGCTCCGGGCTTTGGTGAAGCATTCGGCCTCCAAAGCACCCTTTCTTAGTCGCCCCAGGGCCGGCCTCATAAATAGCAAATGTCCGGACCTTCCTGCCATGGCCAAGGAGCCATGAGGGAAAACAGTGGCTTCTTCTAAAGCTGTCTGGGAACCGCTTCCATTGCCCCACAGACCTTGGGGCTCCGGGCTTTGGTGGAGCATTCAGCCTCCAAAGCACCCTTTCTTAGTCGCCCCAGGGCCGGCCTCAAAAATAGCAAATGTCCACACCTTCCTCCCACGCCCAAGGAGCCATGAGGGAAAACTGTGGCTTTTTCTAAAGCTCTCTGGGAACCGCTTGCATTGCCCCACAGACCTTGGGGCTCCGGGCTTTCCTGGAGACTTCAGCCTCCAAAGCACCCTTTTTAGTCGCCCCAGGGCCGGCCTCATAAATAGCAAATGTCCGGACCTTCCTGCCATGCCCAAGGAGCCATGAGGGAAAACAGTGGCTTCTTCTAAAGCTGTCTGGGAACCGCTAGCATTGCCCCACAGACCTTGGGGCTCCGGGCTTTGGTGGAGCATTCAGCCTCCAAAGCACCGTTTCTTACTCGTCCCAGGGCCGGCCTCAAAAATTACCACGTCTGTAGATTGATGCCACGCCCAAGGAGCCATGAGGGAAAACTGTGGCTTTTTCTAAAGCTCTCTGGGAACCGCTTCCATTGCCCCACAGACGTTGGGGCTCCAGGCTTTCCTGGCGCCTTCATCCTCAAAGGCACCCTTTCTTAGTCGCCCCTGGCCGGCCTCAAAAATAGCAAATGTCTGGACATTCCTGTCCCGTAGAAGGAGCCATGAGGGAAAACTGTGGCTTCTTCTAAAGCTCTCTGGGAACCGCTTCCATTGCCCCACAGACCTGGGGTCTCCATGCTTTCCTGGCACCTTCATCCTCAAAGGCAACCTTTCTTACTCGCCCCAGGGCTGGCCTGAAAAATAGCAAATGTCCGCACCTTCCTGCCACGCCCAAGGAACCATGAGGGAAAACTGTGGTTTCGTCTAAAGCTCTGTGGGAACCGCTTGCATTGCCCCACAGACCTTGGGGCTCGGGGCTTTCATGGCGCCTTCAGCCCCCAAAGCAGCCTTTCTTAGTCGCCCCAGGGCCGGCCTCAAAAATAGCAAATGTCTGGACCTTCCTGCCCCGTAGAAGGAGCCATGAGGGAAAACTGTGGCTTCTTCTAAAGCTCTCTGGGAACCGCTTCCATTGCCCCACAGACCTTGGGGCTCCGGGCTTTCCTGTAGCCTTCACCCTCCAAAGCACCCTTTCTTAGTCGCCCCAGGGCTGCCCTCAAAAATAGCAAATGTCCGCACCTTCCTGCCACGCCCAAGGAACCATGAGGGAAAACTGTGGCTTCTTCTAAAGCTGTCTGGGAACCGCTTGCATTGCCCCACAGACCTGGGGTCTCCATGCTTTCCTGGCGCCTTCATCCTCAAAGGCACCCTTTCTTAGTCGCCCCAGGGCCGGCCTCAAAAATAGCAAATGTCCACAACTTCCTCCCACGCCCAAGGAGCCATGAGGGAAAACTGTGGCTTTTTCTAAAGCTCTCTGGGAACCGCTTGCATTGCCCCACAGACCTTGGGGCTCCGGGCTTTCCTGGAGACTTCAGCCTCCAAAGCACCCTTTTTAGTCGCCCCAGGGCCGGCCTCATAAATAGCAAATGTCCGGACCTTCCTGCCATGCCCAAGGAGCCATGAGGGAAAACAGTGGCTTCTTCTAAAGCTGTCTGGGAACCGCTAGCATTGCCCCACAGACCTTGGGGCTCCGGGCTTTGGTGGAGCATTCAGCCTCCAAAGCACCGTTTCTTACTCGTCCCAGGGCCGGCCTCAAAAATTACCACGTCTGTAGATTGATGCCACGCCCAAGGAGCCATGAGGGAAAACTGTGGCTTTTTCTAAAGCTCTCTGGGAACCGCTTCCATTGCCCCACAGACGTTGGGGCTCCAGGCTTTCCTGGCGCCTTCATCCTCAAAGGCACCCTTTCTTAGTCGCCCCTGGGCCGGCCTCAAAAATAGCAAATGTCTGGACATTCCTGCCCCGTAGAAGGAGCCATGAGGGAAAACTGTGGCTTCTTCTAAAGCTCTCTGGGAACCGCTTCCATTGCCCCACAGACCTGGGGTCTCCATGCTTTCCTGGCACCTTCATCCTCAAAGGCAACCTTTCTTACTCGCCCCAGGGCTGGCCTCAAAATAGCAAATGTCCGCACCTTCCTGCCACGCCCAAGGAAACCATGAGGGAAAACTGTGGTTTCGTCTAAAGCTCTGTGGGAACCGCTTGCATTGCCCCACAGACCTTGGGGCTCGGGGCTTTCATGGCGCCTTCAGCCCCCAAAGCACCCTTTCTTAGTCGCCCCAGGGCTGGCCTCAAAAATAGCAAATGTCTGGACCTTCCTGCCGCGTAGAAGGAGCCATGAGGGAAAACTGTGGCTTCTTCTAAAGCTCTCTGGGAACCGCTTCCATTGCCCCACAGACCTTGGGGCTCCGGGCTTTCCTGGAGCATTCAGCCTCCAAAGCACCCTTTCTTAGTCGCCCCAGGGCCGGCCTCAAAAATAGCAAATGTCCGCACGTTCCTCCCACGCCCAAGGAGCCATGAGGGAAAACTGTGGCTTTTTCTAAAGCTCTCAGGGAACCGCTTCCATTGCCCCACAGACCTTGGGGCTCCGGGCTTTCCCGGAGCCTTCAGCCTCCAAAGCACCCTTTTTAGTCGCCCCAGGGCCGGCCTCATAAATAGCAAATGTCCGGACCTTCCTGCCATGCCCAAGGAGCCATGAGGGAAAACAGTGGCTTCTTCTAAAGCTCTCAGGGAACCGCTTCCATTGCCCCACAGACCTGGGGTCTCCATGCTTTCCTGGCGCCTTCAGCCTCCAAAGCACCCTTTCTTACTCGTCCCAGGCCCGGCCTCAAAAATTACCACATGTCTGTAGATTGATGCCACGCCCAAGAAGCCATGAGGGAAAACTGTGGCTTTTTCTAAAGCTCTCTGTGAACCGCTTCCATTGCCCCACAGACCTTGGGGCTCCGGGCTTTCCTGTAGCCTTCACCCTCCAAAGCACCCTTTCCCTCGTGCCCCAGGGCCAGCCTGAGAAATTACCACATGTCTGCAGATGGCTGCCATGCCAAGGAGCCATGAGGGAAAACTGTGGCTTCTTCTAAAGCTCTCTGGGAACCGCTTACTTTGTCCCAGAGAGTTTCGGGCACAGGGCTTTCCTGGAGGCTTCAGCCTCAAAACAACCATTCTGCACTCCCCCCACAGCCATCCTCAAAAATTACCATATGTCTGAACCTTGCTGCCACGTAGAAGGATCCATGAGGGCAAACTGTGGCTTCTTCTAAAGCTCTCTGGGAACCGCTTGCATTGCCCCACAGACCTTGGGGCTCCGGGCTTTCCTACAGACTTCAGCCTCCAAAGCACCCTTTTTAGTCGCCCCAGGGCCGGCCTCAAAAATTACCACATGTCTGGAGATAGATGCCACGCCCAAGGAGCCATGAGGGAAAACTGTGGCTTTTTCTAAAGCTCTCTGGGAACCGCTTGCATTGCCCCGCAGACCTTGGGGCTCCGGGCTTTGGTGGAGCATTCAGCCTCCAAAGCACCCTTTATTAGTCGCCCCAGGGCCGGCCTCAAAAATAGCAAATGTCCACACCTTCCTCCCACGCCCAAGGAGCCATAAGGGAAAACAGTGGCTTCTTCTAAAGCTGTCTGGGAACCGCTTGCATTGCCCCGCAGACCTTGGGGCTCCGGGCTTTGGTGGAGCATTCAGCCTCCAAAGCACCCTTTCTTAGTCGCCCCAGGGCCGGCCTCAAAAATAGCAAATGTCCGGACCTTCCTGCCATGCCCAAGGAGCCATGAGGGAAAACTGTGGCTTTTTCTAAAGCTCTCTGGGAACCGCTTCCATTGCCCCACAGACCTGGGGGCTCCGGGCTTTCCTGGCGCCTTCATCCTCCAAAGCACCCTTTCCCTCTTGCCCCAGGGCCAGCCTTAGAAATTACCACATGTCTGCAGATGGCTGCCATGCCAAGGAGCCATGAGGGAAAACTGTGGCTTCTTCTAAAGCTCTCTGGGAACCGCTTACTTTGCCCCACAGAGTTTCGGGCACAGGGCTTTCCTGGAGGTTTCAGCCTCAAAACAACCATTCTGCACTCCCCCCACAGCCATCCTCAAAAATTACCATATATCTGAACCTTGCTGCCACGTAGAAGGAGCCATGAGGGAAAACTGTGGCTTCTTCTAAAGCTCTCTGGGAACCGCTTGCATTGCCCCACAACCTTGGGGCTCCGGGCTTTCCTGCAGACTTCATCCTCAAAGGCACCCTTTCTTAGTCGCCCCAGGGCCGGCCTCAAAAATAGCAAATGTCCGCACCTTCCTGCCATGCCCAAGGAGCCATGAGGGAAAACAGTGGCTTCTTCTAAAGCTCTCTGGGAACCGCTTCCATTGCCCCACAGACCTGGGGTCTCCATGCTTTCCTG
>CANTUZ010000001.1:215500457-215510477 GCA_947846985.1 Fratercula arctica | reverse complement strand
CTCTCCTTGGGGAAAGAAATGCCTTGGAGACTGAAAAGCAATTACGATTCAGAGCTCCCATCCATGAGGAAGCTATGGGGACGTTAAGTAAAGCAAAGAACCCACAGCAGCAACAATCAGTGAAATTTGGCTTTAATTCTGATCACGCCCTTAAGAGACCCTCCAAGTCTACACCTCAGTCCTACAAAGGACGAGTCCTTCTCCGGAGGGACAAACTTTTTGTACTTAGAAGTCCTAGACTTTTTGTACTTAGAAGTCCTAGACTGAAGGCTCCACGGAACATGCATCGAGCCACAGAAAAACATGCCATCGCCACTCTTCATAAAAAGAAAAGTTGAATAAAAATCAAGCGACACATCCGTTTCCATCACGTTTCACTCGTTACGTTTCTACCAGCGTCTAGGTGCTCAAAAATTAACTACACTGACACCACATCCTAATAAAAATTTAGTTACGCATCAAAAAAGAAAAGGCTATTTCCCCTTTGCCCATGAAATCAGTACAAACAAACTGAAGAGAAACACCTGACCCTAAAGAAGGGAACAGGCAGCTCTCAATTTACCCAAGGTGAAAGTTCACTCTTATACCCCAAAGGAAAACACTCCGAACTACCAAGGCACCAACTCAGGAAGGAGGCACTCTCTGTGAACTGCAACTCCTCCTCATCAGCTTTCCTGCACGGGCAGCAAAGTTGCCTTTCCTGCAGGTTTGACGTGGATTGCCTGTAGCATTCCCGAACTCACCAATGGGTCTCCCCGCTCCCCCAGCCCTACACGCGCCATTACCTGAGCCGCAAACGGAATCAGTCGTGCAGGATTCTCTTCCCGGGACGCAGAAGGTGACCCTGGGAAAAGAGGAGGCGAGAAATGAGCCTGTTTCTCACACCCAGCCAACGGGGACCAGCCGGGGGACCCCAACCCCACCTCTGCCCTCAGGAGCAGGGCCAGGACGGACCCGTCACACAGAGAGAAGCGCCCGGCATGGATTTCATCTTGGCCCCTCTTCCTGAGACCAAAGCCACACAATTCTCTCTCTTTCTCAGCCCCAAAACCAGCCACACAAGCCCCTCTGCCAGCCCCAGGAGCAGAAGACCTGGTCTCCAGGTGGGGCCCCAAACCGGCTCCCCCTCTCTGCTTCCTCACCTCCTCTGCAACCCCCCTGGCCGATGCCGAGGGGCGGGGGGAGCGCAGCCGCCCCACGGCCCGGCACCCCCACGAGCCCCCACGGGCAGTTTTGGGGAGCGCTGTGGAACTGCCGAGGGCCCGGCCCCGCGACTCTGCGGGGCGGTACCAGCTCGGCCCGGCCGCCGCCCAATTACCGCCGCTCCGGGTTTCATTGCTCCGGCATCGCCAGCAGCGCACCCCAACCCCTCCAGGTCGAAGGGACCCCGCGGGAAGCCGGGCGCAGCCAGTCCCCTCCGACACCACAATGCCCCAGTAAGACCACCCAGGCCCCCTCAGGAACCCCTTGGACTCCCCCCGTCTCGCCTCGGGACCCCGCCGGCTCCCCGCCAGCTTCCCCCGCCGCCACCCGCTCACCTTCACGCGCTCCAGGTGCTTCACGACGTGCTCGCGGCAACCCCGCGGACCCGGCCCGGCCGACGGCCCGCCCGCTGGGCCCCGCTTTCTCCCCGGGCCGCTCCGCGCCCGCTTCCACCTGCCCGCCATTTTCCCCGGGCCCCCTCCGCTTCCGGAGCGCCGCGGCCCGTCGCCGACGGCCCGCCCACGCCGCGCGCCCATTGGCCATCGCCCACTCCGCTCCTGGGCATCTCAGCTCCAGTGGCCCTTCGCCGCCGTCAATCCCCACCGCGGACCGCCCCGGCGATCCGATCCGGCCAATCGGAGTGCGGCAAGACGACCTCGACCAATCGAAGGGCGGCGGGGCGACCCGACCAATGGGAGCGCGGCGCCCGCGCTGTGGTCGGCCCATTCCGCGCATGCGCGCCAGGGCGGTTGCCATGGTGAGGACGCTCCGGCGGGGGCCGGGTCCGTTGCCATGGCGACGGAGCCCTGCGGCCGGGCAGGACGGGCTGGAGGGCGGGGGGGATTCACCAAAACACGGCCTTTTCTTCTTAAAAACTGTAGAGAGTTGTATGCTGAAAGCACGAAAGAAGCCTGGCGCACTGCCCGGCCCCCCGCCGCAGCGCTCCCTGGGGTCCCGAGCTTCGAGGGCGGACGGGGCTCCCGCAGCTCGGGGGCAGCGGCCGCTGCGGCTGCGCGTGGGCCAGCGCCTGCGGGGGGGGCCACGGCGGTGGCGGGCGGCACGGGCGGGGGCGTGATCGGGGAGACTGCGGGCGAGCTCTGGCGAGCTGGGGAGGCGCCCGGCGTCTGCGCCCGCGGGGTGTCCGCCTTCTTGCCCGCTTGCCTTCCGTCCGCTCTCGGCTAACTCCCCGGCGCCGCCCGGACCCGGCTCGCCTCCGGCGCCCCGGCAGCCTGCCGCAGCGGGCGGTTTGACGCTTCCCGCCCCGCCATCCCCGGGCGGCCAGCGGGCAGGAGACACCCCCGCCCCGGCCGAAGGGTCTCGCTCGCCTCCCCGGTGGTCCCGGCCCGGCCCCGCCGGCGGGGATGGCGCCCGGCAGCCGTCCGTGCGTGACCGGCGCTGCAGTACCGCGCTGTGGCCACGGGGAGGCAGCACTAGCGAGAGCGGGGCGGGGGCGGGGCCGAGGGAGGACGAGGGGCGGGGCCGAGGGAGGGTGAGGGGCGGGGCCGAGGGAGGGCAGGGGACCGAAGGCGAGCGGGGGGCGGGGCCGAGGGAGAGCGGGGGCGTAACGGAGGGCGGGGGGCGTGGCCGAGGGACGGCGGGGGCGGTGTCACGGCGTAGGCGCTGCTCCCCACCCGTAGGAACGGCCTCCGGGCGGCAGCACCCTATTTCTTAAAATCTGTAGAGAGTTGTATGCGAAAGCACGAAAGAAGCCTGGCGCACTGCCCGGCCCCCCCCCCGCAGCGCTCCCTGGGGTCCCGAGCTTCGAGGGCGGACGAGGCTCCCGTAGCTCGGGGGCAGCGGCCGCTGCGGCTGCGTGTGGGCCAGCGCCTGCGGGGGGGCGGGGCACGGCGGTGGCGGGCGGCACGGGCGGGGGCGTGACCGGGGAGACTCCGGGCGAGCTCCCGGAGCTGGGGAGGCGAGCTGGGGAGGCGCCCGGCGTCTGCGCCCGCGGGGTGTCCGCCTTCTTCCCCGCTTGCCTCCGTCCGCTCTCGGCTAACTCCCCGGCGCTGCCCAGACCCGGCTCGCGTCCGGCGCCGCGGCAGGCGCTGCAGTACCGCACTTTGGCCACAGGAGGGCAGCACAAGAGAGAGTGCGGCGGGGCGTGGCCGAGGGCGGGCGGGAGGCGGGGCCGAGGGCGGGCGAGAGGCGGAGCGAGGGAGGTCGGGAGGCGGGGTCGAGGGCGGGCGGGAGCGGGGCCGAGGGCGGGGCGGAGGAGGGGCCGAAGGAGGGAGGGAGGCGGGGCCGAAGGAGGGAGGGAGGCGGGGTCGAGGGCGGGGCGGGAGGCGGGGCCGAAGGAGGGAGGGAGGCGGGGCCGGGGGCGGGAGCGGGGCCGAGGGTGGGGCGGGAGGCGGGGCCGAAGGAGGGAGGGAGGCGGGGCCGAGGGCGGGGCGGGAGGCGGGGCCGAGGGCGGGGCGGGAGGCGGGGCCGAGGGCGGGGCGGGAGGCGGGGCCGAGGGAGGGAGGGAGGAGGGAGTGCAGGAGGAGGGAGGGAGGGAGGAGGGAGTGCAGGAGGAGGGAGGGAGGGAGGAGGGAGTGCAGGAGGAGGGAGGGAGGGAGGAGGGAGCGCCGGAGGAGGGAGGGAGGGAGGCGGGGCCGAGGGCGGGGCGGGAGGAGGGGCGGAAGGAGGGAGGGGGGGCGGGGGGAGGGGCCGAAGGAGGGAGGGAGGCGGGGTCGAGGGCGGGGCGGGAGGCGGGGCCGAGCCGGAAGGCTGGGCCGAGAGAGGTCGGGAGGCGGGGCCGAGGGCAGGCGGTAGCGTGTGGGCCAGCGCCTGCGGGGGGGCCACGGCGGTGGCGGGCGGCACGGGCGGGGGCGTGATCGGGGAGACCGCGGGCGAGCTCCCGGAGCTGGGGAGGCGCCCGGCGTCTGCGCCCGCGGGGTGTCCGCCTTCTTGCCCCGCTTGCCTTCCGTCCGCTCTGGGGTTACTCCCCGGGGCCGCCCAGACCCGGCTCGCCGCTGGCGCTCCGGTAGCCTGCCGCAGCGGGCGGTTTGAAGCTTCCAGCCCCGGGCGGCCAGCGAGCAGGAGACACCCCCGCCCCGGCCGAAGGGGCTCGCTCGCCTCCCCGGTGGTCCCGGCCCGGCCCCGCCGCCGGGGATGGGGGTCCGGCGCCGCAGTACCGCGTTTTGGCCACAGGAGGGCAGCACAAGCGACAGTGCGGCGTGGCGTGGCCGAGGCCGGGGCGGGAGGCGGCGCCATGGCGCATGCGCGGCTTCCACCTGCAGGAACGCTCTCCGGCAGCCGGGCGGCAGCACCCCCTTCCTTAGCCCCTTCTCAGCGCTCATTAGGGTGATGAGCGGTGACCGCTCTCAGCCCGCTTTAGTCCAGCCGGGGACCGGAACCACTTACCGGGCTGCGGGGCTCCCATCCCTCTACCGTGTCCGCACTCGCAGACCAGGCAGCGACAGTCAGCGCCTCTGCACCAAAAAACCTGCGGAACTGGGGTTTTTGCCCCAGAACGAGCCCCAGGGACGCTGCAATGCTCTGCGCGGCGCACCAGGGCCGGGGGGGGGGGGGGGGGGGCGGCGGGGCGCGGGGTGACACCACCGAGTCCGCCGGGGAGCCAGGAGGGAGGCTGGCGCCTTGTCTACAACATAAAAAAGATCGGTGATTTTTGCTTTTCTGCATGAAAATGTGTTGGGGTTTGGTTTTTTTTTTTTCTTTTCCAACTGCACCAATCCAGGTGGATCTGGTTTTTGGGAGACCCAAATTGGCGGTTTTTTTCTCCCACCTTGTTGGTTTGCCCCCTGGCGCAGACCCAGAATCAGGGACTTTGCAGTATTTTTGTGCCATGGCGGCAGCTCCTGCTCAGTGCGCGCGGTCCCGGGGGGGAAAGTCCCCGTTCAGGGCAATCAGCCACAAACTGGGAGGGGAAAAGGGGGAAGGGGCAGTTTTGGAAAGAGCTTTTATGTCTTCAAGAGAGATAAAGGGGAGAGAGAGTTTTTAAATCCTTTCTATAAACAGGCTTTCTTCCCATTTAAAAAACCTTATAGAGCATAGACATTTGCAGTAATGTATCTATTCACATGTAGGTAGATCAATTTAGGGAATATATATTATCTATTTACACTTATATAGAATATCTGTTTAGACTCAGACGTATTTAGACTACTGTGTTAACACTTATTGTATAGAACAGGCAGTTAGACATATATTTTGACACTTTAATACCTTCTTATATATAAATCTTTTTTTCATCTTTTCATATGCTAAAACCCTTTCTATAACATAGAACCACTGAATGCTTAGAGATACAGGGTTTTAACTCCTTCTATATACATACATTAATATTATTTATCAAAATATATCAAACTGAGACACTTGACTATTTCAATGCCTCACGCCCATATTTAGAGGTTTTAACCTTTTTTAATCCACCCCCATGAATTTTCACACACTTTGGGGTTGTGACCCGCCTCTTTTGGGGGCGGGGGGGGGAACCCCGCATGACCCACAACCCCCAACTCACCTGCTCCTCTGCCGCATCGTCGCCCCCTCGGTGACGCTGGGGCGCCCCAAATGATGTCGTCGCCCCCACAGACACACACAGCCCTTTTTATTCGTGCACACCTCCTCTCCCTGGTGTTGGGAAACGCCTGGCCCTTTCCTCCCAGCGCGGCTGCAGGGAGATCCTTCACCCTGCCTGCGGGGCGGCAGGACCGGGCTGAGCCATAACCAGAATCCACGCTGACGGACCCACCACTGCACCTACAGCCCTCGCGCTGCTGCTGCTGCCGTCATCGCTGCTGCTCACCTCGCTCACTGGGTCAATGCAGCCGAGAGGGATGGGTCCAACCCTGAAGAGCAAAAGGAACAAGAAAGAACAAAGCTCGGTCATTCCCTTCATGGTGAAAAGGTGAGCCTATGTTTGTATACATCCAGTAAAAACAATCATACTCTACAAGTATTTGACTTTCCTTTGGCACTAATTTAAACTTGCACAGCTGTGAACTGATACCATTAAACTACCCCTCTTCAAAATACACAGTAATGACGACTGTGGGTTTTTTTGGGTGTCACACAAGGAGGAGGGACATCTGGCCAGCGGCACTGCCCGAGAGAGATGCTACCGGGCTGCCGGGGAAACGCGCCACCGAAAGCCAGACAGAAATAAAGTACCTCCGAGCACTCTGTCCTAATACCAGGAAAAACCCGCTAACATTCAGTCGCCTCTCTTTTTAAACCTTTAGAACAAACACCTAACTGCTTAAATACGCCTCATAAATTGCTAATTGCATAATATGCTACAGCTATTTGGCAGTGGCAGTTTAAACAATGCGAGTCAGTTTGTAAATTGTACAATTTTAGCTTTTTCTTTTTTTTTTTTTTTAAGTTTCCTTTAACATAGAAAAATCAGCAAGATAAGACATCCCCCGAAATGGTTTTACTTTTGAGGGTCGGGAGGGAAATCAAATCCCCAGCGCTGCCATCCGTCAGGCTACCAAAACGGACTGGCAGATTGGCGAATGCTTTTGGCTGTGTAACATGCTCCAGAACAGACCTTACATTATTTTTAGTGTTTTCTTAAAATATTTCATACAAAAACTATAGAAGGAGAGCTGACGAAGCCTTCATGTTAACTTCAAAGTCCACACTTAGGGAAAAAGCAGACGCACATCGCAGATGTTCCTCATACTCACAGAGCACTCTGGATCCTTTCCGTCTGTCCTGCACTGTCACAGCACAACAAAAGGGCGATCACAGGGAAACGCTGGCAGTTGACATTCTGCCGAGAGGTGGGGGGAGGGGAAATTTTGAGCACAAAGCTGGGTAGGAATCTAAAGCTTCCTTCTTTCAGGAAGGTTTGCAAAGACTACGGCCGAGTGGAGGAAAAAGTATTCGGCACCATCTCTGGCAGAGTCGTCAATACGGGTCACTAGATCTTTGCATTTTTTTTAGACAACCCCACCTTTTTCAACTCACTGGCAGATTTAGTTGTGCTATAGCCACTTTCTCAGGTAGCCTGGGGCTCTTAAGTCGCTTTCCTGGTGACATCATCCTCAAAAACACCTTATTTCACTCTCACAGGGCTGGGACAAAAACATCAAACCTCCAGCGACTGCTCCCACACCAAAGGTGCCAGGAGGCAAAGCTGTGGCTTGTCCTCACTGTCCCTTGACAGCGCTTTCATCGCCTTGAAAAACCTTGGGGCTCCACACTTTCCTGGGGAATTCATCCCCCTCCTCCCCCCATAAAAAAAACAAAAACAAAAACCAAAACCAAAACACAAACACACATAAAACAAAAAATTTTTTTTTCCTTCACAGGGAATAATTTTTCCCTTCCGTCCACTCTCAGACAACTCCCCGGGCTGCCGGAAAACACATGCCACTGAAAGCCAGACAGAAATGCAGAACTTCAGGGGATGCAAAATATCAGAGGAAAACAGCCCGTTACATTCAGTCGCCTCTCATCTTAAACAAGTACAACAAATACCTGACTGCTTCAGTACGCCATATAAAATGCACACCACAGCTATTCGGCAGCGGCAGTTTAAAGAACGCGAGTCAGTTTGTAAGTTATACAAATTCAGCTTTTTTTTTTTTTTTTTTTAATAAAAGTTTCACTTAGCATAGAAAAATCAGCGAGATAAGAGATGCACCCCAAATGGTTTTACTTTTCAGGGTCGGGGGGGAAATCAAATCCCCGGTGCCACGACCCACCAGGCTTCCAAAAAGCACTGGCAGATTGGCAAACACTTTTGGCCGTGCTGAACACGCGGAGGAACAGGGATTTATGAGGTCTTGACTGTAACAACTGAGAACACAAAGGCTGGCAAAGAAGTGCAAAGACAGCGCACGGTCTCAGTGCTCATGACTTCTGCTGCCCAGCGCTTCATCTCTGAGGACCCGTTCTCTGACGGGAACTTCATAGAAAGGCAACTGCTCTGAGCGAGAAACGCTTCCATTTCCGAAAATCTCTTTCCAACCAACATCAAAATGACACACTGCAGGTTACAGACAAAGGACATGACGGAAGCAACAACTCACCAAAACCACATCAGAAGTCGCTGTCACTAGTTACGAGGCTGCTGGTGCTTCCTGGGGACGCCTGGAAAACACGCAGAAGCGAGACGCCGCTTTGTCCCAGTTCGTCCATGTCTCTTCTTTGACCTCGATCGCCTTTAGGACAGATGCCAGTATCTCAGTGAGGTTTCTCGACTCCTGCTGTAAGATATCCCAAAGACTTATTGACTGAAAAAGCATAAAGCTTTTATCATGAACACAGAGTCTGCTTCTCCTGAATGTCTGAACTCTTACGAACAGTTTCTTCCCCCTTTTAGTACACAGGTTTTTTCACGGCATCGCTTAACAGCAAGCACACCGAAAGAGAAGACTGTGCTTTCAGGAAGAGAAAATAAACACAGGGAAGCAAGCCTTGCATGGGCGTAACATCCTCCGGAACGGACCTTATACTCTTTCTAGTGTTTTCTTAAACTATTTCAAACAAAAACCACAGAAGGAGAGACGACAAAGCCTTCACGTTAACTTCAAAGTCCACACTACAAGGACCTTCCGGTCCTTCCCGGTATCGCCAGCACTTTTATGCAGGCGAGTCGCTTCATCGCTCGTCTAAAATTATCCAAACGAAAGCTGTAGCCATGAAAGAGGAGTGACAAAGAAAAGGAGAGGTCAGGCAGCAAGAGAGCCCGGCAGGCTGCCACCTGAGGTCAACAGTGCACTCTGTTTTTGAAAGCACAGGCACCCCCACCCCAGAAAACAAGCAGACAGACAGACAGACAAAAACCCCAGGACCTCAAGTCTTTTCTGGCTGCCGGAGCTCATCCCTGTCTCAGTGTATGGTCTCGTCAGAGCACCAAGCGCAAGAAATAGCCCGGATCTCTAAAAGCGGTGCAATTTTTCTGGCTGAAAAATCATAACTCAGTTTTAGTCACTGGCATAGTCGGGAGAAAACTAACGAATTTTTAAACGTGGCCTCACCCTGGGGACAAAAAACGTGTTAAGAGACTGAAAAAAAAATTAAGGATGATTCAGAGCTCCCACCCGTGAGGGAGCTGCGGGGACGTTAGCGAAAGGCAAGACCGACAGCAGCAACATGCAGTGAAGTTTGGCTTTCATTCTGACCACGTACTTAAGAGATGCTCTGAGTCTACACCTCAGTCCTAGGAAGGACCAGTCCTCTTCTGGAACGACAAACTTTTTCTGCTTAAAATTCTGAGACTAAAGGCTCCACGGAACAATGTGGACTGAGCCACAGAAAAACACGCCCTCCACAGTCAAGCAATAATAATAACAACAAGAAAAGAATAAAAATCAAGTGACGCATCGGTTTCTATCACGTTTCAGTCAGTACGTTTCTACTGGCACCCAGGTGCTCAAACACGAACTACACTGACACCACAGGCTAGCCCAAATTGAGTTACGCGTAGGAAAAGAAAAGGCTATTTCCCACTTGCCCCTGGAACCGGTAGGAACACACAGAAGAGAAACGCTTGACCCTAACGAAGGTAACAGGCAGCTCTTAATTTATCCTAGCTGAAAGTTCAGGCTTTGACCCGAAAGGAAACCATGCCTAACTACCAAGGGCCCTGCTCAGGCAGGAGACATGCTCTGTTCACTGCAACTCCTCCTCAGCTTCTCTGCGCTGGCAGCAAATGTGCCTTTTCTGCAGCTTTGACGTGGAGTATCTGAACTCGCAAATGTTTCTCCCCACTCCCCCAGCCCCACGCGTGCCATTACCTGAGCAGCAAGCAGAATCAGCCGTGTAGGATTCTCTTCCCTGGACGCAGAAGGTGACCCTGGGAAAAGAGGAGGCGAGAAACGAGCCCCCTGGTTTGTCCCACACAGCCAACGGGGATGAGCC
>CANTUZ010000001.1:214971280-215500357 GCA_947846985.1 Fratercula arctica | reverse complement strand
GGGGGACCCCCTCCCACACCTCTGCCCTCAGGAGTGGGGCCAGCACGGACCCTCTGTGCAGAGAGGGGGCCTGGCGTGGATTTCATCTCCAGCCCTCTCCCTGAGCCCAAAGCCACACAACTCCCCCTCTTTCTGAGCCCCAAACCAGCCACGTGAGCCCGTCCGCCAGCCCCGGGAGGAGGAGACCTGGTCTCCCTGTGGGGCTCCAAACCATCCCCCGCTCTTTGCTTCCTCCCCACCTTTGCAGTCCCCCTGGGCGATGCTGAGGGAGTGCAGTCACCCCACAGCCCGGCACCCCCAGGACCCACAGGCACTTTGGGGAAGAGGGAGCACTGGGGACCTGCGGGGGGGCCGGCACCAGCACGGCCCGGGCACCGCTTTCTTACCACCCTGCCGGGCTTTATTTCTCCGGCATCGCACCCCAAACCCCCCAGGCCGAAGGGACCCTGTGGGGTCTGTGGATATCATCTACCTAGACTTTCGAAAAGCATTTGACACTGTTCCCCATAGAATTCTCATGGAAAAACTGGCTGCTCATGGCCTGGATGAGCTTACAATCTGCTGGATCAAGTACTAGCTGGATGGGCGGTCCCAAAGAGTGGTGGTCAATGGAGTTAAATCCAGCTGGTGCCTGGTCACAAATGGTGTCCCTCAGGGCTCGGTGTTGGGACCATTTCTGTTTAACATCCTTACTGATGATCTTGACAAGGACACAGAGTGTATCATCAGCAAGTTTGCAGATGACACCAAGTTAAGCAGAGGTGTTGATCTACACGAGGACAGGTAGACTCTACAGAGAGACTCGGATAGATTGGATCGATGGGCCAACACTAACGGGATGAGCTTCAACAAGGCCAAGTGCCAGGTCCTGCACTTGGGCCACAACAACCCCAAGCATCGCTACGGGCTTGGGGCAGTGTGGCTGGAGAGCTGCCTGGCAGAAAAGGGCCTGGGGGTTCTCATTGACAAGCGGCTGAATATGAGCCAGCAGCGTGCCCAGGTGGCCAAGAAAGCCAATGGCATCCTGGCTTGTATTAGAAATAGTGTGACCAGCAGAAGGAGGGAGGTGATTGTCCCCCTGTACCCAGCACTGGTGAGGCCACACCTTGAGTATTGTGTCCAGTTTTGGGCACCTCAATACGAGAGAGATATCGAGGTGCTGGAGCGAGGGCAGAGGGGGGCAACGAAGCTGGTGAAGGGCCTGGAGAATAAATCTGATGAGGAGCGATTGAAGGAGCTGGGACTGTTTAGTTTGAGGAAGAGGAGGCTGAGGGGAGACCTCATCACTCTCTACAACTGCTTGAAAGGACATTGTAGAGAGATTGGTGCTGGTCTCTTCTCACAGGTAATTAGCGATAGAACAAGAGGGAATGGCTTCAAGCTGCAACAGGGGAGGTTTAGGCTGGACATGAGGAAAAAATTCTTCCCAGAAAGAGTGGTCAGACACGGGAATAGGCTGCCCAGGGAGGTGGTGGAGTCACCACCCCTGAATGTGTTTAAGAGTCGTTCAGATGTGGTGTTAGGGAATACGGTGTAGGGGAGAACTCTGTAGAGTGGGGTTGATGGTTGGACTCGATGATCCCAAGGGTCTTTTCCAACCTAAATGATTCTATGATTCTATGACCCCGCGGGGAGCCGGACCCAGCCACCTCCCTCCGACCCGACAATGCCCCCTCCTCAGGCCCCCCGTTCCCCCAGCCTCGCACAGGGCCCTCCCGCTCCGTCCGTCCCCATCACCCCTCGTGGCCGCCACGTGGGCGCCTTCAGGGTCCCCCGCCGCCCCCCGCTCACCTTCACGCGGTCCAGCTGCCTCACGACGTGCTCGCGGCGGCCGTGCGGCCCGGCCCAACGGAGCGCGCGCCCGCCCGCCGGGCCCCACTTTCCGCCCGGACCACGTGGCTGCGATTTCGAGCGGGCCACCATTTCCCCCGGCCCCCTCCGCTTCTGGAGCGCCCGGGCCGGACCCGACCCGCCCACGACGCGCGCCCATTGGTCGCCGCCCCGCCACCCGCCCTCCTCCTTGGACAGCGCCGCTCCATTGGCCCGTCACGGCCGACAATCCCCACTGCGCCCCACCCTCGGCAAGGCGATCCGACCAATGGGAACGCAGCGAGACAATCCGACCAATGGGAGCGCAGCGCCCGCGCTCTGATTGGCCTATCCTCGCGCCCATCCGCCCGGGAGCGGTTGCCATGGTGAAGACGTCCCGCCGGCGCGGAATTCAGGCAAAACCGTCTTTTTCTCCTTAAAACCTTTATAGAGTTGTGTGCGACAGCACGAAATAAACGCGTTGCGCGGCCCGGCCCCCTCCACAGCGCTCCCTGGGGTCCAGCATTTCGCGGGCGAGCTGGGCTCCCGCAGCTCGGGAGGAGGAACCGGCCGCTGCGGCTGCGTGTGGGCCAGCACCTGCGCGGCCGAGCGGGAGGCGGGGTCAAGGGGAGCGGGAGGAGGAGCTGAGGGGGACGGAAGAGGGGGGCGGAGAGGCGGGGCCGAGGGGGCAGCAGGCGTCTCTCCACATGCAGTACCGGCTTTTGGTCGAAAAGTGGTGAGCTGGGACGACCAGTACCCCCAGTACACAGCGGTGCTGCTCTCGCTGCCGTGTCCTTGGGGCCACAATCCGGTACCGCAGGCGATGGGCCGCGCACGCGCACGCGCACTTACAGTACTGTATCTACACACACCCTTAGAGAATACATATTATCTATTTAGACTTCTATAGAATATCTGGTACGAGTTAGATCTATTTAGACTTCAATATTAACACTTACTATATAGAACATCTAATTAGACTGGCTATCTGTTTAAACATATATTTTGACACTTGAATAGCTCTTTATAAATAAATATTTCGAAAATCTTTTTGCATTAAACTTTATATCATATAGAATCAGAGCATCTTTAGAGAGAGAGGTTTTTATTTTGAACTCATTTTAGATACAGAAATGAATATTTTTGAGTAGCTATAAAGAGGAGGGCTCGTTCTATATTTCAGTGCCACGCACCCAGACTTACAGGTTTTAACATTTTTTAACCCCACTGCGCCCCACCCCCGGCGAGGCGATCCGACCAATGGGAACGCGGCGAGACGATCCGACCAATGGGAGCGCGGCGCCCGCGCTCTGATTGGTCCATCCTCCCGCCTATCCGCCCGGGAGCGGTTGCCATGGTGAAGACGCCCCGGCGGGGGCGGAGGGCCGTCGCCGTGGCAACGGGTCCGCGCGGCCGGGCCCGCCGGCGGGGAATTCACCCAAACACGGCTTTTTCTCCTTAAAACCTTTATAGAGCCGTGTGCGACAGCACGAAATAAACCCGTGGCGTGGCCCGGCCCCCCCGCAGCGCTCCCTGGGGTCCGGTATTTCGAGGGCGGGCCGGGCCCAGCCGCCCCCCTCCGAGCCCAGTGCGGCCCGGTCTCCCCGCCCTGCCCCAACACCCCCGGCCCTGGCGGCAGCAGCCGGGGCCCTTCCCCGCCCCTGCGGGCACCGGGACACGCCCGCCGTCGCCGGAGCCCCCGGGCCGCCGCTGCCCAACCCGCGCTGGGAGCGGCAGAGGCTGCCCAGCCCCAGCAAGGAGCAGCTGAGCCGGGCGGGGCCGCCCCTGCTCCCCCCGGCCGGGCACGGGCTCGGCCCCGAAACCCGCCCCAGCGACCCCGGGGCAGCGCTCGGCCCGGGGCCGCTGCCGCCCTCGCCGGCCCCGGCAGGGCAGAGCCCGGACCCGCCCGCCGAGACTCCGGCCGGGGGATCCCACAGCGCGCCCCGGCGCGACTCCCGCGGCCGCAGCGGAACGAAACTCCGCCACCGCCACCGCCGCGGCTCTACTGGGCAGCGCGGACAGCCCGGCCCCGCCCCGCCCGTAATTGGCACCGCGGTGAGGAGCGGGACAGAGGGGTAAAAACCTGCTGTGCTTTGGGCTGGGCTGGGCACTACACGAACGACAGATGCTCTCTTTAACTCTCCCCTCCCAGAAGAGAAGGGAGACAGAGTAAGACAGACAGAGGCTTATGGGTCGAAAAGAAACTAAAGTAATGAAATATTAACAGGAAAAATAAAAGATGATCATATTGATAAGAAAAAAAAAGAAAAAATACAATATATTCAAAACCAGTATCAGAGTCCTCCTCAGATGCCGGCTGCTGAAGGAAGAGGCTGAGCTGTTGATCCCTCAGGTTTTATGCTGAGCATGATGCCCATGGGATGGAATACCCCCGTGGTCAGCTTTGAGTCACCTCTGCCTTCATTGGTGCCCACTGAGCATCTCCATCACCCTCCTGTCCCAGCAGCACCTCCCCACCAGCAGCTACCCCCACCTGCCCCAAGCCCCTCAGATCAACCCCCACAGCCCCTATATATCTCCCCTGTGCTTTATCCCCAGCCCTGCCCTATACATCCCCCTGGCCTCGCCCCTAACCCCCCTTCACAGCACCCCCCAGCCCTTCCCCATACGTCCCCACAGCACTTGGCCTTGTTGAACCTCACACCATTGCCCTCGTCCCATTCATCCAGCCTGTCGAGATTCCTCTGTAGAGTCTTCAACCCACCAGCAGATCGACACTCCCGCCCAACTTGGCGTCCTCTGCAAACTGACTGAGGGTGCACTCGATCCCCTCCTCCAGGTCGTTGATAAAGACATTAAATAGAAGCGGCCACGACACTGAGCCCTGGGGAACACCACTGTGACTGGCCACCAAGGGGATTGAACTCCATTCACCATCACTCTTTGCGCCCAGACATCCAGCCAGTTTTTCACCCAATGAAGTGTACGCTCATCCAAGCCACAAGCAGCCAATTTCTCCAGGAGAATGCTGTGGGGAACTGTGCCAAAGGCTTTACTAAAGTCTGGGTAGACAACACCCACAGCCTTTCCCTCGTCCACACCACCCCTTTCCACCCTGGACCAAAGAGTCCATCGGGGATGGCCAGACAGCAGAGGCCCTGCAGGGAGGGCAGTCTCGGTCAGAGCAGCTGCCCAGGTCCCACCAAGATCCAAGCACCGAGCACTGCTCAGCTTCCAGCTCTCAGAAGGTTTCAAAAACCACAGGGCTGCTTCTTGAAAACATCCCCATTCCTAAAGTCATGGATGCTTCCCCTTCCCAGAGGGGCCAGCCCAGAGCAGGCAGAATCACAGGCAGTGGAGCCAGAACTGATGCCGGCACTGGAGCATCACTGTGTGGGAAGGCAGCTGCCTGCAGAGGAACTCTCCTGACCAGAAGAGGACATATGTTCAATGGTCAGAGTTAGTGAGGAGAAATCTGAGCTGAAGGTCTAAATTTTGATTTGAAGGCATTTTTTTAAGCCGATTTCCACCGTGTCATAGAATCGTAGAATCATAGAGTGTGTTGGGTTGGAAGGGACCTTGTCGTGGTTTGGCCTCAGATGGCAACAAAGAACCACGTGTCGCTCGCCCAGCGCTTCCCGGTACGGGAAGGATCAAAAGAAAAAGGCAAAACTCTTGGGTTGAGACAAAGGCAGTTTAACAGAACAGCAAAAGGAACACGAAAACAACAACAATAACACCGACAGAGAAATATACAGACGCGATTACGGAACCGCCGCTCCCCGCCGCTCCCCGCCGCTCCGGCCCCGGGACGCGCCAGCCCGCTCGGAACCCGACTGCTCGCCCCCTCCCTCCTTTTAATCTCAGGGTGGGCGTGGCTCACATGGCATGGAATACTTAACCCTGTCCCTGCCGGAACCAGGACAGACCTTTAAAGGCCATCTAGTCCAATCCCCCTGCAGTAAGCAGCGACATCTTTAACTAGATTAGATTGCTCAAGCCTGACCTTGAATGTCTCCAGGGATGGGGCCTCCACCACCTCTCTAGGCAACCTGTTCCAGTGTCCTGGGGATAGGTGTTAGGCAGGGTTTTTAAATGATCCTGGAGGATGTGACATCTCCATGCTGGGTCCTTCCACCATTACCCACATGATGGCCTGAGGAAGGGGTCACGGGCAAAAGGATTTCAAAGGCTCATGGGACATGCCCTCACTCCACACACCCACAATCACAGAGAAAGTCCACGCAAGTCCATGACAAGCGCATCCAATGTGATAACTTCAACACTTAACATCCTAACCACACTCCCTAGTCCTAAACCCCTAACTCAAAACCCTCACCCTAACCCAGAGAAGTTGCAGAGTTCCCATCCTTGGAGATATTTGAAAACCCTAATGTGTTGAATCCAAACCATAGCTCTAGATTCTATCCTCCTGCTCCTAATTCTTCAATTCTTCTATCAAAAGGAACAGTTCCAATATATGTTTATTGTACATTTTTTTAATCTTAACTGTATAAAGAAAGCCAAGTAGGTCAGAAAACGATTATCTCCCCTTTACAGAGATTTCCTCTCCCCCTTCCCAGTCTCCCTTCCCATAGCTTTTGACAAAGGCACATATACTCCCAGATTGGTCTCAAAGAACACGCTGGTTGCAGAGCCAAAAACTAGTGAAATCATTCAGTAACAGGAGAACCGAAACATTAAGAACAAAAGACATATCTGCAACTTAGGGTAGCCATAGCAAGATGCAGTTTTTTTCTCTATTACAAATCTCGTAACTGCATCTTAGCTGGGAAATGTTCCAGCATCATCAGCAATGACAGCTAAGGAAGAAGCAGTTTTTATAATGTCTATTTAAAAAAAAAAAAAATTAAACTCTGCTTACAAATATTCAGGATTATTACTGAGAATGTACTGTGTACATGCCCTTCTCCTTTAGGTACATCAAGAAGATTCTGTACAGTGTGTATAGCAACTTGCTGCAACACTGCTGGCAGCTGCAAGTTCTTGGTGATTTCTTTAATATATGCTGCACTTACAAAAATTCTTTACTTTCCTAAGAACTAAAACCAGTTTTTTAGCTGTATGTCAGATGATAATAAAAATGCAGTTTTACTTGTAACTGACTCAAAAAACTGCAGAAGACTGAGGACCGGTAACAGATACAGGACAGGTTCAACAGAGTCTTGAAAATCTCTGCCTTCCTCAGTCCAAAGGGGCAGCAGAGTCAAACAGCAGACGTTCATAAAGATCCCCTGGAGAACCGAGCAAGGTTTGCCAATAGTCAGGTTGTGATTCCTCTCAGAAGCTCTAAGACTGCAGATGTGTACATGCCAGTGGGACCTGGAGGAAGACCCCGCCTGGCAAAATGTTGGTGCCTGCTCTAAATATGATCGCTCACTCTCTCAAGCTCCGGTGACAGTGCTGACTAAATCTCCCTTGACTTAGACGACAGCCTAGACACATTGTTCAGTATACATATGTACATCACAGAAACTTAAATATAAGCAAGATTAAGTCCACTCAAAAGTCTTCTTGTTACAGGTCTGCAAGTTCTTCCTCCTGCACAGGAAAAAAAATGCCCAATTATGGCATAGGCACTCTGCTGAACTTTTCCCGCATTATTCTTACCTTCTGGTTCTCTCTCCAGATTCAAAGGAACTTCTGTTTGTGACCTTGCCTAATGTCGTGGTTTGGGCCTCAAACCAGGACACCTAACGTTAGTGAACAAGACACAGTTTGCTCTGTTTCTATCCATGCTACATCACTCTTCCCATTGTGTACAAAGACACAGAGTCATTTGTGGCAGCACTGATCTAGAGTATCAACTTCACTCCAGTATTCACATGGGCAGCAGAATTCACAAGCCACCTTGCTGAGTTGTTTCTTTTGCTTCTTAGGTTTTCTCCCCAAGAATAAAAAGAAAGACCAATAAAGGATGTGTGAAGCAACAATACTAGGATCATCTCCACATACTTAATTTATTCAGTTGTATGAGAGGAGAGTAGTAGGACAATGAGTGTAAGAAAGATTTGATCTCTCAGGTAATTCTTCTGCTTTGGGAAACTGAGTAGCATATTTTCTCTGGTTACAAAAGCTGCTCCTAAAATATTGACTTGTTTAGTAAAGAGTTCTTTGATCACAGAACGCTGCAAACAGCAGCATTACTGACAGTGCAGTTGGGAACAGATTTGTCACTATCTGCCTTAAAGACTGATTTTTCTTTCAGCTCTTGAGATCTTATGAATAAAGCTACGTCTGTAGAGACTACCAAATCCAAGAGCATCTGGTATGGACAAACACAGTGGTGTTCATGATCTAATACCATGACAAGAACAGTGGAAGTTACACTCCTTTGATAGTTCTCTACATTGATAACAGTTTGAAGCTCCTCTTTTGTACACATCAGAAATTCTCCACACTCCATCATCCAGTTCTGTTACTGCTTTTCACAAAGTTAGCATTACTTTTAGTCCATTGCAAAGTGACAATCTGGGACACAGAATAAAGAGGAAATTTGTGCCTGAAATTTGGCCTTTAAATTTTAAGAAGTCAGGTCAAATACTGCCATCCATATTCAGTTTTTCTGAACCTACCCTGCATGCATGTGGCTGAGCTTCAGTATTTGTACAGGAACATGCACTCAGATACACAAATATAGCAGTGTCTTTCTGTTCCTACTTCCATATGTGTGTTTATGGAAATGTTGTTTGTTTTAAAAAATGCTGTCTCTCCTTTCTGGTGTGTGCACACCCTTCTGTCTATTGGCACAGTGTTTTCTCCCAGCTTGATTTATACACTATGTCGACGGTTGTTGATCATGGCCACAATGTGTGTCAGGTCCAAACTTTTCATCATAACCTCCATGAACTCCTCGTCTTTTCTTGCTCCCTCCACAAATTCATCCAGAGAAAGTTCACCTGTGTCAGACAGACAGAAGGCATCAGAATCATGCCAATACACATTTGAAAAGGAAAAGGAGTACAGTAATCTAACTTTAGAGACCACTTACTATACATGCACTGTTCCATACCACCAACAGAGCTCAGAGAATCTTTTTAAGCTTATATGAAACTTCCATGATATCCAGGCAACTCCAGCTTCCTTTTTTTTTTCCCACACGCAAGGGAAAGAGTACATAAGAAGCAATAGAGGAAGTGCATAGCTAAGGTTTTGGGTTTTGTCAGAGTTAGGTTGATGGTTGGACTACATGATCTGAAAGGTCCCTTCCAACCTAGGCAATTCTATGATTCCATGATGCTAAGGAATGGGATCATAACTTCCTATAAATAAGGCTAGATTAACTGTCTCCTTTTTGGCCTAACCTGTCATAGTCCTAACCTGCCCCATGCTTGTTGATTTTCATGTTTAAAAGAACTGACAGAAGGAAGATGTGAAAGGCAGAAATAGGTTTTTTGTCCTAGGCCAAAAAGCCCTTGTGCAGCGAACCAGCTTGGCAGAGTTCTTCTGGAATAATAAAAGAGCCCATCAGAAGGTAATGAGCACATGAAGTAGCAAGGAAAGAAAAATCTCTCAGGGACGTAGAGTGACTACAGGGGCATTGACCAACTTTTGACTGACTGGTCCATAGCACTTCACTTGCTGGCTGTACTGCCTGTAGCAGACCCAGTGAAGAAACTCTGAATTTCAAGATTAAATTCCAGTTTTTTCTTTCCCTGCTGCTGAAATATTTTGGAGTAGCTGCAGCCATCTGTTAGTATTTCCCACTTCTAACTCTGACATAAGCTACACAGCAACATACAAAAAGGGAAAAAAGAACCCACTTCAAAACCCCACTACCAAACTCATGTGGACAGAACATAGCTGAGACAGTACAGGGAACAAATCCTCTCATACTGATTATGCAAGAAGAAAAAAATCTTAGCAAAAGTCATGGAGAATGCATTACTGGATGAGAATTCATATAACAAGCAAAGATAAAATGAAGAGGCATAAAGTTCAATCAAGAAAGGAAGATATGGGTGTCTCTCTGTAGCACAGAGACCACCTGAGTTGGATGACAAAGACAGGAATCTTACCATCTCCATTCACATCAATTTTGTTGAAGACTCGGTTGGTGAACTCTTCTGCACTAGTTTCATGATCACCACCATTAATAGCTCGAATAGCCTAAAAGAAAAGAGCAAGAATAGGAAGCTGCCTAATAGCTACCAAAAGGGTAGACTGATTCCACTGCACCCTGTCAGCGTAGATTCAGATGATGACAGTCATGCCTGGTACCTTCTCCATACAAGTGAACCACCACCACAGGAAAATACAGCAGAAATCATCAGGCCTTACAGTTGGTACTGAAGGGTGCAAATGGAGCATGGTTCTGGAGTATGGAATGAGCAATGAAACCCAGAGGATCACCCTAAATCTGCTTAGGTAAAGGTTAAATGCTGCAGAAATGGCAGAATCAGGATCCACCTAATTGATCCACTTTCTATTACCCTATGGTCCACCAAGCCCAATAAACAGCATCAAACACCCTCTGCGTGTGACATTATGAAATTCCTTTCTTATGTGGCGTGGTCATTTATTTCTATTCTTGTTTTCCTTCTTTCCATTTATAGACTGCTTCCTGTGCGTCCTGCTTCTCCCTAAAGCTCACTGGAAATTAATTTTCACCCTGAGAAAGTATAAGCATTATTTACTACTGTTTACTACAATTCATCTCATTCATAACCATATAGTACAGGGTTCTCTCTTCTTTCCATACCCAATTGTTTTCTTGTTTAAGGATGTCCATGAATTACGTGATTCCAGAACCTTCATATTGATTCTAAGACTATTCATTTTCTAGTTTTTACCTTCTGATTTTTGGTAAGTTGCTTAATTGTTTTTCAAATGCCATTTTACTAAAACTAAGTATCCCCTCAGCAACTTCCTAAGGCTGGCAAAACGACACTGAACTACACCCACAAAATTCAAAGGGCAGTAAATCAGCTGCCACTCACAGGATTTTTTTCGCAAGAGCTCTGTGTTAAACAATTACTATCTGTTGTTTCACTTATATGTCTGAGTATTTTTATTGCAAGCTATTAGTAGGAGGCTGTATATTATTACAGTTACTGATTTGTTTAATCTCTTCAATGCCCAGCACTAAAATTCATATCCAGATGAGAATGCATTACTAATATCTTATTAGTGGTTTTATTTGTGGACAGCTCAGGCTTCAAATCTTTATCAAATCCATTTTCTGACCTTTCTTATTCAGAAATGTAAATTATTTAGGGTCATTAAATCTTTCCTGCACCTTTCTAGTTTCCTAGTCTCTACAGAATAATTTTCCAGCATGATTCATTCTGAGATATTCATAAGGTCATGTTTATGCCTGTAATTCCAACACCTTCCACAATAGCTATTTGCATATGATCTTTTCCATTGACAGTCATTCTTCAAACTATTTGCCAGAGTCAGAAATGTTTTATTACATTGACATTTAGGAGCTGGTTCTAAAAAGCAAGCTGGGAGTAACTCCCCAACTACTATTCACATGGGGAAAAAAACAGATGAAGGACACTTTTCAGAGACTGCAACTGACAGTCACAGAGTTTGAAGTCTTGGAAAGTGCAATTTAGGTCCTAGGCAGCTAAAACAATTTCATAGAGTTAGCTATGCCGTAACATACGCTGCAGTGGTAAAGAAGAGTCTGTCAAGTCTGCTTACTGGACTATGAGATTGTGTCGAATTCTGCTAAAAGAAAGAATGCTGCTAAAGGAGGTCTTATCCACGATCAGCCATATGGGGAATAGTGAAAGTCTTACTTGTGTGGTGGAATTTGTCTTTAAGAGGAAAGAACACACACCCCTGGAGACTCACCTTAATGATGTTGAGCAATTCATGTCGATCAATGCAGCCATTGCCATCTACATCATAGAGCTTGAAATACCACCGCAATTTCTGCTCCATCTTCCCACGGAGAACAAGGCTGAGGGCAGCCACATATTCCATGAAGTCAATATATCCATCCTGTGGGAAAATGAAAACCAAATTGTGACAAGAACAAACTGAAAGAGTTATGGCTCTGGAGCTGTTTTACCTCAATGCTCTTTAGATTCACAGCTAAAAGAGAAAGGAAAACAAATGGCACAGGACTCGGATTTAGGAAAAGCTCTAGTAAGTGTACACACATACACACTCTCCACTCTGAAAAAAAAAGTGACTGGAGATATTTTTTAAAATACATAGAATATGTTTTGATAGCTGAAAAAATTGTTCTGTACTTAGGTTTTTAAACATTCAATTTCTTAAATCTACAAAGAAACTCAAAAAGCTCTTGTTTCCTCTGCAAGAAAAATGCGGGATAGTAAAGGTTCATAATCTCTGGATGTAACACTGGATAAAATTTGAAGTGGTTAAAAAGCAACAACAAATAAAGTGCCTATGTCTGTCAAAGATTCCAAATAACTACTTCAACAAATTACAGAGCAAAAAACCAAAACTTTCATTTATTGAGGTATTTAAACAAAGTCATATGCCTTTACGGAATGGACATAAATAAATATATGTAAAAGGTAGAGGTAGGTGGACTAGCAGAGCACTACTGTTTTACAGCAAGGATCACAACATTTTAAAATATTAATTCAGGATCATTGTAGTACTCTCCTTATGTGAGTTTTTCATAACTTCGTCGAGCAAAGTCACAGAAAACAAGATAACCAGCTCTAAAGGTGGGAAGGAGGGCATGACCGCAATTTATAAAATAGCTATGTAAAATTTATCCTCTATGTCCTCAGCAGAGTTCTCAGAACCTGAAGGTCCCGAGAGCAAATAATTCCATCCATCATCAATGTCTGTATTATTACAAGGTGCTCTTCCTCTGGGTGCTCGTTCCTTGCCCTCGTTTATAAATGGAGCTTAGATTAAGTGGCTAACTACTAACAGGCTAAGATTAACTGATGTAGGTCCATCTCCACTAGTTGCCACACATTTACTTCATTCCCCTTGAGATCACTATCACTTTATTTAGAAGATAGCTTTTTACCTTTGTATGACCAAATTTGAATATGAGAGTCTTCCTAAAATATCGTTTACTGCATAACATGGGCCTCACGGGAGAACTTGGGAATGCGTAACATCCTTGAACAAATTTTAAAGTCCTAAAGATCCCAAGAAATGACAGAGGTAAAGAGAAAGACTTGTGCAAGAACTGTAAACATGTCAGTTCAGTTTATAAAACTCCTTCTCATCACTATCATCATGCTGGGCACAGAGACCTTTAGGATGAGAATCACAGAGTGTCAGGGGTTGGAAGGGACCTCTGGAGATGACTTAGTCCAACCTCCCTGCCAGAGCAGGGTCACCCAGAGCAGGCTGGACAGGAACGCGTTCAGGCGGGTTTGGAATATCTCCAGAGAAGGAGACTCCACAGCCTCTCTGGGCAGCCTGTGCCAGGGCTCTGCCACCCTCACAGGAAAGAAGTTTTTCCTCATGTTGAGATGGAATTTCCAGTGTTCCAGCTTGTGCCCATTGCCCCTTGTCCCGTCACCAGGCACCACTGAGAAGAGTCCGACCCCATCCTCTTGACACCTGCCCTTTAGCTATTGATGAGCATTGATGGGATCCCCTCTCAGTCTTCTCTTCTCCAGGCTGAACAGCCCCAGGGCTCTCAGCCTTTCCTCATAAGAGAGATGGTCCAGTCCCTTGATCATCTTTGTAGCCTCCGCTGGACTCTCTCCAGCAGTTCCCTGTCCTTCTTGAACTGAGGAGCCCAGAACTGGATGCAGTGCTCCAGATGTGGCCTCCCCAGGGCAGAGCAGAGGGGGAGGATGACCTCCCTCGACCTGGTGGCCACGCTCTTTTTTAATGCGCCCCAGGAGACCATTGACCTTCTTGGCCACAAGGGCACATTGCTGCCTCATGGTCAATTTGTCACCTGCCAGGACTCCAAGGCCTCTCTCTGCAGAGCTGCTTTCCATCAGGTCAGTGCCCAAACTGTACTGGTACACGGGTACATTACTGGTTTAGTAATGGTGTCTAACAGAGATAGAAATCCTCCATCTCCTGTACACGCTGTGCTTCTTAAATGGATTAATACTGATAATTTTCAAGGCTCAGTTACACTAGTATCTCACTACATTTCAGTAACACAAACAATTTTTTAATTGGTCTTAATAATGATTACCTGCAGCTTCCGTATAAGGATACTCATTGAGATTTGCAGTCATTTCCAGTCATTATATCCACCACAAGACCTGAGCTACCTTAATGGAGCTGGGTTGCTCCTCTCTTACCTTTAAAAATTTTGTAATATTCCTTAGCATTCCTTAACTCCTTATGCCTTCTCATACTTTGTCCAAACCAACGTTCTTTGCTCGGTCCCTAGGCTTTCCTTCAAAACTGACCCTGTGATTTCCCACCTGTTTCACATGTGTCTGTGACTAGTTCCTCCTCGACTCACAGAACCTTGGAGCAGAGCACAAAGCTGAATTTTCACAGGCTGCCTTAAAACCAGATTTCTCTGTCATTGAGATTACAGGCCTGCAAGCATAGGCTTAAGTATATACGGATTTTTAAAAAAAAAGGCAAAAGTGAGGGGCACTGTATGGTTAAAGAAATTATGGGAGCTACTGTTTCTTACCTTAGAGACAGCCAGTGGTTGCCTGCCACAGTGAGGAAAGCTACCTACCTCCTAGCTACTGCTATATGCTATACCTCTGTCCTGGCTTCAGCTGGGATAGAATTAATTTTCTTTTTAGTTGTTGCTAATTGATGTTTATACTATACAAGGACTTTTTCAGCTTCCCGGAGAAGCTGAGAAGCAGCATACACAGAACAATGGAATGGCCAATGAAATATTCTGTACCATAGATGTCATGTATATAAATGGGGGTTGGCCAGGGAGGAGGAATCGATGATCACTGCTTGGGACGGGCTGGGCAACCAATTTACTGAGTGCTGAGAGTTATTTGTGTTGTATTACCTTATCTTGTATATTATTTTACCATCATTATTGTTATTGTTATTTTCCTTTTTCTGTTATCGTTCTATTAAACTGTCTTTATCTCAATCCATGAGGTTTATTCCCTGTCCTTTCCCCTCCTTTTGTCCCTCTTCTCCCTGCCCTTCTGGGGGAAAGGGGGAAAACTGCGTGAGCGGCTGCGTGGTCCTGGATGCCGGCTGGAGTTAAACCATGACAACTTCCTAGTACTGAGGAGAGCCACACAGATTGTCTGCCCATGCAGTATTAACTTCAGCTGCCAAATACCTGGAAATTACTTCCTCTGTAAATGTTATAATGATTTCTATTGTGTTTGATTCCTGTAGTCTCTACTAGCTAATACAGATGTATTTTAAAATAATAAGGACATACAAGAATAAGAACAAGAACATGAACAAGAATAACAACAAGACTAAGGCAGACTAAGATTAAGACTAAGACTAAGACTAAGAATGAAATCTTCTTTCATTAGTATTTTGCTAGTAAAACAAGGGCAAGTCAATTAATACACAATCAGAAATTCTCAAAATTCAAACACAAACTTGCACAAGGCAGTTACATAATAAGGTGTTATTATCTATGGTTATGTTATCTATGTCATTGCCTATGCATATTAATTTGCTCCTTGCATTTAGCTACTTTACGTTACTGTCCCTCTGCAGCTTTCCACAGCAATGTTTGTAAGAGAAAAACAAGGACTCTAAAAGTGCAGGAGCTGGTTTGCTGTTAAGCAGCATAAGGCAGTTAATTTTCTTGCCAGAGGACTCACCTTGTTCATATCGAATGTGCGGAACATCTGCTCAATGTACTCATTGGCCTCTGGATCCAGCCCTCGAAGCCCAAAGAACTGTTTAAATTCATGCTCCGTCAGCTGTCCAGAAGGACACTCTGTCATGAACTTTTTGTACCAGTGGTGGATCTCAACAGCCTGCAGATCATCCACTGTTGAGCTGCTATTGCTCCCCATGCGTATGTGTGGTCAGAAAAAGGATGCTACAGAAACGATCCTCTTCCTCCTGCTGCTCTCACAGCACTGCTTGTCTGCTTCTGTCCATGCTTGACATTAGTGTCAGTTAAGTGAGGGCTCTAACTTTCCACAAGCTAATTATAAATATTAATCTGCTTAGAGACTGATTTACAAACCTGAAAGTTTCAATGATACAAACAGTCTTCTTAGAATGGAAAGCAGGTGCAAGATAATCTAGCAAATCACTGCTATTTCAGGAGCCAAATCAGAGAGGGCGAGAAGGTTAATCAGACACGGGCATAAGGAGCTATACTGGTTTGGTAGACTACCCTATTTTTAATCTTGATATATTCATACATGAAGATAAGAGGAGAAGGCTACAAGATGTGGGATCTGAGGTGAAGTAAAGATCTGCTCCTCTAACTGGATTGGAGAGTATGTTTTCTCAAATAGAAATGTTGAATTAGTTAGTGTATAGGACCAGAAAGTGTTACAGAAGTAGCCCATCATAAATGTTAGGCTATGTGGGAAAAAGCTCATCTCTACATACACAAAGGAACGCATAGGAACAATGGCAGGTGGGGGCACCCAAATAATCCCCTGACCTGACTAATCCCAGAACCACTATAGAACTGCAATCAATCCATAAAAGGCTCATCTGCATAAAAAGGAAGGAGCAAAAAGGAGGGTGCATCCATCGGTGCTCTTCGTGTTTGTGTAAGTGCTTCTGTCTGTGTTGCTGGCTGGACGCATATGTATGTATATGTTGTATACATGTGTTTGTGCGCGTGCCTACTAAGAATGCATTCTCAGCTTTGCAACCGGTTGGACCCGGGGGCATGGAGCTGTAGCAGCCTCACCTCTATCAGGCCATCAGATCTGGCAACTCCTAACAGCAGCACAGATGAATCAGAGGCAAATGTGTACTTAGGAACAGTTGTCATTCCAACGTTTTATCCTCACAAGCCTGTATCTACTAAAACACAGTAATAGCTTTCTTTTGTAACGTAATTTAAAAAAAAAATAAATCCAAACCCATAAATATTTTATAGTAAAACAAAGAGAAGCAATTTTAGATCCTGAGACAATAAACAGTGCTAAATGGTCCATGTGCTTATCTTTTGTGGCTAGCGTCATATAACAATGGAAGTAGTACCACCTCAAATTCACTTTCTCAAGAGCGTATTAGATCAATGCAATAAGACTATGTATCACGTTTCATCTACTTATATTGAAGCTGCAGATAATCAGTATTAAGACCATCAAAAAAATTTTTGTTACTGACATGTAGTGAGATACTAGTGTAACTGAGCCTTGAAAATTATCAGCATTAATCCATTTAAGAAGGACAGTATGTAAAGGAGATGGAGGATTTCTGTCTCTGTTAGACACCATTACTAAACATTCTTAAACTAATAACTCGGTGTTACTTTTAAAATCTTGTTTATGGACAAAGAGGAAGTATACCTTACATATAGAATTATAGATCATAGAATGGTTTGGGTTGGAAGGGACCTTAAAGATCATCTTGTTCCAACCCCCCTGCCCTGGGCAGGGACACCTCCCACCAGCCCAGGTTGCTCCAAGCCCCGTCCAACCTGGCCTTCAACCCCTCCAGGGATGGGGCAGCCACGGCTTCTCTGGGCAACCTGGGCCAGGGGCTCACCCCCCTCACAGCAAACAATTTCTTCCCAAGATCTCATCTCAATCTCCCCTCTGTCAGTGTAAAACCCTTCCCCCTCATCCCATGGCTCCCCTCCCTGAGCCAGAGTCCCTCCCCAGCTTTCCTGGAGCCCCTTTACTGGGGCTGGAAGGGGCTCTAAGGTCTCCCCGGAGCCTTCTCTTCTTCAGGCTGAACAACCCCAACTCTCTCAGCCTGTCCTCATAGGAGAGGTGCTTTACATATATATGTAAAGTCAATAATTTATTATTAGTATAATAGAAATTTTAACAGTCTAGTTCAAGAGTCATCATTAGTTTAGACCTAATTACAGAAAAGCAAAGAAAAATAATGTAGGTCGAGTACTTACATACAGGAAAAAAGTTGCACTGATAGCAAAAATACATTTAAAATTGCAACACACGCACTTAGTTTATATGCCTTTTCTGGTATCACACTCACCTGACTGCTGCTCCTCTGGACATTAAGATTTGTGGTTCACTGATGTTTGGGGGGGGTGTGTCATGGCAAGTTGTCAGCATCTAGACTCCTGAACTGGGAGGAATGTGATGTTCTTGTTAATGGTTTCATCCTCTCTTTTTTCTTTTTTTTCTCCCCTTTCTTCTCTTTCCTTCCACTTAGGCTCATATATATATGTTTGCTAACATAAATTTACACCTTTTTCTTTTTACATTTATATTTGCATTTACTCTTTAGGGTGCCCCATACATATCTTAGATACATTTACTTTGTTACCCCTAAAACCAGTTTTGTCCAGCTCTGGGTCTGCATTTTTTTTAACTAATCATTAGTTAGTTGTTTATAGCCGTGGGGTCCCCAGCACAAAGCCTGTGCCCCATCTCTTACCGTCCCATGTCTGTTCTCTACGACAAATCCTGCATCTCCACTTCTGAAGACTTCAGCTGTTTTACCAGGCCTGTATTTCTCTGTTCTACATCATTGTGTTAGCGTTGTAAATACCTCATTTTACCTAGAATAACTGCTTGCTAACACTACTGTCCTGTTTTGAGGTAAACAGAACCAACTCTCTGTTCAGTAATTTTACTTCTTAGCTAGGCCTCTTCTAACTCTGAAATTAACAGCATATTGTGCCAAAAATGTTTTGTTCTCAGAGTGGTAAGACCAATGTTTACAATTAGTGCCAAGGAATGGTATGCAGAGAGGCTCTTGCTTATACTTACTGCTATAACAACCACGGTCAATTTCGTTATTTGCCCCATTGGACGGTTGGAAACAGAAAAGCGTAGAGGGGTCACACCTGCAGGGAGGAGCGGACAGGACAGGTGATCCAAAATCAACCAACACGGGTATTCCACCCTATCTGCCCCATGCTCAGTACAAAAGCTGAGGGATCAAAGGGTCAGCCTCTTTCTTGGATGGCCAGCGAAAGAGGAGGACTCTGTTCATCTGCCTTTGATCCCGAGCTGTGGATTCCTGACTCCAGCTCTGGAATCCAGTTCCCACTCATCACTGAGCCCAGTCTGGGACTTCCCTAGTGTCTGCCGGTGACATCATCCTGGGAGCTTAATACGGTTTTGTTTATACTGTATCTATTGTATTATTTCCTTTTTATGTTATTATTAATATTTCATTAAAGTAGTTTAGTTTCTTCTAAACGCATAAATCTCTTTATCTCTCCTCCTCCTCTCCTTGGAGCGAGAGGTGAGGGGAGAGCATCTGTCACTGGCCATTGTCCAATTTGGCCAAAACCACGACAACTACCTATATAAAACCATGGTTGTACCATACAAGGATAAAGAAGCAAAATAAATTAGCCATAGACACCTGATAATTAGAGAAATTGCTCTCACAGCTAAACCAAATGAAACAAAGCTGCAGGCAGGTCGTGACAGATTCAGAGCAGGCCTGGCAAGCCTTAGGCCTTGTGAACTCAGTGCAGAGCCTATGGCTATTAGTACCCTATGACAGGACTACATTGTCATGTCAGAAGCAGGAACAGGAGTGCACTTGAATGTGGATGCTAACACACAATGAAGACAGCTGGGAGGTGAAGGCGATGGCGCTGCTCAGACTTCATGAAGTCTTCATCAACTTCATGAAGTGTAAAAAAGCCAACTGCAAGGTCCTGCAGCTGGTCTGGGGCAATCTCCAGTATCAGCACAGACCAGGGAGCAAATGGACAGGGGGAAGGCCTGAGGAGAATGACTCAGGGACACTAGTAAATGAAAAATCGAACAGGAGATGGCAGTATGCAGCTGCAGCCCAGAAAGCCACCCACATCAAAAGAAGTGCAAGCAGCGGGGCAAGGGGCAGGGATTCTGCCCCTCTGTTCCGCTCTGGGGAGACCCCACCCAGAGCATTGCATCCAGCTCTGGGACACCCAGCACAAGAGAGACTCAGACCTGTTGGAGTCCAGAGGAGGCCCCGGAGATGGGCAGAGGGTTGGAGCACCCCCTGTGAAAAGAGGCTGTGAGAGCTGGGGTTGTTTAGCCCAGAGCAGGCAGCTCCGGGGACACCTTATTGCAGTCTTTCAATATATAAAGTGGTCTTAGAAGAAAGATGGAGAAAGACTTTACCGACGCCTGGAGTGACACAAGAAAAAGCCAGAGTTTTAAACTGAAAGAGGGCAGGTTTATATTGGACATCCCTGGGGGTGTTCGAGGCCAGGCTGGACGGAGCTCTGACAACCTGGTCTAGTGGGCGGTGCCCCTGCCCATGGCGGGAGTCGGACTGGTTGACCCTTAGAAGTCCCTTCAACCCAAACCGGCCGCGAGCCCTCACCGTCCTCGGCCCTGACCAGCCCTGCAGCACCGGCCGCGCGCCGGCCACACCGCCCCGTCACACCCCTGACGGCGCCTCAGGAAGCCGTGGCTGATTGGTCGCTTCCTTGTTATTGGGAGGGTCCCCAAGCCCTACTCGGGATTGGTGATTTTGTGCCATGTTGCAGGATAGCCATGGCGCCGAGGCGGCTGCTTCGTCGCAATTTGCTGATGGTCACGTCTATCCTCATGTTTCAGGAGTTGATTGGCTGTTCTCCGGCGGGGAGGCGGGGTCGCGCTGGCGGCGGAAGCCTCCGCGGCGTGTTCCGGTGCTGAGGTGGCTGAGGGTGGGACGGGTTTCACAGCGGTGGAGCGTGGCGGGTCTGGTGGCAGGTTGGTGTCTTTCTCTGGGTCTTGGTGTCGTCCTGCCGTGTGGGGTCGGAGGTGTTGCCCAACTCTCGGCGGCGGTCGCGGACCGGCCTGTCTCCGCCGTACAGAGCCGGGACGCCGCTGCCAGCCCTACGGGGAGCGGCCCTGCCGGGCCCAGGGAACCGGGGCGGGTTCGCAGCTTCTCGGGGTACAGGGTGGTGAGGAACAGCGGGGCGGACTGGTCCGGTGGCGGCCCTTCTTCTCCCGTGCTCCGTGGTCCGGCCCGGCTCGGCCCCGGCTCGCCGGTGCCTGCGGTGCCCCCGTGCCGCCTGTCGCCCGCGGCCTGCCCGCGGTGCCCAGGCGTGACGGGCAGCGGAGCCCGACCTCAGAAGGTTTCTGCCTTGCGAGGCCCACCGCAGGCCTTGCATTGTGGAGGCTCTCGTCGGTAAATCTGCGGGACTGGCAGGGCAACCGAGCGCTCCTGCAGCTGTGCCGGTGCTGGCTTTCCCTTCCCTTGGTGGAAGGTTGTTGCCAGCTCCCGAGGCTTGGGATTGTGGGTGACAGCGACGGTCGAGATCTGTTGCTCTCTTTCTATCCTTGTCCCTTTCAGAGCTCCTCTGCACAGCGTGAGAGGTTTGATCCAGGGCTCATGTACAGCAGCAGTACCTTTAATGCCTCTTTGCTTTCAAAAGAAGGTGAAGTGCAAAGAATTAAACTTAATTTAGTATAATAAATGTGTAATAGAATAAATTAGGGAAAAATGCTGTCAAGCCTTTCATTCCTATGGCTGATACCTAGAGATAGAAATATGTGGATTTATGCACTGATTATTGTTTGTATGCAGACTGTTCTGTGACTAGTAATGGGCTTAGGCTGTTTGGATCAGTAAGGGAAGTATATCTCAGAGTAAAGGAGCATCTTCTAGAACACTGCTGGTAGTCCCAGTGTTCAAAGTGAAGTCTTATAAGCAAAAGTTAATTAGTCATAGGAATGCTGAGCAAAACATTGTTTTCAACTACAGCCAGAACACAAATGGTACTGGCTTACATTTGAACATAGTGCATGTCTTTTGTATTCTGCTATTAATTATAAAAATGGAAATCTGTACCAAAGTTAGCATGACTCTGGAAGAGCAATAGTTTTGTCTCTGAGAGCTGTACTGTTTACTTTATTTGGGTGAGGCAGTGGAACACAGAATAACCTCTGTCCTTTTGCGTTTGTCTACTTTTGTTTATGAGGAAACTGGCCAACATTGTATAATGCTTTCCTGCTGTAAGCTCAGAAGTAAATAGAAAGTGCAAGCACCAGGGTGTTCCTGCCACAAGTCCTTCAGGCTAATGCATAAGACAGCTACCACCTCATGTGTGAACTGTTGACTTTGAGACAGTATTTAAAGCTACAATGTGCTTGTTCCTGGATTTATTCTCAGGGAGAGTTTGAAGAAGACTGAGCCAGGCTCTTTACAGTGGTGTCCGGTGACAGGATGAGAGGCAATGAGCACAACCTAAAACACAGGAGGTTCCCTCTGAACATCAGGAAGCACTTTTTTAATGTGTGGGTTACTGGTGTGGTTACTGAGTAGTGGCACAGGTTGCCCAGGGAGGTTGTGGAGCCTCTGTCCTTGGAGATATTCAAACGCTGTCTGGATATGGTCCTGGGTAGCTGTCTCTAGGTGGTCCTGTTTGAGCAGGGAGGTTGGACCCGATGACCTGGTCTAACCTCACCCATTCTGTGATAAGATCCTACCTGAGCCAACTCTTTGTTGTCCTTCATTGAATTTGCTCCAACATGTTCCCACCTCTCTTGTTTGGGTGAGCCCAGAACTGGACACAGTACTCCAGATGTGGTCCTCACCAGTGCTGAGTAGAGAGGAAGGATCGCCTTCCTCCTGACATTGCTTCTAATGCAGTCCAGGATGATGCTGGCCTTTGCCACGAGGGTGCGTTGATGGCTTACGGTCAGCTGCTTGTCCAGCATGATCCCCAGGTCCTTCTCTGCAGAGTTGCTTTCCAGCTGGTCTGCCTCCAGCACGTACTGGTGCATGGGGTTATGCTTCCCCAGGTGCAGGAGTTTGCATTTCCCTTTGTTGAACTTCATGAGGTTCCCGTTGGCCCATTTCCCCAGCCTGCCCAGGTCCCTCTGGATGGCAGCTCACCCCTTTGTGGGGTATCAGCCACCCCTTCCAGTTCTGTGTCTGTTGCAAAGTTGCTGAGGGTGCACTCTGCAGTGATATCAGCCAGCTTCTGGGTGCATCCTGTCAGGCCCCGTGGACTTGTTTATGACGAGTTTGTGCTTCCTAGCTTGGTTCTCTTCCGCATAAGGTAAGTCTTCTTTGCTCCAGACTTTCCATTCGATGTCAGTGGACTGGGATTCCTGAAGCCTGGTCTTGCCACTAAATACTGGGGGAAAGAAGACAGTGAGTACTTCAGCCTTTTCTGTGGTCAGGGTCCTTGCCACATTTAGCAGTGGCTCCGTGTTTTCCCTGGGCTTCCTTTTGCTGTTTATATAATTGTAGAACCACTTTTCATTCCCCTTCACATCCTTTGCCATATTCAGCTCACCTGAGAATACAATTTAAAGGTGAGTTCAAAAGATGTGAATCTATAAGACCTGAGTTCAGGTTATTAAAGTCCATGCCTGTGCAAATAGTTGCAGACAGGCCTCAGTTCCTCTGTTTGCATTTCGAGGACCCAACTGTAAGACAAGCCCAGCAAGGTATATTATCTTGAGTTCAGTATCAAGTTAACGTAGCTAGCCTGGACGAAGGCCAGGGAATCACTGATTTCTCAACATGTTCCATGTACACATGCTTGAAATTGTAATACCTGTAGCATGCAGATATGTGCTGAGCCCCATATGTATTTCTGATTACAATGGATGTCTGCAGATGCCTAGATTCTGCTTTTTTCCATTTTTCTAATACCACTTCTAACAATTCATCTATTGGTTCTATCAGTCCTAAGTCATGTTATCTTATATTACCTCATGTCACATATCAACCATATATTGTGCATTTGTGACTTTAAGAAGCTGTAGCCTACTGCTCAATAGGAAGATCGGATGCATTCTCTTCAAATATTATTAACAGTCTGAAAGAGGCACTTTTGCATTTGGATGACTGTTTTCTAAAATGTGCTTTTACCATTGGCAAGACAGCAGGCTCTGTTCCTCATTAGGGTGTTCTGGCAGTGGTGGTTTACAAAACTATAAATTCTTTATTATTTTTATAATGAACCAGGGATTCCAGGTCTTTAAATGAGTCTTTTATATTACCAGCTTGGTGAATAGTTGGTGTTGACAGAAGAAGTTTCTCTAGTAGGAACAGGAAAACTATATTATTCTGGAATACCATGCCTTATTCTCACTCGGGGCCAGCTGAGACATAAGCAAAGCAGCAGTACTTTTTTTACTGGCTATTGTATTGATACAGAATGTGGACAATCCTGGCTTTCTGAGATTATGCTTCTTGAGTAGATTCATCCTCTAGAACTCTTTGCGAGAGACTGTCTGAGGCCTGGCTTCTTGCCTCGTGTCTTTTTGATTCAGTAACTGCTTCTTGAGCATTTTCTTCTGTAGGCTGAAGGGACTAAGCTCATGCCATACAGCATAAGAAACTGAGGCATGTCTCTGCAAGAACAGGAGAAATTCAGTTTCCTGAATGGGGAAGAATTTTAACTTTTTATGCTTATTGCAAATGACTGACTGTAATAATCCCAAAGCGTACTGTGTAGGATGAAGAATGGGCTTATTTACTGTTGGATAAATTCTTTTCCTCTTTTCTTTTTTTTTTTCCTCTCTCAAGAGTCTCAGTTCATGCAACCTGTCAGTACCCAAGAACCCAAGAGATAAAAAAGAATGGCATGAAGGACCTGTGTATGACTGCTCTGCCTTTAGTACTGATCAAGCAGAGCTATGAGCTACTCGGTGCATAAAAGAGGTCGGTGTTTACATGCCCTTTTCTGCTATCGATGCTCTAATGTGCATTGTGACATTTTCTACATCTGCAAAATCAGATGGTTAGAAGGTGTGACTGCTGCAGAAGAATAATGCACTACTGTTCTCTCCATTGTCAATATTTCCGCACTTTAAGTGTCAATCTAAGAGCAAAGATTTGCTTACTAAGATGAAGGAGGTCAAGAATGAGTGGGTCATTGTAGCCAGATTAGAAGCCTACTTCTAGATAAACAGAGCCATCTTGTCATATTAAAAGATTCCATTTGATGGAGATAATTATTGTAATGTAAACTAATGTGAGTTTGCCTACCTTCAGTTTGCACTACTGGAGCTTCTTTTATATTTGTACAAATTATTTTGCCATTTACAGGCATGGACTTACAGTTGGGACAGATCCACAGCTTTTCTTTTAAGAAATATGTCAAGTGTCACATGTGACATTTTTTCATGGAGTACTAGAATGATTTGGGTCTTAAGGGACCTTGGGAGTTCATTTGGTCAAACCCTCTGCCTTTAGTATGGCTAACTTCAAAGTTAGATCAGGTTGCTATGAGCCTATTCCAGTATTTGTTTTTATCATTTTCCCTGTGCATATGTTTTTTTCTGATTGAAATTTCTTGTGCTGTGACTTGTGTCCACTGCCTAATGTCCATCTGCTGTGCATCTTGTAAGAAGTGTCTGTCTCTGTCTTTAGCTACCTAATAGGCAATTACAGGAAAGACAGCAATTGTATCCCACTCCTTACCCATTGTTTCAAGGCTGAACAAGCTAAGCATTCTTAGCCTCTCCGTATGGCTTGTAACCTAACCCTCAGTCATCCTGGGGGCTTTCTGCTGTACTTGCTTTGATTTGTCCCTTTCATTTTTGTGTATCAGGGAACTTGAAGGTGGACACTGTACTTCAAATGTAGAATGACAAGTGCTGGATAGAAGGGAACAATTGCTTACCTCAATGTGCTGGCTGCGGTCTTACAAATACAATTCAGTATATAGTTGACCTCTGCTGCGAGAGCACGCTGCTGCCTCATGTTGAGCTTATCCACCAGCATCCCTAGGCTGTCTTCTGAAATGCAGTTTTACAGCCAGTTGGTCCCCAGCCTGTACTGCTGCATATGTTTGTTCCATCCCAGGTGTAGGACTCTGTATTTGCCTTTTCTGAACTTCATGATCTTTCTGTCGGTCTGTTTCTGTAGCCTGTTGAGATCCCTCTAGTTGGCAGCTCTATACTTTGGCTTATCAACTGCTCATTCGAATTTGGTGGACTCATTGGGGTGGATTGCATCCCATTGTCTGGGTTAATAATGGAGAACTTAATCTGCCACTCTCCTCAAAATGGCACATTATGCATTTCTAACTAGTACTGCTGCATTTTTCTTGTTCTTCACCTCCACTTGCTGGATCATTTTGGCTCCTGAATTTCAAGGAAAGGAAAGAAGGTATGCTAAGCGTCAGCTAGGGAATATATGCCCTCTCCAGACTATTCCCCTTTGTCAAGGTCCTCTCATGTCACATATGTGACATGCAGAGGTCTCATCATCTCTAATGTGACACTCTTGCATCTGCTTAGCAAACATCAGGGCTGAGTTCACTGTTCACACTACTTATTAACTGAAAGATTCTTTTGTGTATTTACAGGCCATGTTTGGCCTGTAAATAAGTGACTTAATTTAAGAATCACTTATTCTTCATTCGAGTAAACTGAACAGATCGTGATTCTGTAATGTTATTGTTAAGAAAGGTCAAGAATGAACTATGAGTGACTTGAAATCTGGTGTAAAAATGTATTTTTCAATCATACTTGTAGAGCGGTGAAGGTATCTTCATGTGTCTTACCAGCACATCCTCTTTTATGTTCCGAGAGTCTGGCTGCTTTTGTTAACATGGTAATTTCTTTATTCCTGAGATTTTACTTTGGCTTTTCTCTCTTGGCACAGGAGACGTATTCCCTGTAAGCCTTGTCTCCTCTATAACATTAGAGATAAGAATGAAGGGATGCTTATTCTTCTTAGCAGTTTTGACTGTGTAACTGTATTCTGAATCTTTGTTTTGTTTCAGGCTGAAGATGCTGAGCCGTTTGTCAGGTTTAGCAAATACTGTTTTGCAAGAGCTGTCAGGTGATGATGGAGGTGCAGTTACTGAACCCTCTACTGCTGTAAGTACAGTTTTTAGATCTAAAGCCTTTCAGATCTCATTGAGACTAGTTTGAGGAGTGTAAATAGTTTGACGGCAGTGAGAACTGTTTCCTGCTTCTTCATTACTGAGCACTAGACTGAGCTGTCATTCCACTCTGCTTCTCCTATATTCCTGATCTCTTAAGTCAGCACTTTTGTGGGGCAGACCATATCTCCTTCGTTTGAACATCTCAAGGTGATTCTAGAAAACAAACTAGAATTAGCGTGAAGAAAGACTTTTTAAGAGTACTAATGATTCTGTGTAGCAGAAAGGGGAGCTCTGTGTGATTGGGTGACAGTGGAAGGCTTGATCTGTATGTTGCCCTCTGGTACTTGAGACAGTGGATAGTGTTTGAGTGGTAGAGTTTCTCCAGTGCCACTTATTTCAGATTTGCTGGTGGTATGTTCAGCACAGGTGCTCTTTTTTTGTGTATTGCCTCTTGGGTATCCTGAGCTTTACTCCTGGTTTCAGCTAATTGTATATAGTTCTATAGGCTACATGAAATGCTTGCAAAGAACAAAGTGCAGCATTTAGGAGTGGAGCTGAATATATCATTTGGATGCTAGGCTGCAGTCTGTTTAGACTTTTTTCCTCCAGAGCAGTCGTTTCACTGTTTCAGGTACAAGCTTTAGAGCCAGAAGCAGAAAGCATGGAGGAGGCACCTGAGGACCTATTGGAGCGCCTAGCCCAAACGGAAAAACTAGTTGTTCAGCTGAAGGATTTGATCCGAGAAAAGGATACCCTGCTCCAGCAAAAAGAAACTGTTCTCAAGGTATCATTTCTTTTACCGGGGACCTGGGAACAAGAGTAAAATGCCGCTTCAGCTTTCTGTGCAAGACAGTCTCTGGTTTCTTTTGAACATTTGGGACACCCGCACTACTAAATGCATCAATTCCATAGAACTGTTGGAGTCCAAAGAATGGACTCCAACCCAAGAGATGTAGGATAGCTTCTGTTCATTTTGCTTAGGGGTAATTACTTCTAGAATAGATAAGTTACGTCCAAGTTATGTAGCATTTTGTCTCGGAGCTCCTTGGGGCCCGTGCGGATTCCTGGTGGCTCTAATAAACACTGGTATCTCTTGTGTGAGGTTTTTCTTTCCCCATTTCAGAGTGTTTGAGACAGAGTAGGCTGTGCTGCAGTCACTCAGCATTCCAGTGGTTTTATGGCATGTGAGCAAAGATATATGTTGCTTACCCTGAGACATGACATGAGAGAAAGTGCAGTTACTTGAGACAGTGTTGAGGGACTGCATATAATAGAGGAAGTCAAGCTGAGTTTGTATTAACTGCTAGTAGAAGTCCCTTGAGTGATCTGCCCCTTGAAGAGAAAGTACTAGAGCAGAAGCTAACTATTTTGCTGTGTATAGTGTTTCAGAGCAAATTTGTTTCCTGGATGTGTTTAAATAACCACTGTTACTGGGACAGCAGGTTTGGGCAAAGAACAGCAGACAAATTATCTAACTTTTCCAAGTGGTGCTTTCAGGGTGATAGCACTAGAATTTTAACTACACTCAGTTTGTATCCTTCTTTTACAGGAAGAGCGAGAGGCTGCAGACGCTAAACTGATGAAGCTTAAACTTCAGGCCAAAGCCAAACTGGCCTCTCTGAACAAACGCATTGAGGAGCTGACAGAGAAAGGATCACCATTGCCTGCACAGACCTTATCAGAAGAGCAAGTGTATCCCAAGGTTGGGAGAACGGGGCTACTTAAGACTAATATTAGCCTCTACTGATAATCTGGTGCCACGCTACATTTTAGGTCCCGGTGAGCTAGCAGGTCCTATCTCTTTTGTTGGCAGATTGTTCATAGTTCCAGTAAGGATGTCTGTGCTGTAGGAAGCCGGTCTGTCCAGCTTCCTTGTACTGCAGATGCCCTTGGAGTGCACAACTTGATCTCCTCAAGGGTATGGGCCAGTTTCACTTTGCGTACCTTTGGTAATCTGTTGTAGCTAAGTTCTTTCCTGTGGAAATCTCATGCCTGTCTGAGCTGTAAGTTGCAAAATGTTATCTGTCACATGAATGCAGCAAAGGAGAGGGAAGGTTGGCTGAAATACAAGAACAATGAGGTAAGAAGGTCATTAAAATTGAAAGGCCGTAACTTAAATGTGTTTAAAAAAAAAAAAAAAAAATTCCAGCCACATAGCTCCCTGTGCCACCACAAAGTCTTGTGGTTAGCAAGCCAATTGTGTCAAGCTAGGTAAAAAATAAGGGGAAAGTGTCCTGTACCAAGACATTGAAGAAGCTGTTAGCTACTAGCTAGAAGCTCCCATTGGAGCTGGTAATTTTTAAAAACTTAAAATTGTTCTGCTGGCTACAGTTTTCTTTAAAAAGTTATTGATATTAGCCAAGGAAAATGTGATAGAAGTCCAAACAGATTGCAAGACATCAGATGATGCTTTTAAACCAGAGAAGAGAAGGGTTATTTGAAACATTGGAAAAAAATAAAAATAAAAAAAAAAAAAAATTAAAAGATTATAGAAAGCATGAAATGGTGAGTGTGAAAGCTGTCAATTGAGACTAATGGAGTAAAGATTGGTTCCATGACTTGTGCTTACTATTTTTGATTGATGGCATCATAAAATCATAGAATTATACTGTAATTCACTTTACTGTAATATTAATATTGTAATACTAATTAATACTGTAATTCACTTTACGATTTTGAGTATCTTTCTCAGCGCAAAGCAGCATTTCGTTTTCATATAGGAAGAATTGAGTGATCTTGAGGATTGACATAATGGAAAAATAAAGCAAAATTTAGTAAGTGCAAGATCAAACACCTGTGGTATCCTGCCACTGTGTACTGCGAGGCCATGAAAAAAATCCCCCAGCTACAGAGGACAGTGAATGCCCTAGAGGCTGTTTAGCTATGTCACTTCACATTGCTGTCCTGCTGCTGAGACTTTTTTTAGTTTACTCTTGTGTAGCACGTATAGACCTGTGTGCTGTTATATTAATTTATGTAGGCTTGCTGTTGTGGACTAATGAGTGTTCTTGCTTCAAAATTCAAATTTATCAGTTGAAGGCAAAATCAGAGAAAGGTTATCACCAGTTAATCAGTGTGACGTAGATTTTAAAAAGAGGCCTATTCTTTTTCGCACAAGGCAAACAGTTATCCTTCCAACTATTGTACTAAGAGTGGCAAGGCTTCATGTGGAGTGTTGTCATATTCTGTTCACTTGGAATTAGGAAAGATAAATTCTGAGAGCAGCAGAAGACTTTCCATTCTCCCATCATATATTAGTAGCTGCTTTTACTAGACACTCAAAATAGCTTGTCTATTTAGTCAACCAAAGGCAGAGAGGAAACATTTCTTTCTACAGTTGCACCAAGAAAGTGGGAAAACTGTTAAAGGGCAAGGCCAGTACTGACGGGTGAATAGATGGGTGTAAATTAGGCATTAAGAAAAATTACCTTCTAACTAGAGGACTGAGGTCTTGATAGAGTCTCCAGTGGAAACAACATGGACCAGAGCCTTATTGGTTTTGGGTTAGAACACTGTTTAAGAGAAATGATGTTAGGGCAGTTACCTGCAATATTATGTATTTGACCCAGAAAGCACTTTCTAGATACCTTCTTGTAAGGTTAGACTTACTGAGAAGCTACAGATTCCTTTATTTATTTAGAATTATTTCCCCAAGTAGATGCTGTCTTGAGTAATGGTAGTATTTCCTAGGCAGATATCTTGTCATTTGAAGATGAAAAATTTAGTTTAAAGTTGCATGTTGTGCTGAGGTATTGAACATTCATGGTTCCTTTTAGAAATCATGAGGGATAAATACAGCAAAGGGCTTTTCTTTCCTCTCCGTGACAGGGACCCCACGAGAAGGCTGTATGTTAAATATCTAATTGGTACTATTACTTTCTGGGCTTTTAACAGAGTGTCTCATTTTCAGGAGAATAGAAGTATCAGCTTATATCTTTCTATTAAGTAGTTGGTATTTGTATACAGAACAATTGAGGCTCATTTTAATTTGTGTTTAGCCACTTTAAAAGTTTATGTTCAGATGTAACAGTTTATGCGTTTTGGGAAAACATGACATTTGAAAGCTTGAGCTCTGGGAACTTTGTAGCTGTGCTACTGTCCTTAATTGCGGCACTACATCTAGTGACCAGTGTGCAAGGACTTTATCAAAAGCTTCTCCAAATCTGACACTAAATATCAAGCCTAAAAGCTAATCCCAAGTAAGCAAAATAATTCCTCTTTCCCCCCTAGCAACTGCTTTCCCTGAGCCTTATAAATTATATATATCGTTGGCTTCTTAAAGCTTCCTGCACTTACATTGTTTTGTTTTTCCCCCTGTTCTACTTCTGAGTTTAAGAGCAATTAAAGCTTTCCTTGTCTGTTTTACCTGCTTCCAAAGACCTTCTCTGTAGGTGACCCATCTTTTGAGGAACAGTAGCTTCTTACTTGTTCTTATTACACTGGCTTGTAAGTCCTTCTAAAAGCCTTCATAAATTTTTCAGAATGGGTTTAAGGGACATAAATACTCTGTAGACTCCATGTGTTATGGGTGATCTTTGATCCAGTACCTGTAACAAGGAAAAGGAGAGAGGTACATTTTGTATATATTCAGTCAAAAATCCCCAGCCCTAAGTGCTTGAAGTAGTTGGGAGTGCTGTGATGATAACAATAGAAGGATGTTTTTCCTGCTTCTCAGTGATGGTGTTGACGTGCTGAATCTATTACGTGACTCTGTGTTAAGCAGGCACACAACTGTGGTATTAGAGAATATCCTGCCATACAGATGGTCTTTGAGAGGCAAAAAAGGAGTGCATGTGTAGCGTGCAAGTATGTCTAAGTAGACATAGCCCAAGTGCACGTTTTATGTGAAATGTCTGAGTTTAAATTTCATGGTCATAAATAGAGGGGTTTAGTGCCTCAGAGTGGAGCGGAACTGATGATTGTTTGCATGTTTCCTTTGCTTATTTCTAACAGGTTCATTGCTATAAATCCCTTTAGTCTAAAGAGATTTCCATGGGCATTTTCTGTAATCTAGAATGTTTAATGTCTGTGCCTTTGTCATGCAGAGAATATTCTTCTATTGCTAATTAAAAAATGTTTAATTTCTGGTATTAGAGAAATCTGTGAAATTAAAAAGCCTCACAAATCAAGGTGGTCATATCATAGATTATATATTGTAAACTAAGGTAAATAATATTATTAAATAAAATATATGTAAGCATCCATGGATAATTAGCCATTCCAAAGTGATTTGACACTTCCCAATTAAAGACATCTTGTGCATATCTACACAGAAATAGGGAAAACAGTTACTTAGCATAGGACAACTTCATTTAAAGAAACAAAGAAAATGTTAAGAAATTAAGAGATGTAGTAGAAATAAGCCTCTGGTTAGGAGTTAAAAGTGCAGTAGCATTCTAATTTTTTTTTTTTTTAATTCACCAATAATACTGATCAGTTTGCTTTCTTCTGTTTCTTTCCCCTTGCAATGTCAGAATAACGAAAATACAAGTGAAGGGCATAGAGAGGAAGCCGAAGCACTAAAACAGCAGCTCAGGGAGCAAGAGGAGACTGTTCAGGATCTGAAGGAACAGCTGGCTCTAGCAAAAGTGAATCTGAAAGATGCTGAAATCAAGTATGCAACACAGGTACCGAAATTTTTTTTTTTCTATTTATTAGTCTGTCTGTGTGTCTGTATTACCCACCCCACCACTTACACTAGCATGATAGAATAGAGTAGTTCAGCTGGAAGGGACTTGCAGTGTTCACCTGGTCCAACTGCCTGACCAATTCAGGGCTGACCGAAAGTTAAAGCATGTTATTAAGGGCATCGTCTAAATGCCTCTTAAACGTTGACAGTCATGGGGCATTGACCACCTCTCTAGGAACTCTGTTCCAGCATGTGACCACCCTCTTGGTAACAATATGTTTCTTAATGTCAAGTCTGAACCTCCTCTGGTGCAGCTTTGAACCATTCCCATGTGCCTTGTCACTGGCTAATTTAAGAGAGACAGTTGTTCCTGAGGACATGCTGCTGCTACGGAGTATGGCTAAATCCTAAATCCCTAGATCCTAGGGAGTATGGCTAAATCCAGAGTAATTTAGCCGTACTCTGGCCAAAGCACCGTGCCTCGCAGTCCAGCCAGCAGCATGGCTGAGAATGTGTTCCCAGCAGGTGCAGATCTACAACTCCTGTGTATGTATATCAATATCCAGCCACATAGATAGCACAAAACAGCACTCACGTGAACACAAACAGTGCCAACAACCTCACCTTGTTCCCCTCTGCAGCAGCTGAGATGAGAGAATAGTAAGAACATATACAGATGTACGTTGTGGATCTCGCCATCAGCTGTGCTTAGACACTCAGCTTACCCAGTAACTGGCCCCTGGATCCAGGTCTCCCCGGTTGATGCCATGTGGACATGCAAAGCCCCAGGGCCCATGGCTCCACTCCAGCTGCTGGTACAGACCCATCGCTCACACACACGTGTGCACAGGGATAACTGGTTCTCCCCTGGTCCCTCCAATAGCCAGCCTCCCTGTGCTGGCTTGCTTTTAGAAAAATGTCCACATTAGTTCATATGTGTGCATGCACACACACCACCACATCTGACCAGGGCTCCCCTGTCCCCTTCAGTAGCCAGTCCCCAGTGTTATTATCCTTGGAGAGACACAGACACACATGTGCACCCTGACCAGCACTCCCCTGGTCTCTCTAGTAGTCGGTTTTCTGAGAGATTCATACATACACAAAAGCAGGTCTCATCCTTAGAGACGCCCAAGACCCTATGCTCTGTCAGCTGGCCAGAACTGCCCTAGTCCATCCAGTAGCCAGGTTTGCCTCTGGTCCCACCCTTGGGCATCATTCCTCCTCTGTCCTGGCTCCCAGGCTACTTCACCTACTTGCCACCTAGTCTGGCTTGATACTTGCTAGTGGTCATACATTCGCTTGCATACTCGCACTTGTTCCAGTTTATGGCACCATGTACACACAGGCCCTCTGACCTGTGGTCCCACTGCAGTTGCTGGCACTTAAGTTCAGTTGCTCTAATCTCTCCAGTTGCTAGCACCGTGGACGCAAGCCCTTTGACCCACAGTCTGATTGCAGTTACTAGCACTTGGACCCCCCCATACACACACAAATGCACACCGAATAGAGACTCTCTTCTGCAGTGACAGAGTTAGACATGGCGTTTGGCAAGAAGACAGGACAGACTGCTGATCCGGTGCAGGATGTGGACAGACAGGCATATTGAGCAGCCACTGTTTACACAACTGGCCTTTTTAAATTCCCTTACTGTCTATTTTTTTGTTTTTGTTTCTCCCCAGATCACCTAGGTAGATCTATTTCCCTGCCTTTCATTCCTCCTCTAAACATTCCGTAAGTCTTTTGCAATCCCAAAATGCTGCTCATCCGTGTCCCATAATATATCTTATGCCCCTAGGCAGTAACCACCCTTGGTGCAGAAGGTGCTCCACCATTTAGTCATCTTAATGGGTTTCACGCTTGGACAATGGGACTGTTGACCCTCTAAGGAGGGGGGCAACAAGCCCTGGAAGGGCCTGGACAGGATGTCCCTTCGTCTAAGTCAGAATTTGGGCTCTTCCCTGCCTGCCATTGCTGTTCTGTGGTGGGCTTTGGAAAGCTGGAGCAGAGTATTCTTTCAGCTCCATTGCCTCTCTTTGTCTACAGTGGATGTACAGAGAAGCTTTTTATCACATAATGTAACAGCTGGTATTTATTTATGGAAAGATTTTTATTAATACTCTGAATTGCAGGTTTAGCTTATGATCTGTGAGTTGGGCTGCATCCTATATAAATAAAACCCCATAAGTTTTATGAACTTGTAATTGTATAGTAATAATATCATTTAGCATTCTGTATATTTTTAGATTAAATTCTATGGGGTTTGCTTTCTGGGATCTGAAATATTATCAGTTGATATATATGTATTAGTAGCGTAAAGATACCATTTGACCAGAGTGACATAGAGGATTATCAAGCTGAAGACCTCATCACACACATAATATGGTGGTGCGTGTTGAAAGCAAGCCTGTATGTCTGTCAAGCTCATAACCTTCTTCTTTTTTTTTTTTTGTGGCTTATATTTTCAGATGAGCACCCTGCAGGAAGTGATTCAGGAGAAGGAAGCTCTCCTAGAAGAGCAGGTTCACCAGCACCAAGCTGAATCGCTCAAGATAGCGGCCCAGTCAGATCTGGAAGTGGAGATGCAGCAGGTATATTTGATATAATAATCTTATTATGGGAGGAGAAGGGAAAAGAAATTTTACCAGTCTGAAGACACCCTGAGGGAGCAGTTCTCATCAAAGTAACTCAGAAGATTGCTGAAGATTGCTGATTTGCTATCAGTTGAATCGTAGAATCTGTTGGGTTGGAAGGGACCTTTAAAGGCCATCTAGTCCAACCCCCCTGCAGTAAGCAGGGACATCTTCAACTAGATCAGGTTGCTCAGAGCCTCATCAAGCCTGGCCTTGAATGTCTCTAGGGATGGGGCCTCCACCACCTCTCTGGGCAACCTGTTCCAGTATTTCACCACCCTCATTGTAAAGAACTTCTTCCTAAGTTGCAAAGAAAGAACAGTTAAAAAGTATTAAATTATTGTGCTCCGGTTCCCTATATGTAAAACAACAGTGAGCTCTTCCTACTGCACCAGGGCTCCAGAATAAGTATCAACAAAAATGAAGTTATTCAGGCTATTAAAGTAACTGTGTTATGAAAATTAGGTGTTTGGATGAAACCAGGAAATCTAGCCGCCTTATGTTAGCCTCACAGATACTGGTATAGCACTGTCTCTCTTACAGAACCTGCGTACACTTCAGAGAAAGCTAGAGGAGCAGGAAGCAGCTCTGCTAGGACGAACTCAGGTGATAGAATTGCTGCAGCATGAATTACGTACCGCTGAACAACAAAACCAGGTACCTTTTCATGCTTTACATATTGCCTTACTCTCATGTGTAAGTGGTGGATGGGGCCTTTGTCAGTAACTCAGAAGTTACCAGATTACCTTATTTTTGGCACCAGGTTTCCAGCATGAAATCAGCCAGGGCTGTCCTTCGGGTCAGGTTTTAGAGCTGCAGGTTTGTATGCATTGCTCGTAGTAGGTCCAGCCAAACAACAGGGACAAGGACACTGCAGCAGCCATCTCTAGTGGCCCAGATTCTGGGCAAGTGGACAGGGAGAAAATCTATCCGTGCTCCATGCTGCTGACTGATATGTTCAAAGCCATCAAATACACAATGCTTTGCCTAAGAATAAAGTGCTGCTCTAGCTACACTGTTTCTGAACTGCAGCATCCAGGCCAGATCAGAGTACAGGCAGATATTCTTTGGTATGTCTGGCTGAGAACTTGATAATATGATTACACAGCTTCTGGAGTGGTATTGGCTTGCTCTTAATCATTTTGGAGCATGAAGAGAATGAGATAAAGTCTGTGCATATATGACTATGTATACATGTGCCCCTTGAGACAGGGTTTAGTATGCAATCACAGAATGGTTACAGTTGGAAGGGACCTTAAAGGTCATTTAGTTCACCCCCCTGCCATGGGCAGGGACACCTGCCACTAGACCAGGTTGCTCAAAGCCCTGTCCAACCTGGCCTTGAACCCCTCCAGGCATGGGGCATCCACAGCTTCTCTCGGCAACCCATTCCAGTGCCTCACACCCTCAGAGTGAAAAATTTCTTCCTGATACCCAGTCTAAATTTACCCTCTTCCAGTTTGAATCCATTACCCCTCATCCTTTCACTATGTGCCCTTGTAAAAAGTCCCTCCCCATCTTTCCTGTAGGCCCCCTTAAGTACTGAAAGGCTGCTATAAGGTCTCCCGGGAGCCTTCTCTTCTTTAGGCTGAACAATCCCAGCTCTCTTAAGCCGGTCTTCATAGGACAGGTGCTCCAGCCCTTGCGTCATCTTCGTGGCCTCCTCTGGACTTGCTCCAACAGGTCCATGTCCTGATGTTGAGGGCCTCAGAGCTGAACACAGTACTCCAGGTGGGGTCTCACAAGAGTGGAGTATAGAGGGGGAATTCCCTCTCTAGACTTGCTGGCCACGCTTCTTTTGGTTCAGCCCAGGTTGCGGTTGGCATTCTGGGCTGTGAGCACACATTGCTGGCTCATGTTGAGCTTCTAGTCAACCAACACCCCCAGGTCTTTCTCCTCAGGGCTGCTCTCAATCCATTCTCTGCCCAGCCTGTACTTGTGCTTGGGATTGCTGTGACCCAGGTGCAGGACCTTACACTTTGCTTTGTTGAATTTCATAAGGTTTGCATGGGCCCACCTCTCAAGCTTGTCTGGGTCCCTTGGGATGACGTTCCTTCCCTCCAGCGTGTCGACTGCTCCACACAGCTTGGCAAACAGTCGGCAAACTAGCTAAGGGTGCGCTGAATCCCAGCATCCATGTCGCCAGCAAAGATGTTAAATAGTACCAGCCCTAGCAGTGACCCCTGAGGAACGCCACTCATCACTACTTGCCACTTGGACGTAGAGCTGTTGACATCAACTCCTTGAGTGTGACTGTCCAGCCAGTTCCTTATCTGCTGAGTGATCTATCCATCAAATCCTTGTATCTCCAATTTAGAGACAAGGATGTGGTACGGGACAGTGTCAAATGCCTTGCATGAGTCCAGGTAGATGATGTCAGTTGCTCTTTCCTTATCCACCAATGCTGTAATGCCATTGTAGAAGGCCACCAGATTCGTCAGGCATGATTTACACTTAGTGAAGCCATGTTGGCTGTCACTGATCACCTCTTTACTTTCCATGTGCCTTAGCAGAGTTTCTAGGAGGATCTGCTCCATGATCTTGCTGGGCACAGAGGTGAGACTGACTGGCAATCTCTTAAAAGGCTTGTTTGCAGATACAGGATTAGTGTATTTTTTAACTTTTTTCCATTATCTGAACTTCTGAAAATACTTCTCCGTCGCTTTAGAACAGACTTATGCTGTATCAGTCTCATGTTAGTAGGCTGCGCAATCTCCAGCCAGTCTAGTGCTGAACCTCACTTTGGTAACTGTTACACACTTATGCACCACTCTATTTTCTTTTCCTGTGTGTCCCAGCCAAGCACAGTGGTGGGACCTCTTACTACCAGGAAGAGGTGAAGAGCCTTAGTGAGCTGACTTGTACTCTCTACTGATCATATTGCTCACCGGGGTGTTTCATGGAGTGGTGGAATGGGTATCTTCATGGCATGGTTGTTGCGGTACCCTGACAACTCCTCTGTGGCTTTGACTCCCCTCATGCATTTTATGTGGTCAGAGGGAGACCTTGGTAGACATAAATTTGAGACCATGTGGCTGAAGTTTCTTTTCCTACCCATAAAGTAAAGGGAGCTCCTCAGTATAGCGTAGCATATATATATAAATATAGTATAGCATAGCTCCTGGCTATGCTGACCGTCCTCGACTCTAGGGGGAGGAAGTCTGACAAAAGGAATTCTGCCAAGTGTAGGGTCTGTTTCTATTCCTTGGTTGTCTCAAATCTCTTGTCAGTGTCGACTAGCTTTCTGGGATCTTTCTTAAAGCAGTGGGCACTGTGTGGAGCACTCTGTTACCTCCAGTTTCCTATGTGAGCATTTTTGACCCCCTCCCATGTACATAGAATCATAGAATCATAGAACCATAGGGTTGGAAGGGACCTCTGGAGATCATCTAGTCCAACCCCCCTGCCAGAGCAGGGTCACCTAGAGCAGGTTACACAGGAACACGTCCAGGCGGGTTTTGAATGTCTCCAGAGATGGAGACTCCACCACCTCTCTGGGCAGCCTGTTCCAGTGCTCTGCCACCCTCAGGGTAAAGAAGTTCCTCCTCATGTTTAGGTGGAACTTCTTGTGCTCAAGTTTGTGCCCATTGCCTCTTGTCCTGTCCCCGGGCACTACTGAAAAGAGCCTGGTCCCATCCTCCTGACACCCACCCTTTAAGTATTTATAAGTGTTGATAAGATCCCCCCTCAGCCGTCTTTTTTCCAGACTGAAGAGACCCAAATCCCTCAGCCCTTCCTCATAAGAGAGGTGTTCCAGTCCCCTAATCATCTTGGTAGCCCTCTGCTGCACCCTTTCCAGCAGTTCCCTGTCCTTCTGGAACCGGGGAGCCCAGAACTGGACACAGTACTCCAGGTGTGGCCTCACCAATGCAGAGTAGAGGGGGAGGATGACCTCCCTCCACCTGCTGGCCACACTCTTTTTGATGCACCCCAGGATGCCATTGGCCTTCTTGGCCACAAGGGCCCATTGCTGGCTCATGGTCATCCTGTTGTCCACCAGGACTCCCAGATCTCTTTCCACAGAGCTGCTCTCCAGCAGGTCAGCCCCCAACCTGTACTGGTGCATGGGGTTGTTCCTCCCCAGGTGCAGCACCCTACACTTGCCCTTGTTGAATTTCATAAGGTTTCTCTCTGCCCAGATCTCCAACCTGTCCAGGTCTCTCTGTATGGCAGCACAGCCTTCTGGTGTGTCAGCCACCCCCCCCAGCTTTGTGTCATCAGCAAACTTGCTGAGGGAGCACTCTATCCCCTCATCCAGATCATTGATGAATATATTGAAGAGGACTGGACCCAGTACTGACCCCTGGGGAACACCACTCGTCACTGGTCTCCAACTAGATTCTGTGCCCCTAATCACAACCCTCTGAGCTCTATCTTTCAACCAGTTTTCTATCCACCTTACTGTCCGTTCATCTAACCCACACTTCCTAAGCTTCCCTATGAGGATGCTGTGGGAGACCGTGTCAAACGCCTTGCTTAAGTCAAGATAGACCACATCTACTGCCCTCCCCTCATCTATCCATCCAGTCATGCCATCGTAGAAGGCTATCAGATTAGTCAGACATGATTTCCCCTTGGTGAATCCATGCTGAGTACTTCTGATAGCTTTCTTTTCCTCCACGTGCCTTGAGATGACGCCCAGAACGAGCTGTTCCATCATCTTTCCAGGGATGGAGGTGAGGCTGACCGGCCTGTAGTTCCCCGGCTCCTCCTTCTTGCCTTTTTTGAAGACTGGAGTGACATTAGCTTTCCTCCAGTCCTCAGGCACCTCGCCTGTTCTCCAGGACCTTTCAAAGATGATGGAGAGCGGCCCAGCAATGACTTCTGCCAGCTCCCTCAGCACTCTCGGGTGCATCCCATCGGGGCCCATGGACTTGTGAATATCTAAATGATCTAATTGATCCCTCACTCAATGCTTTTGTTCTGGCTTTTAATTGTACTCTGTAATTGCTGAGTTCCTCTTCTTTTGTTGTAGTCCTTCCTCCCCTTTTGGGGAAGCTTTCTTTCCTCTAGAAGCGAACTCATGTCCACTGTTCTGTTGTGTCTTTCCTCAACATTCCCCTGCTCTAAATTAAGACCTAGCTCTTCTTTACTGAAATTGAGAGTTCTTGTCTCTCCCAGAATTGTTTTCTTGCAATTTGCAAGTAGTAGGGCAGTTTCTTTCTAACAAATTGAGATTTCTGCCATATTTATTTCTTCCTTTGTGCTACTTAGATATTTGAAAATGATTTAATGGCAATTTTAAGACATAATTCAGATACTTTGTTTTGGCAATGTATTGAACTAGTTGAGAGTTAAATTCATTTCCATATTCTGTTACAGACACTCCTAGATCAGTGCCAGAAGATGGAAGTGGATCTAAGTTCCCTGAGGGGTATTCTAGATGCAGAGAGACAAGAGTCTCAGAATCTCAGAGAAAAGATGGAGCTGGAACTAGCTGAGAGGAAGCAGTCCTCCCGTTGCTTGCAGGAGGAGGTGCAGTGTCTCTCAGAACAGCTGGAAGAGGCAAGAAGAGTACAAGCTGAATTAGAGGTGAAGTATAAAGACCTGGAGCGGGAACAAAGGCTGGAGATAGAAGAGAAGAACCTGCAGATGAATTGCCTTAAGATGGCTGAGCAAGAGCTGCACTCTAGCCGTGCTGCCGTTGTAGCTGAAAATGAGCAGCTGAAACAGGATGTTGACCGGCTGTTGGTGTTATCTGCTGAAAACAGTGCTACGATACAGAAACTACAGGGTGAGCAAGCACAACAATTTGGTGAAGCAGGTTCTCAAGAGCCTAAGGATCATTAGGTTTCCTTCTGTTTGACTTTGTTTTGATAATAGCTTATAAGAGTCTTGGTATAACAGTTCCTAACTGCATAGGAACATAGGGGTGGTTGTAATGTATCAAACTAAAGGTCTCTCTAGTGCAATCCCACCTTTCTGTCTTTGGCAGTGACCAAAGTCGGTTGCAAGAGGAGGAGCATAAGAGTAGGGCAGCATATATAGTCCTTTCCTTGTGTACTATCCTAGCCTGTAATCTTTTGAGGCTTATGGATTACAGGCCTGCTAGCCTGACCTCGGTACCAGGAAAATCATGGAGAGGATCATCTTGAGTGAGCTCTCATGGCAAGTGAAGGGCAGCCAAGGGATCAGGGCCAGCCAGCATGGGTTTAGGAAAGGGAGGTCCTGCTTAACCAACCTGATCTCTTTCTATGACCATGTGACCCGCCTTCTGGACGCGGGGAAGGCTGTGGACGTTGTCTGTCTGGACTTTGGTAAGGCCTTTGACACCAACCCCCACAGCATTCTCCTGGAGAAGCTGGCGAATCATGGCACAGACAAGCGTACTCTTCGCTGGGTTAACAACTGGCTGGATGGCCATGCCCAGAGAGTTGTGATGAATGGGGTGAAATCCTCTTGGTGGCCGGTCACCAGCGGTGTCCCTCAGGGCTCAGTTTTGGGGCCAGTTTTGTTTAATATCTTTATCGATGATCTGGATGAGGGGATTGAGTGCACCCCCTGTAAGTTCACAGACAACACCAAACTAGGTGGGAGTGTTGATCTGCTTGAGGGTAGGAAGGCTCTACAGAGGGACCTGGATAGGCTGGATCGATGGGCTAAGGCCAATGGTATGAGGTTTAGTAAGGCCAAGTGCCTGGTCCTGCATTTCGGTCACAATAACCCCAAGCAACGCTACAGACTTGGGGCAGAGTGGCTGGAAAGCTGCCCAGCAGAAAAGGACCTGGGGGTGCTGGTGGACGGCCAGCTTCACATGAGCCAGCAGTGTGCCCAGGTGGCCAAGAAGGCCAACAGCATCCTGGCTTGTATCAGGAACAGCGTGGCCAGCAGGAGCAGGGAAGTGATGGTGCCTCTGTACTTGGCACTGGTGAGGCCTCACCTCGAGCGCTGTGTTCAGTTCTGGGCCCCTCTGTCCAAGAAGGACACTGAAGTGCTGGAGCGTGTCCAGAGGAGAGCTACCGAGCTGGGGAGGGGTCTGGAGACCCAGCCCCATGAGGAGAGGCTGAGGGAGCTGGGCATGTTTAGTTTGGAGAAGAGGAGGCTGAGGGGAGACCTCATTGCCCTCTACAGCTACCTGAAAGGAGGGTGTAGAGAGGTGGATGTTGGGCTCTTCTCCCAGGTGAATAATGACAGGACCAGAGGAAATGGTCTGAAGCTGCGGCAGGGGAGGTTTAGGTTAGATATTAGGAAGAACTGCTTTACTGAAATAGTGGTCAGGCACTGGAACAGCCTGCCCAGGGAGGTGGTTGAGTCGCCATCCCTAGAGGTATTTAAGAAACGTGTAGATTTGGCACTTCAGGGCATGCTCTAGTGGCAGAGAGTGTAGGGGGTTCTTTTGTGTGTGTATGGTTGGACTCGATGATCTCGAAGGTCCTTTCCAACCATGAAGATTCTATGATTTCTTGAGCCAGATGTATTTTTTAATTAATTTTAATAACTTGGATTTTTTCCATCAGCTTATGTAAGTTCTTCTTAGATGTGCCACATTCTCCAGACTCTGAGTTTCTACTGACATTATAAGTAAAACAACCAAGGAAAGCGAACAGTACCATTTTCTCTCTACGCTTGTATTAGAACTAATAACATTGATCTTGGCTTGAACTATTATTTCAAATTGATTTTCTTCCGGCTCCTTTACAGCCCAAAACAGAAGCAGTGACTGTGAGAGATAAGGGACTTATCACATGTAGTATTGTGCATATGTGTAAACTGGATATATTTCATCAAAAAAGGCAAGAACACACCTTAACTCCCCTTTTCCCCCTCCGTTAGATGAACTTGTACAGAAATCTGAGGAATTTGTCTGCTGTCAGAATGAGCTGTTGAAGAAACAGGTATGATCTTTTCATGAGTCTCCTGAAATTTTCCCATATGTTGAGGAACTGAAACTGAATGAAATGTTTGGATTTCCTTTTTTATGATGTATTGCTTGAGAAAGGCTCTTATGGGTTCTCTTAGCTGATGGGCAGACATATTATGACTATGGAAGCCTGGAAAGAAATAGGAGTCAATTTGAGTAATTTAAAAGTTGCCAATCAATTTGTTAAAAGCTTAACTGAAAGATCAAAGACTAATGTATATGTGTAAACTGTACTGAAATTTATCTTTCTCCCCTCCATCCTATGTTTAAACAGGATGAAATAACTTCACAGGAAAAAATAATAGATCAGGAAGATCAGAATGGGACTTCACTCCTACCCACAGAAAACTTGGAAAGACAGAAAACTGAAGGTGGTATGATTACCTTACTTATTTGAATATTCTTAAAATATTTAAGAATTATTCTTGCCTATTTTTAGATAATAAACATGTCCATGGTTACGGGTTCATTATGCTTTCGTTGCCAAGATCTTAAAAAATACTGTATACTTCTTTCCAGTGGTAAAAGTAGGATTTAGTTATAAAGGGAAAAGGAACTATTTAGTTATATAATCCCGCACTACCCCCTCCTTTCAGGGAGCTGTAGAGAAGGTCTCCCCTCAGCCTCCTTTTCTCCAGGCTGAACACCCCCAGCTCCCTCAGCCGCTCCTCACAAGACTTGTGCTCCAGACCCCTCACCAGCTCCATTGCCCTTCTCTGGACATGCTCCAGCCCCTCCATGTCCCTCCTGGAATGAAGGGCCCAAAACTGGACACAGCCCTCGAGGTGGGGCCTCACCAGTGCCCAGCACAGGAGGACAATCACTGCCCCAGTCCTGCTGGCCACACTGTCCCTGATACAGGCCAGGATGCCAGTGGCCTTCTTGGCCACCTGTCCTTATCCATCTACCAGTCCATCTGTCAAACCCATATCCCTGCAATTTAGTGGCAAGAATGTTAGGGGGACCGTATCAAAGGCCTTACAGAAGTCCATCTCTTAATCTGATATCATACCCTAAGTTAAGATTGAGTATATCCAAAATGTACCTGGAAGGCTTTCATCAGCTTTCTTAAAAAGGTCCTTCCTCTGCTGAAAGGAGAACCTGAAAAATGCAGTGACTTTTTAGAGCTTCACTGTCATGTTACTTAAAAGGTCTTTCCCAATGCATGTTTACTTGTGTGTTTACTTGAAAACAAACTTCTTTTCTTGTAATTCTGTTTCCAGTGGGTGTGTTAAACACTTGGTTACTGACATTTTTTTTAATATTTTAAACACTGGGAGATGTAACTTTTTAAAGAAAACACCAAAAGATTAAATGGAAACATGTAAAAAATAATCATCCTTCAAACCTCCTCTGTAGATTCTAAATACTTTGTTACTCTTCTTCATCTCCTGATGACTTTCTAATTTGTCAGTCTTATTTAAAGTGTGATGCCTAAAACTGCCCATAGTACTTCAGCCTTAACTTGAGTAGAATGAAATAAGGATTTACATATATCTACCTTATATTTTGCAATTTCCAATGATTTTCAAGCAGACCTCAACAAATGCCTCAAAACTACTGTTGCGTGGAAAAGAGGGGGCAAAGCAGTTTTGGCAGAAGATAAACCCCCTTGCGTTCTAACACTCCTCACCGAGGTGGGAGGCTAGGTGCGGCTGGGTTTTAATTCTGAGTGATGCCCAATTCAGCACTATCAGTCCAATCACGTTTAATATGTATTAAACTATTATGATTTGGATACACTAATAGTGGACTGCACCTTCAGTCTAGTCGTGCTCATGAACTAGCACGGCTACTCTCGAGTCTTTGATCGCGTTCAATGAGGAACCGAAACGACCAGCTACTTAAACAGTGCAGTTTATTTAAACAACAGATAGATAGGTTCTTAGGATTGCCGGTGATAAATACACTGTCTGCAAAGCACGTGCAAATGAAGGTATTATTAAATATATCAAACTTATCAAAGTTATAAACGATACAGCCTGGCTATAAATGTGGGATAGAGATTCTCTAGAGAAATTTCTAAGTTTCCCGAGAGAGCACTCGGTATAATCTAAGTCTTACCCAAAGGCGTCCCTATGGGGGAGAAGAAAGGCTCAGCCCATCGACTGATCCCGGGAGTCAGTGATGGAGTTCTCCTCGACTTGTTCGCGATGGTGTCTTCCCTGATATCCCCCCTCTCTCGGGCTATTTTTATACTATTTTTTTGTTTTCAAAGTGGAGTTTGAGTGACTTTAGTCATAAATACTTTTATTATGATTGGTGTACTCAAGGAGGAGTAGTCACACCTTGGGGGAGGGTGGTCTCCGGGATGGAGGTGTGTTTTGGTACATTTGTAATAAGCAAAGTTTGCACAAAGGACAGCATTTCATCAAAATTTGACGAAACGTTGGCTCGGGTAGCATGTAGGCCGCTTATCTGTTCGTAGTACCATCCTGTTCCCATAGCTGCTATTTGTCACAAGGGAAGGCCATGGAATGATAACATTTCGTTCCGTCCCTCGTGTAGCTTCGCAAACAACCTTGTACAGTGAACCGCAGATGTTGCATTCTTCGTGTGCTGGCTGCGGCTGTATTCTACCTCAGAAGCCTCTTGATTTTATGACTTTCCTTAATGTGTGAACACTGCTGTACTTTTGTATTTTAGCTGATTTAGTAATTATTCCACAACTACTTAACTATAATTTTTTTAAATGTAAACACTTTCAAAATCTTTGTACAGTCTTAATTTTCATAGGCTTAGCAGTGCATTATATCAGTATATCTTTACTAGCCACATGGATTCCTTAAACTTTTCTTGAAGCAGCTCTTTGAGTGGTTGAATGTCTCTCTCTGTGCTACATAAGAAACCATGGAGTTTAGCTTTATCTACTTTTTCCTCCACACTAAGAAAATAGATAAGAGTTAGGTTAGCAGTCGAACTGTATGATCTTAAGGGTCTTTTCCTACCTAAGTGATTCTATGATTCTATCATCTTCAGGAAAAGCCTATGAAGTTCAGTCAATTTCAAAGAAAGAAAACATCTGGATTGAGATCACTGCTCGGAATGGTGCCAATTCACCAGTTTACTGGGTGGTGGTAGTGACTTGTATATTCTTTTACCATTATTATCATTATGCTATTTTCCTTTTCTGATATTGTTCTATTAAACTGTCTTTATATCAGCCTACAAGGTTGGGGTTTGGTTTTTTTCCTGCCTTTCCTTTCCCCTCCTTTTCTCCCTCTTCTCTCTACCCTCCCCTAGCCTTATGCTGGATGGCAGCACAACCCCCTGGTGTATCAGCGACTTCTCACAGTTTTGTGTCACCTGCAAGCTTGCTGAGGACACAATATGCCCCATCATCAAGATGATTAATGATGTTGCACAGGATCAGACCCAGTATTAACCCCTGGGGTACACTGGCCCCCAACTAGACTTGAAGCCCCTGATCACCATCCTCTGGGCTGGCCATTCAGCCACTTTTCAGTCCACCTCACTGTCTGCTCATCCAGCCCATACATCAACGGCTTCTCTATGAGCCTCTTATAGAAGACAGTGCTGAAAGCCTTACCGAAGGCCTTGATGATACCGAGTGCTTTCCTCTCATCTACCAAACCAGTCATTTCATCATATACAGTGACGTACCTATCATAAATGCCAGTTTATATGCCAGTTTACAGAAATATGAGTGTAAAAATATCCTGAGTCAAATAGCATCTGAGTTCTTGTCATGGATGTGGGCCATGTCTTGACGTGGACCGTGGCCCTTGCGTGTTTTATTCTTCTCTGATTCTAATGGTTTCTCATTTCGTTTATATCCAAATGAAATATGAAACATTTTGCTACAATAGTTCTTTCTTTCCCCTCCTTTATAAAAATGTTTCTTAAAACTTGAAACTCTATTAGCTGTCCTTTAATTTTAGTCTGTATAACAGCAATTGTTCTTTTCTAAAAGGTGCTTAAAACAGTATATTGTTTTGGTGGTTTGCCTCTTAAAAAAAAAAAAAAAACCAAACAACCAAAACACACTATCCGATTACAATGTTATATATGTATATATATATACACACCCTATGTAAGTGTTATTAACAGCCATGTGCCCCGTTCTCTACAGCTCCTGGAAGAATATCCTGTTACTCTCTAAATCAGGGTTTTAGTTTTCAGAGAAATTGTTTGTGTTTGAATGTTTCAGAAATACCACGCTTACAACTTGTTCTCCAGGAGCCTCAGCAGGAAGCTGTGATGGTCGCAGAAAAGGCAAAGCAGGTAATGATTAAGCTACTGAAATAAGCTAAAACAGGTCAAGGACTGGCCTTAAAACAGCTAAGCTGTTATAGCCTTTTTTAACAATCCTCTTTGGAAGGTTATTATTAACTGGATTAATGATGAAAGACAGAAATAGCTTCCAAATGCTGCTTGTACTGTGTTCTTATCAGACTGTATTTCCCTTTGCTGGCTGTCTGGAATTCTTGTGTCCTTCATCCACCCAGTCCATATTGGTGCTATTTTCTGCCTCTTGTGAGTTAGTTCTTCGTCAAAACCATAGGCTAAACTCTGAGGCAGGTCTCAGGAAATACAATTCCAAAGGCTCAGCTGTCATTATAGGATGCCTTTCAAATCAGTCCTATCCATTCCTCCTGCCCTGGTGGGGATCTGGCAGACTGATTTGAGGAAGCCAAGTTTTCTTTAAGTGTGAGACAAGTAGACTCTGTCCTTGTACTCTTCCACTGTGACAGCTGCAGGTCCAGTTACAGTCAGCCTACTGGTGACATCTGTACTAAGAATTTCTTGTAGAATTGTTTGTTAGCTTACAGCAATGTCTAGGCTCTATATAGACTGCTCCGCTCTGTTACAACCTGCCAGCAGGGGGAAGAAGGTGCTGTATTTTGTCTAATACATTTCTCTCCATCAGAGAGAGTTTATAGTATATATATTACTGTGAAGTATTAGGGCAAAAGGTTACATTCGGGACTCATGTTGGAACTGGAGAATGCATTTTGAGTTAGCTTATCCTGCTTGACTTGAGACTCTTACATTCCAACTGCCTGGAATTAGTCGAGATGTAAGCTAGTGGATCAACGGATACACACATGCACGGTCTTTTCAAGGGCATATATAAGCCTTTGAGTTATTTTCTAGAGCTCCTTTACAGACAGTGGAGATAACAGGTTCTTTAGCATATGATTCACCTGAACGAGGGTGGATGTTTAAAATGGGTCAATGAACCCAGCCCTGGAATTGTCCATTTCAGTGTCTTAATTATAAAAAAAATTCTAGCAAAATAGCTTGTATGTAAATATTTACACTTGAACAGCTATATCCTGCCATTTGTGCATCTGATGGCTTTTAGGCCAAGACATGTGTGGATCCAAACCCAGGTCAGGGGTTCGGGTCATGTGTGCAAGTTACTTGGATGCATGCCATATGTTCCATTTCAGTGCTTGGAGGTTGCAAAGGCAAAGTGCTCTAGAACTTGGGTCTGGAGATCATTCTCTCATGATTGTGTGACCTGTTAGTGCCCTGTACTTAAATTCTAGGTAGTTACAGCAAACGTTAATTCTGAACACTTCATTTCATTTTCATTCTTTTCATGGTTGAGTTTGGGTTGTTTTTTTACTTTCTTTTTTTTTTGGGGTGGGGAGGGAGTAGCCTTTTTTAGAGATGCTTTACTTAGTTGTGACTTATAGTCTCTTTCTACAGTAGTTCAAACCTTTCCTGTAGAAGTAGTACAAACGGTGTCTATTGTTTGTTGTGGTGAAAGACAACGCGTTGGGAGCTAGCCAGAAATCTTGCCATTCACTTTAGGTGCATGTTAACTTATAAATGGACTTTGCAGAATGAAGAAATTAGTAGATGAGTCTTAGTTCTTGTATGGATGTCAACAGCAAACTAACCAATTTCCTGGGCTTTATTCAGCACCTTTGTGTGGGCAAAAAGAATTTGTGTCTGTGAAATAGCAAAATCTCCTCTCTCTTTCTTCTTCAGCAGTCAGATTCTGTCCTGTGTGACAGAGAAGTGGGAGACGTATAGCAGTTAATAGATTGTTTTGGGGTGGTTTGTTTGTCTCTGTGGTGGAGGCTAGTGTACCTTTCCTGGGAAGACTGCAGGTTCTTTATCTGCTGGAGCAGTGAGGCATACAGTGACAAACGTGTGATTTTTCACCTTCTGTGCTCGGGTGGTTCAGTGAAAGGTTATGAATCAATAGTTAGTCCCTTTGAAGCAGTGAGGATGGAAGAGGAAGCATCTTCAAGGTGGGAAGGACGTTATTATAATTGTTGCATCCATTGATATCCTAATCTGCTGAGATATGTCCTAGTGTCTTGCTTGACATCAAAACTAATCTACCTTTTTTAAAATTTATTTTCATTAGGCATTGTTGTGTATAAAGTTGTGACTGATAGTTTTTACTTAAAGCTTGGTTGGGCAGCAGGCAGCGAAGACAGTTATCTTCTAATGCAAAGATCATGGCCAAAACTGAGTATTTTTTGTTCAATAGAATAAGGACTTTGGACCTGAGGTGAAATTGCAAGACTTGCAGACTCTGGAAGCTCCAGCCTCTTATATAGACTGCTCTTCTACTCCTACAGGTGAGGACACAAAATAAGGCACGTAACAAGAAAATTGTGGGAATTTGAGGAGTTTCAGGGACAAATTTAAGGTGATTTGGAAAGAGGAGCTTTGAGATCAGAATCTAAAGATGTACAGGAGATAGAAAAGATGCACACAAGGTAGAAAAGAACATTCTAATGTGGGATGGATAGGATATATCAGAAGAGAAGAAAGTAGTAGTTACCAAGATGAGAAAGGGAGAAGGGTTTGAAGGGAGAGTGTGTTTGTAGATGAAAAGGCTAATGTGTAAGACACAGAAGAGAATTAAGATAAGATGAAGAATTGGGTTCTTCTCTGCAAGCTAGTAAGTTGGGTTTTTTTGTGTTTGGAATTACCATCAGCCCCTTGCCCACAAATACATTTAAAAAAAACCAACCAACTCATTTCTCTCTTTGCCTCTTAATTTTTCTGTAGAAGTTAGATATAGTGTAGAATTAGGTGATGCCAGCATGCAGCAAATGCAGGAGGTTTTGCATGTGCAGAGCTATTGGGGATGTCTGGGTGCAATGCATAGGCTCAATTTTTTTTTTTTTCTTTCTCACCTCAGAAACTAGAGACGCTCCAGTCCCATATATTGTTTCTCCACTTACCTACTGATTTTACATGCAACTTGTTATGCTGATGGTGACAAGTGTACCTTTTATCGCTAGGTGTGTCAGGAGAGCTGGTGAATTTTGAAGCGCAGAAGCCTTTTGATGACACTTTGGTGCTCCCTGAGGTATAAATTTAGTCTGGAACTTTTTTCCTCTCAATATTGTATGCATCTGTGGTTATGAAAACTTTAATTTAGCTTAGAAGCTCCAAAGATTTGGTTTTTTAACATCCCATAACTTAAAGTGGTTGTTGCAATACTGCATCAGGCTTTAAGAGATAGCTCTCCATTAATGGTTCCCCATAAACTGTTTCTGCCCTCCAAACCGACGAATGGAGAGCCTTTACAACACAAGATGTTGACTTATTGGTGGGATGCTGAAAGGATTTGTGAATGCTTTTCTTTTGTAATCTGTATTGGGAGGTGGGAGGAAACCCTAAGGTAGTTATTTGGAAAAAGCCAAGTACTCTGGTCCAGGTGCTTTGTCTAGTGTTTTCACTTTGGAGATGGACACAGACTGGAATATGGGCTTCTAAACTGTTTCTTTGCCATGTCAAATGGGCAGATAGAATAGGGGACAAAACCACAAAACCTCCTCATTCAGAGACTATGGATAGGATGCCAGTAAAATGTGACGGGATTAGTACACCGGAGGGCTTGCGAGAATCACAGGAGAACTGAAACGCTTCAGAATCATACTATCTTGTAATCAAGAGAGAATGGGAAATAAGGGAATAGGAAGTTAATTTATGGTCTAATCCTAAAGCCAGAATCTTTCATGCTGCAACTTCAGAAGCTGAAATGAACAGAAATGACCTGAGGAGACCTCCTGTTATTAGTGAGGCTACCGTTTATTGCAATAGCCAGCTCAAGAAAGAGTATCCCTAAACTACAAAATGTGGAAAGCAGATACTTCCAAAAGTGACCCTTTCACAGGATTCAAAGGAAAATTGAAACCTATTGTTTTATTTTAGGCGAGAACAGATGGCCTTCCCAATGGAAGTGAGCAGTTTACTGAGGAAAGCTGTTCGCCTGGAATTCTGGAGTATCTTGCTGCAGAGAAACAGAAAGAGCTGTCAGTTTTGCTGCTGGAACTGAAAGAAGCCCAAGAAGAAATAACTTTTCTGAAAAGGCAGCTCAAGGGCTCAAATGGCCAGACTTCTACAGGTAACCAAACAGGAGAAGCAGCTAACCAGCTGGAAGATAATTCCCAGATACAGTTTATTGAGAGAGAAGACCAAAAGACTTCAGATACACAAAATGAGTCGGGCAGTAGTTCGTTACTGAGAGAAATAGAAATGCAGCAAATTGGTGTGCTTCAGGAAAATAGAATCAGTCTTCAAGAAGTGCCACAGGGGAGCACTGTCCCCTGCAGAGAGGAGATGGAGGCGATGCAAGAAGTATCTACAGCAGATCCACAGCCTGGCGCGTCTCAATCTCAAGAACTGATAAAGTTACAAGAGCGAATTACAGAACTGCGAGTAATGCTGCAGAAATCAGAAGAATCCTACAAGAAAGATCTAGGAGAAAAAGGTGCAGAAATAAATAGGCTAAACCAATTGGCTGAGGAATACAGAAAAAAAATTGAGGATTCTGACAGTGCATTTTGTGTTTTGTCTGAAGAACGAGATCAGCTCCTGTGTCAGATGAAGGAACTTTCTACCATAACTGAATTGAAAGAGCAAGTGAAGCAACTTGAGGAGAATCTAGCTCTTTCAGAAAAGCAGAGACTGTCAGACAGTCAAAGCATTCTTCTGAGAGAACAAATCCAGAGCCTTAAAAATGAATTTAAATCCAAGGAGATAAAAATTGAAGCTTTGCAAAAAGACTTGGATGAAGCACAACTTCAGCTTTCTGACCAGGACATGCAACTAAAAGATCTGAGAAGCCAGATCGAGAAAAAGGAATGTGAAGTACTTGATGTAGAACAACTTTTGAGGAAGAATACAGCTAAGGTAAAAGAGCTTTCCCAAAGCTTAGCCTCAAAGGAACACAAAGCAGCAAGCCTAGAACAGCTTGTTGCTGAGCACACCAGGTCTATAGACAGCCTGCAACAAACCTTGTGGGAGAAAGACCAACAGATGACAGAGATCAGTGTCAGTATGTCTGAGAAAATAGTGCTGCTCAATGAGGAGAAGTTTTCTCTAGAAAATGAGCTGAAGAGTCTTAAAGAGCAAACAAGTCTATTATTAAAAGCCCAGGAAGAAAAAGACCAAAACGTAGAAGCTAGAGATACATACCTGAAATGTCAGTATGAGGCAGAGGCAGCATGTGAAGAAAGTGAGGTATTAGAAAATAAACTTGAACTTCTGAAAAAAGAAAACGAGCAAGTAAAGCGGAAGCTGCAGGCAGCACTTGTTAACAGGAAGGAGCTTCTGAAAAAGGTTAGCAAATTGGAGAATGAATTAGTACAACTGAGAAAAGAACATGAATCAGAAACCTCAGTGGCTCGAGAAGCTGAAGGGGAGGAAAATGAGATAAGCGTGATAAGCAGAGAAGTTAATCTGGAAAGCCAGTCCAGTGAGGAGTATCTAATTCAACTGCTTTCTGAAAAGGAATCCGAGTTGCAGAGCATCCGGAAGGCCCTGCTGGATAAAGAAACGACTGAAGCACAATTGCAGGCAATGATTGAGGAAATGAGGAAAAGCTTGCAAGGTACAACAGACATTGTTTCAGTTAAAGATGAAATCACGGAGAGTCAGACAATTGCTGACAAAGTAACTGAAACCAATAAAAGCCCAAAAGATGATGAAGACAACGAAAAAAATAGTTCAGCAGCTACGAATCCTGAAGAAAACCAAAAGTCTGCTCTGAAAGACAGGATTTCAACTCTTGAACAAGAAAAAGAACAACTTCAAAAAAAACTTCAGGAAGCCCTGGTATCTCGCAAAGACACTATAAAAAAGGCTCAAGAAAAAGACAGGCATCACAGAGAACAGATGAAACAGCAGAAAGATGAATACAACATCCTACAAGAACAATTTCATAAGCAAAGCAAAGAGAAGGAGGGCATCCAAGCTCAGCTCAGACAACTCCAAGAACAGAAAGGATCAAGAGGGAGTGTTCTTGGGAATCAAGGTGAGTTGGATTCTTCATGCATGGAAGCAGAAAATACAACAGATAACAAGCTTATACCAGTTGCAGATGTTTCTGGGGAAGAGTTTAAGAAAAAACTTGAAAAATTGCAGATGGAGAAAGAGGAATTGGAATATAATGTTAGTCATCTGCAAAGTGAAATTGCTTGCAAATCCGAATTAGTCTTTAATTTGCAAGAGCAAATAGCACAGTTGTTTCTGGACATAGAAGCACTGAAGAAAACCTCTGACCAAGCTGAAGCTAAGGCAGCAAGTCTTCAGACAGAATTGGATGAGAGTCAAGCAAAAATTTCTAGAGAGGGCAGTGTGGAAGACCTGAAAACAGTTATCCACCGAAAGGATGAAGAAATGGAATTCCTTAAGTTGCAGTTAAGGGAGAAAAGTGAAGTTCTCAATAATGTGCAGGCACAGTTGCTGGAAAAAGAGGATTCAGTCAGGAAACTATGTAGTCAGTTGGAAACTCAAGCTCAGGTACATGAGGAACAAAGCAAGCGACTGCAAACAGAGTTGCTTGAAATTCAGGAGAAGCAAGACGATGGCGCAGAAGCAGCTAAGCAGAAGAATCAAATGCAGAGAAAGTTGCAAGCTGCACTTATCTCTAGGAAAGAGGCACTAAAGGAGAGCAAATCTCTAAAAGAGGAGCTGGCTAATGCTAAAACTACTATTGAAAATCTTCATGTTAAGTTGACAAATATGGAAAGCCAAATAAGTGGCCATGTTAAAGAAACAGATACTTTAACAGAAAAGTTAGCAGGCCTCACTGAAGAGCGAGAAAAACTTATTGCAGAAGTTGATAAAGTACTTACAGAAAATCAGAATCTTGATGGATGCTGTAAAAACCTGACACTTACTCTAGATAAAGTTGTTCTAGAGAAGGAGAAACTAGAGAATGAGGTGGAATCCTTGAAATGCCTTCAAGCCACTGAGAGTTCCGAGTGGCATGAAAAATACAGGGAGCTTCAGAAAGAATATGAAACTCTCCTGCAGTCCTATGAGAATGTGAGTAATGAGGCTGAGCGGATTCAGCGTGTTTTGGAAACTGTTAGGCAGGAAAAGCAGGAAATTTTCATTAAGCTGAAAAGTGTTGAAGCAAAAAAAGAGGAAACAGATAAGCAGCTACAGGAAGCTGGACAGGAAATTGATGGAATGAAGGAGAAAATGAGGAAATTTGCAAAATCAAAGCAACAAAAGATCCTGGAACTAGAGGAGGAGAATGAGAAGCTTAGAGCAGAGATGTGTTTTAGAGATGGAGAGCTACACAGGACTGGAGATGTCTTTACAAATACTAGTCTGCAAGAAGATCTGGAGAGCTCTAGGAGGGACTACCAGTCTCTTTCTACTCAGCTTGAGACAGTAATGGCTGAAAAGGAGTCTCTTAATCAAGAGATCACAGACTTAAAGTGTCAATTGCAGTTAACAGAATCTAAGCTGAAGGAAAGCAGAGAACTGGTAGACAAGTATGTCGCTCAGACGACAGCAGGGGAAGAAACAAATCAAGCAGTTGCCGCACCACCACCAATGGAGAGGACTGAAAATCAGGTGGACATAAGTTTTGGACCAGAGTCTCCTACTGCAAAGCTGGAACAAAAAGCCTTTGAAGGTGGTAGCCCTTGTGAAGATCTTGGTACCTACATACAGCAGGTAGCTGAGCTCACAGAGCGAATCACAGAACTAGAAGATAATAGGAGGGCTTCAGAGCAGCAGCTGGGTGACATCCGCATGTGTGTTGAGACTTTAGCAGGTGAGAAAAGGGCTTTAGAGACCCAAATGGAAGAAAAAGTCCATGAATTGAATGCTCTTCAGGACACAGTAGCAACGATGGAACAAACGGTCCAAAAAACCAAAGATGACCTTGTCAAGATGACAGAACTGAAGGACGCGCTAGAGGCTGACAAGGATGATTTGGAAGAAAGGCTCATGAATCAGCTGGCAGAACTTAATGGGAGTATTGGAAACTATCAGCAAGATGCAATAGACTTCCAGATCAAAAATGAGCAACTGAAACATGAGCTTCAGAGTTTGCAGAGAAGGATGCAAGAACTGGAGGAGGAGAAATGTCAGATGGTAAAGGAGAAAAGTAAAGCAAGTTCAGAAAAGCAAAAGGAATTTGTAGAAAACCTAAAATGCAGTTGGAGGGGGGACAGTGGCACGCATGTAAAGGAGCTTCAAGAACTGCTGAAACAGAAACAGCAGGAGATTAAGCAGCTGCAGAAGGACTGTATTAAAAGCCAGGAAAAGAACAGTAGTTTAGAAAGAACTGTTAAAGCTCTGGAACTTGTGCAGAGTGAGTCTCAGAAAGAGGTAGAAGCAGCCAAAGAGACTTTAGCTAAAGCAGTTGAAGACACCAAGAAAGCCCAATCAGAGCTTGCCCTCTGCAGAGTGGTATTGGATGACACCCAGAGTGAGGCAGCAAGGGTTCTAGCAGAGAGTGTCAAAGTGAAAGAAGAGTTGCAGGCAAACAAAGAGAATGCTAAAATTCAAATGAAGAAAAAAGATGAGGAATCTGAGAGAAGACTGGAACAGGAAAAAGACAAGCACTCAAAGGAAATTAAAAACATGGAAGAAAAGCTGGCAACTTTGCAGAGGGAGAAAGACTATATGGAAACAACTGTTGGTGATCTTCAAAACTCCTTGAAGACAAAGGATCAAGAAACCAAGCAATTGGAAGGCAGCCTAAACAAAACACTAGCCCAGCTTGCGGCCTTCACCAGGAGCATGTCTTCCCTTCAGGATGACAGGGACAGAGTGATAGATGAATCAAAAACGTGGGAGAAGAAATTCACTGAAACTATTCAAAAGAAGGAGGAAGAAATACGTTCAAAAGAGGAAACTTGTCTTATGCTAAAGAACCAGATGAAGCAGATGACCACACACGTGGAAGAACTTCAGACTCATATATCCAGGTAACAGAGGTCGTAATGACTCAGCTGGTATTCTTGTATTTCCTTTTGACAAGGCAGCAGCCAGAGGAGAGGTAGGATCCCCTTTTGCTTTTGCAGTGTACCAGAAAGAAAGAATTTTGAATATGTAAATATGGTAAATATGACATGTGATTGGCAAAGCTAATGAGTACCTAAGATGGAAAGCAGAATTAGTCTTCCTAATAAAGCCATAAACATAAGGCTTACCTTCTGAATCACTTGGTTTGGATAGAAAACAAGTTTGGAGTTAATGTCGTAGGGACTTACTATTTGTTGTCTGCACAATGAGACAGAGAGATTAACACTGTAAAATATTCCTTTTTATCATTAGGGTACCTGTGTTAAATCTGTTCTCTGTGACAAGCAGTAGCTGTCTGAGTACTATCTAGAGCCTTTATTAATCTGAAATTTGAAAGAGTCCTTTGCATAGAGTTGTTGCATTCAGAGATTAAATTTGGCAGGTCAAGAGAACACTGGGATACATAATTCCAATTTAATCCCAAAATGGATTTTGAGGGAAAGATGAAGCTATGGAAATGTATCAAAATAGACCTCTGGGAATTTCCAAAATTCAAAATCAAACTGTTCGTACGTGACTAAAATTGTTCTATAAAGCTTGTGATCAAAATGCTATATCTTTGCATGCTAGGACATGAACTTTGCATGCTGGAACATGGCGTTGGATGGTTGTACTCTTTGATGGGTAAAAAAACTGGCTGGAAGGCTGGGCCCAAAGAGTGGTAGTCAATGGAGTTTAATCCAGTTGGCGGCCGGTCACAAGTGGTCTTCCCCAGGGGTCAGTACTGGGACCAGTTCTCTTTAATATCTTTATCAATGATCTGGAGGAGGTGATCGAGTGCACTCTCAGTCAGTTTGCAGAGGACACCAAGTTAGGTGGGCATGTTGATCTGCTGGAGGGTCGGAAGGCTTTGCAGAGGGATCCGGACAGGCTGAATAGATGGGCCGAGGCCAGCGGTATGAGGTTCACCAAGGCCAAGTGCCGGGTCCAGCACTTGGGTCACACCAACCCCATGAACGCTCCAGGCTGGCGGAAGAGTGGCTGGAGAGCTGCCCGGCAGAAAAGGACCTGGGGGTGTTGGTTGACGGCTGGTTGAATATGAGCCAGCAGTGTGCCCAGGTGGCCAAGGCGGCCACCAGCATCCTGGCCTGTATCAGGGACAGTGCGGCCAGCAGGACTGGGGCAGTGATTGTCCCCCTGTGCTGGGCACTGGTGAGGCCCCACCTCGAGGGCTGTGTCCAGTTTTGGGCCCCTCACTCCAGGAAAGACGTTGAGAGGCTGGAGCGTGTCCAGAGAAGGGCAATGGAGCTGGTGAGGGGTCTGGAGCACAAGTCTTGTGAGGAGCGGCTGAGGGAGCTGGGGGTGTTCAGCCTGGAGAAAAGGAGTCTGAGGGGAGACCTTCTTGCTCTCTACAGCTCCCTGAAAGGAGGGGACAGCCAGGGGGCGTAGGTCTCTTCTCCCAAGGAACAGGTGATGGGACAAGAGGAAACGGCCTCAAGTTATGCTGGGGAGGTTTAGGGTGGATATTAGGAGAAATGTCTTCGCCAAAAGGGTTGTCAGGCACTGGAACAGGCTGTCCAGGGAAGCGGCTGAGTCACCATCCCTGGACGTATTTAAAAGACGGGTAGACATAGTGCTGAGGGACATGGGTTAGTGGTGGTTTTAGCAGTGTTAGGTTGATGGTTGGCTCAATGACCTAAAAGGTCCCTTCCAACGTAGATGATTCTATGAAATGAACATCAAGCATATGAGAACAGCAATTTAATTGATTTTTTTTGTGTGTGTGTTACTACAATGGATGAGAAAAAAATTATTTTAATGAAAAGGAGATGATAACATTCAGTGTTTAACCTCGTTCATTTTTTCAATATTGACATAAAGATTCATATTGCTGGACAACTTTTAAAAAATATTCCCCCAGCACCGCCCCCTTCAGACAGTAGTGCAGTCAGAACTTTAAAAGCTGCCTTGAATTTTAAATTGAGGGAAAACTAATCATCTGAGTATTTCCAGCTTGCTTTCTTAAAGTAAAACTAATTTTGTGGCTTTTCTATTCTCTGTTTTCAGGCTGGAACACAACAAGGAAGACTGGGAGTCTGAATCCAGGAGGGAGATTCAGCATTATCAAAAGACATGCGAAATGTTGCAGGAGGAAAAAAAGGAGCTTTTGACTCAGCTTGAAGAGTCTCAGAAGCTGTACAGCAAGTCTCAGAATGAACAGCAGAAACTGAAGTCAGAAATAAACAGCCTGAGAGACCAGCTTACTGACTTACAGAATTCCTTCACCAAATGTGAATTGGTCAGAGAAGAGCTGAGGAGTGTGGTCAAGCAACAAGAGACCAGTATCCAGAATTTTAAATTCAGCTGCGAACAGCTTGAGACTGATCTGCAAGCTTCCAAGGACCTAACAAATAAGCTGCATGAAGAAACTAGTGCCAAGGATCAAAAGATCATTACTTTGCTGTCTGCTAAGGAAGAAGCAGTTATGGCTGCTCTATCTGAATTACAGCAGCAACATTCTGAAGAGATTAAAGAGTTGGAGCATAGGCTAAGTAAGGAGAAAGAAGATAAAAAAGCCTTGGAAAATGAGAAGAACAAATTTCGTGACAAACTTGATCATCTCACTGAACAGACGACTATAAGCAGAGAAGAAAGTAAGCAGCAGAAGGCACAACTGGACTCCTTCACCAAGTCCATGTCGTCTTTGCAAGATGACAGAGACCGCATACTGAGAGACTACAAGCAACTTGAGGAACGCCATCTTGTTATAATCTTGGAAAAAGACCAGCTAATTCAAGAGGCTGCTGCTGAAAACAATAAACTCAAGGAAGAAATCAGAAGTTTTCATAGCCGGATGGATGACCTCAACTCCGAGAATGCCAAGCTGAATGCAGAGTTGGTGCGGTATAGAGAAGACCTGAACCAAGTGATTTCAATAAAGGACTCCCAACAGAAACAACTTCTCAAAACACAACTTCAGTGGATCCGAACTCTGGAAAAGGAGAAGGCAATCATAGAAACACAGCTGAGAGAGTCCGAGCATACTCAGGATGATCTCAGGAAGTGCATAGAAGCCTTGAGAGAGGATAAAGTCAATATGTCTCAAGAGATTGAAACCCTTACATCCTCTCTGTCTCGGGTACAGAGTGAGATGACAGCATTACGTGAGGGGGGTCCCATCATGGAGTGTCAAGCACAACTGAAGGCCCGAGAGGAAGAGGCACAAGAACTGAGTCACAAGCTTTCCCTCTCACAGAAAAGGATAACAGAACTTGAGGGGGAGCTAGTATGTGTTCAAAGGGATGCAGCCAAGAGAGTGGGAGAAGCTGAGGACAGGCTCCGAAAGGAATTGAAGCATCTACATCATGATGCAGGGATAATGAGGAATGAAACAGAAACAGCAGAGGAGAGAGTAGCAGAGTTGGCACAGGACTTGATGGAAATGGAACAGAAATTTCTTGCAGTCACAGATGAAAATAAAGATCTTAGAGCTCAAATTCAGTCTTTTGGGAAGTCCATGAGCTCTCTTCAGGATAGCCGGGACCAGGCCAATGAAGAACTTCATGTTTTGAAACAGAAATACTCTGCAGACTTAGAGGAACAAAAGAGTCTAGTGCAGAATCTTCAGAAACAGATGGCTCAGCTACAAGAGGAGCAACATTCCACTGCCAGGGACCGAGATACAGTGAGATCTGAGCTGACAGAACTGCAGAAAGCCACTGATGAAAGAGGTCTCTTAGCCCAGGTTGAGAAACTTAATCAGAAGCTCAGAGCCAAAGATGATGAGCTTCTCCATTTGTCTTCGGAACTGGAATGCTCTTCCAACCAAGTCAAATCTTTCTCCAAGGCTATGGCAAGCCTGCAGAATGAGCGAGACCGTCTGCTGGATGAATTGGGTAAAACACGTAAGATTGAAGAACTGAAGCAACAAGCAGAAGGGAGCACTTCCACCACTCCTTCAGAAGTGCAGAGTCTTAAGAAGGCACTGTCCTCCTTGCAGGATGACAGAGACAGAGTAGTAAGTCCTTGTCTTCTCTTCCTGCTCTTACTTAAAGCCCCATAGGAGATTTGGATCTTCAGATCTTAAAATTCAGCACACTTAGATCTGCTATTTTCAATGTGAAACACAGATCCGTGTCATCACAGAATAGTTGAGGTTGGAAGGGACTTCTGGAGATCTTCTAGTCCAACCCCCCTGCTCAAACAAGGTCGGTTGGAGTAGGTTGCCCAATACAGTGTCCAGTTGGATTTTTAATATCTCCATTGGTGGATATTCCACAACTTCTCTGGGCAACCTGTTTTTTCATGTATCTGTACTGTACTTTCATGTATCTGTTTCCAGAGTTAGTTGCTCCACCATCTTCCCAGGGATGGAGATGAGGCTGACCACTTGCAGTTCCCCAGTTCCTCCTTCTTGCCCTTCTTGTAGGTAGGGATGATATTTGCTTTCGTCCAGTCTTCAGGAACCGTTCCCAGACACCGTGACCTTTTAAAGGTAATTGAGTTGCCTCCCAATGACCTTAGCACTTGTGGGCACATTCCATCAGATCCTATGGATTTAGTATGTGCCATCTATGTTGTCTTCTCTGACATACGGAAACCGTGATTTCATTGTTAACTTTGCAGGGTGGTTTCTCTGGTTAGTTTGATTTAAATGTGGAATCATAGAAATAAGATATGGGTTCCCCATTAACCTGCTTAGTCCACATCTGTGGAAACTCATGAATTTGATTTGTCTTAGATGTCTTAGAAGAGACTAGAGGAAAGACTTAGAAGAGAAGAGGAAAGAGGAAAGACTTAGAAGAGACTAGAGGAAAGGGCCTGTTTCTCCTCTTGGCAGCTGATTGTCAAGACAAATACAAGGCATTGCAGCTTCATTTTGACATCCTTGCTTGCATACGTAACGTGTCTGTGTTAGTGTAGTCTGTCACAATGCGGCTCAGCAACTTCTAGAGTTCTAGTTGGATGACAGACTTTTACAATCATTTTTCACTGTCACTTAGTCTGTCTTAGTTTTCCCTTCTGTTAATTCACAACAGACTTTGTGATACAGTTCATAAACATATCTTCCTTCTTGTCCATTTTATGTCTCAGTTTTTTGTAGATTATGTCTCCTCTACCGCAGTTTTGTTGAATTTGCGTATCTGTGTAGCGCTGCTAATACTAAGATGGATCCTCAGTAGAGGGATCTCCTGACTCATTAAGTACTTCCCTGTCTCTAGAGTCAGTCACATGTTCTTGTCTTTGAAAACTGATTATAGTGGTGGATGTGTCATGACAACTTATTTCTAATTCCAGTCTGAGTAGACTGTCAAAAGGATTTTAGTTCCTCAGTTCCCTGGTGTACAGAAAATAAGAACTTCAGGAGTTATTCTTAACCAGCTCCTTCTGTCTCACTATGTCTTCCTCCAAATAAGGGAATTAACATCGTAGTCTGGGATCTCTTTGCTAGTTTATGTCAAATCTTCATGGAAGGTCTCAAAACTCACTACTCTCATTAACATTAGAGTTCTCTGAGGGTTTTTTTTCTGAGTAGTTTTTAGCAGACTGCTGTAATAAATGATTCTATTTCTAGTTTCTCTGTCATCTGAATGTGACCTTTTTTTGTCCAGATGCCACAATGAGAAATTCTCTTAAACCCTTATAAGTAATGAACCTAGCTGCTTGCTCAGTTGTCATACGTTCTGATATTTTCCTTTAATTAAAGGTAAGAGAGCTGAAGAACCTGCAGCAGCAGTACATACTAGTCGGGGTAGAATCAGCTGAAAATTCCCGCTTAAAAGCACAACTACAGGAATATCAGCAAGAGGCAGATAAACAGCACCGTCTCCAAGAACAGCTGAAGCAAGAAAGTATTTTCTACCAGCAGGAGCTCCAGCAGCTTAGGTGAGAATTATCTGTCTTCTCACTGCCTCAGAGATGCAAATGTGCCGTTTCTTTCATTCAAAGAGCAATTGTGGGCAGAAGGCAAAGAAAGCATTGAGAACTTCAGCCTTACCTGTGCCAGGCATGATTAAATCACTTTGCCCTGTTCAGGAGTGGGCGCACATTTCCCTGGTTCTGCTTTTGCCTCAGACTTAGGGTGAAGGATTACAGCCCAAAGTATTTGAAGGAAATGCCTGTGTGAAATAGATCAATGACCTTTTTAATTTTTATTTCCTTCATCCAGTGGTGGCCAATATCATTTGTTTGAGAGGAAACTTAGGCTGTTTCTTGTGTTGGAGCTTATGTATATAATTATGAAACTCTCCATTCCAAGCTGATGGTGAACACCCTTTATTACCCATTGATGTCGTTGTTTAGAAAATACTAATTTTGTATGACTGTCTAATCCTTTGTTTCATTTGCTTTATGTCTTCTATTTTTAAAAAAGTCTGTAATTCAAGTCTAGTAAATTGTCATCTCCAACTGAACTAAAATTAGTCAGACAAATATGCTCTGTTCTAGAAATGGGTAAAAAATTCTTTCATGTACTTCAGAAATCCATCTAAGAATGACTGAACCTGGAGTGAAAGGGATGGGGTTTTTTTGTGGAAAGATCATAGAATACTTTGGGTGGGAAGGGACCTTTAAAGGTCAACTAGTCCAACCCCCATGCAATGAGTAGGGACATCTTCAACTGGATCAGGTTGCTCAGAGCCCCGTCCAACTGGACCTTGAATGTTTCCAGGGATGGGGCATCGACCACCTCTCTGGGCAACCTGGGCCAGTGTTTTGCCACCCTCATTGTAAAAAATTTCTTCCGTATATCTAGTCTAAATCTGCCCTCTTTTAAGGGTAGATTTTTACCCTCAAAACCATTACCCCTTTGCAACCCAGGTCCTATTGCAACAGGCCCTGCTAAAAAGTTTGTCCCCATCTTTCCTATACGTCCCCTTTAAGTTCTGAAAGGCTGCTATAAGATCTCCCTGGAGCCTTCTCTTCTGCAGCCTGCACAACCCCAACTCTCTCAGCCTGTCCTCATAGGAGAGGGGCTCCAGCCCTCTAATCATCTTCAGGGCCCTCCTGTGGCCTGCTCCAATAGGTCCATGTCTTCCATGTGCTGAGGGCTCCGTAGATGGACGCAGTACTACAGGTGAGGTCTCCCCAGAGCGGAGCAGAGGGGCAGAATCCCCTCACTCGCCCTGCTGGCCACACTTCTTTTGATGCAGCCCACAATGTGGCTGGCCTTCTGGGCTTCCAGCGCACATTGCCAGCTCATGTCTAGCTTTTCATCCACCAACACCCCCAAGTCCTTCTCAGCAGAGCTGCTATCCGTCCCTAGCCTGTGCTCGTACTGGGGGTTGCCCTGACCCAGGTGCAGGACTCTGCACTTGCTGAACCTCATGAGGTTCTCATGGGCCCACTTCTCGAGCTTGTCCAGGTCCCTCTGGATGCCATCCCGTCCCTCAGGCGTGTCAACCACACCACTCAGCTTGGTGTCATCGGTAAACTTGCTGAGGGTGCCCTCGATCCCACTCTCTATGTCACTGGTGAAGATATCAAACAGTACTGGTCCCAATGCAGACCCCTGAGGGACACCACTCATCACCGATCTCCATCTGGACATTGAGCTGTTGACCACTACCTTGCCTTAGCATAGCTTCCAGTAGGATCTGTTCCATGACCTTCCCAGGCACAGAGGTGAGGCTGACAGGGGAGTAGTTCCCAGGGTCCTCCTTTCTACCGTTTTTAAAAATAGATGCAGTGTTTTCCTTTTTCCAGTCACTGGGGACTTCACCTGACTGCCATGGCTTTTCAAATATCACAGAGAATGGCTTGGCAGTGACATCAACCAGTTCCCTCAGGACTCTAGGATGCATCTCATCAGGTCCCCTAGACTTCAGTATGTTCAGGTTCCTCAGGTGGTCACAAACCTGATCTTCTCTTACAATGGGAGGGACTTTGCTCCCCCAGGCCCTGCCTTGGAGTCCATCCACTAAAGAGGTGTGGGGAGAGAGGTTGCCAGTGAAGACTGAGGCAAAAAAATTTCTTGAATCCCTCAGCCTTCTCCTAGTCTGTTGTTTGTCAGTTTTGCTCATCGGGCGGGGTGTGGGGGGGTATGCCTTATTTGACCTTCCTTTTCTGGCAGGCATACTTGTAGGAGCCCTTATTATTCTTTGCATCCCTTGCCAAGCGCAGCTCCATCCACCCTTGGCCTTCCTGACCCCATCCTTACACAACTGGGCAGCATCCCTATACTGTCCCCAGGACACCTGTCCCTGCTTCCACTGCCTGTGCATTTCCCTCTTGCCCTTTAGTTTGACCAGCAGGTCTCAATGTATGGCTTATCTTTGTCCAAAGTGACATAAAAACTTGTAGTGCTTCTTCCACCTCTCTCTGCCCCCAATCTGACCCTCAAACTTAACACTTCAGATCTCGTACAGTTTGAAGTAGCTTACAAATGTTATTTATCTCCTGATAAAAGAAAAGGAGACTTATTTCCTGTCTAGCTTCTACAGTGTGAATGAAGCTAAGGCCTCAAGTTTGCGTGTTGGGACCAATGCTGTGGTTCTGGTGCATATTTGACTGAGGCAGTGATAATGTTATGATGACAGGTGGCATTGTCAATGACTTGCTTGACACAACTCTCTGTACAGCAAGATCAAAACAATATCCAGGAATACTAAAAGTGTGAGCATTGAACAATCTGCAGTGTTGAGCCAAATACAGAATACTTCCTTAAACCTGCTTTTAAGGTTCCTCTACTTAAGTGGGTTGTTTTGTTTTGGTTTAGATATCAAACTGATTTTCTGGCATGGGGTAACAATAGGAAGTAGAATCATCCTCGGCTTGTTCTGAGCTGGATACCTGAATATCATAAGTGATACTGGTAATTTCCTTTGTGTTGTACTGAGCAGACAAGAGAAAACTACCTGGGAAAAGCAGAACAGCAGCATAAACGAGCAGTACCTGATGGTCATAGCAGAAAAAGACAAGCAACTGAGCCATTTACAAAGGATCACGCAAGAAATGAGACTGCCCCTCAGCAAGTCTCAAATTGTAGAGGAGCGGTACCAAATGAAGGTGGGTGGAAGTACACAGATTCTTTATTGCATGGAAATGTGAAGCTTGAAATTCAGCCAAAGTAGTACGTGTTGCTTGGATTCAGCTCGTATAGACTGCAGTAGTGCATTTTGTTGTGTGGCCTCCAAGGACTGCCAACAATGCAACTTCAATCACTGAAAACGTTAAGAAAACTCTGGCGTACCTTTACGTGCTCTTCCCTTAGTTCATGATTTCTAATGTTTCAAGCAAGACAGTAGAAGAGACAGGGCTTCTTAGGTACCTTAGGTCCTTCTAAGCAGTATAGAACTTCTCAGGTCATTCTTTCTGGCTAATTTAGAATTGCTTCTTGCACTGTGTTTGAATCTAAGATCTGGTTTAGTTCTTCCTTTAATGTCACATTCTAATTTTTAAGTTTTGTATTGAATTTTTATTGCTGTTTTTACCGTGACAGGAATCTACAATCCTGACTCTACAACCCTGACAATCCTCAGCCCAGAGAGGCTGAGGATTGAACATTGCTCTTTCTGCCTTCTTTCCCCTGTATCACAGTCCTAAAAGTAGAGTGGAATATGTTGAGTATTTTGCTTGGTCTAGGGAAGGATGCTTGCCTGCTGCATGTACAATACCATTACATTATGAGCAAGGAAAGAACTCTCCTGCCTATGTCTGTAATGTTCCAGTGAGAAGCTTTTGTGTCAGTGGAGGAGGGAGGAAATCTCCCTTTATCCTTTTGACACACACATGCATATATGCAAAGAAAAAAGCTAGAACAATGTGGATGTGATCCTTTCCTGGAGAATGCTTCAGTGCTAGCCTTTTAGTCTGTGTTGACTGAGAATAGTGTGGACATTGCTTTGGTTTTTTGTTTGTTTTTCTTGTTCTCATTTATACACTTTTTTCCCCCCCCTTCTTGTATTGTGGACAGCTTTAAGACAACTTCTGACGAGGCTCATCGTATGTACAAGTTCAGTGATCTTTCCTAATTGTTTGGATTTTCAGTTGGCTTTTAGGCTATTTCTGTTTATTCCCCATTTGCTGTTTTGCTTGAGCAGATCAAATTCCAGGCATAGGAATAATGTTGGGCTTTGACCTTGGAATACTAAGTGGAGAGGACTAATACAAGAGTGGGTTGTCATGTGTGCAGTATATTTTTCATTGTTCTTTCTCTGGCAGATTTCTTCAGAAGTTCTGAAAGGGGACATCTCAAGCCTAGAAACAGAGACAAAACATCTCCAGGCCCAGCTAAATGACAGCCTGAAAGAACTACACCAAAAAGAGCTCAGAATTCAGCAGTTAAACAGCAAGGTACCGATAATATCTTGTATTTGCTTGTGGAGTCTGGGATGAGGAATGTGGGGAAGAGGGTAGGCTTGAATAGGGCTCAGGGAACAGGAATGAATCTTTCTGTTCTTGTGGGCATTTAGTGAAGTAACCCAAAATCAGAAATATTAGTTAGAAGAGACTTCTGGTGATGATCTAGTACATCCTTCTGCTGCTCAAAGGAGCACTGTCACCAACATTAGATCAGGTCAGCCATGACTGCCTAGCTGCATGGTGAAAGAATAGAGATTCCAGAACCTCTCTGAGCCTTTGTCCAATGCTGCTCTACACTTTTGATGCAAATATTTTTCTTAATGTCTAGTCTGATTCTTCCAAGCCACAGTCTGTGGCTATGGCCCCTTATTATATTTTTTGCCACTGTCAAAAAGTGTTTAGCTCTGTCTGCTTTATGACTCTCTTTAATTTAATTCTAATCTATTGTAAAATGACCCTTTAGCCTCCTGTTTAGCAGGCTAATGCAGCCCAGCTCTCACGGGCATCATGTGCTCCAATCCATTGACAACCTCAGCAGCCTTTTCCTGTATCCTTCCCATTTCTCTGTCCATCTTAGAATGATTTAGGATGGAAAAGACCCGTAAGATTACCTAGTCCAACCATTAACCTAACACTGCCAAGTCCACTGCTAAGCCGTGTCCCTAAGTGCCACATATATATGTCTTTTAAATACGTCCAGGGATGGTGACTCAGCCGCTTCCCTGGACAGCCTGTTCCAGTGCCTGACAACCCTTTTGGCGAAGACATTTCTCCTAATATCCACCCTAAACCTCCCCAGCATAACTTGAGGCCGTTTCCTCTTGTCCCATCACCTGTTCCTTGGGAGAAGAGACCTACGCCCCCTGGCTGTCCCCTCCTTTCAGGGAGCTGTAGAGAGCAAGAAGGTCTCCCCTCAGACTCCTTTTCTCCAGGCTGAACACCCCCAGCTCCCTCAGCCGCTCCTCACAAGACTTGTGCTCCAGACCCCTCACCAGCTCCATTGCCCTTCTCTGGACACGCTCCAGCCTCTCAACGTCTTTCCTGGAGTGAGGGGCCCAAAACTGGACACAGCCCTCGAGGTGGGGCCTCACCAGTGCCCAGCACAGGGGGACAATCACTGCCCCAGTCCTGCTGGCCGCACTGTCCCTGATACAGGCCAGGATGCTGGTGGCCGCCTTGGCCACCTGGGCACACTGCTGGCTCATATTCAACCAGCCGTCAACCAACACCCACAGGTCCTTTTCTGCCGGGCAGCTCTCCAGCCACTCTTCCGCCAGCCTGGAGCGTTCATGGGGTTGGTGTGACCCAAGTGCTGGACCCGGCGCTTGGCCTTGGTGAACCTCATACCGCTGGCCTCGGCCCATCTATTCAGCCTGTCCGGATCCCTCTGCAAAGCCTTCCGACCCTCCAGCAGATCAACATGCCCACCTAACTTGGTGTCCTCTGCAAACTGACTGAGAGTGCACTCGATCCCCTCCTCCAGATCATTGATAAAGATATTAAAGAGAACTGGTCCCAGTACTGACCCCTGGGGAAGACCACTTGTGACCGGCCGCCAACTGGATTAAACTCCATTGACTACCACTCTTTGGGCCCAGCCTTCCAGCCAGTTTTTTACCCATCAAAGAGTATTCCTGTCCAAGCCATGGGCAGCCAGTTTCTCCAGGAGAATACTGTGGGAAATAGTGTCGAAGGCTTTACTAAAGTCTAGGTAGGTAACATCCATAGCCTTTCCCTCATCCACTAAGCAGGTCACCTTGTCATAGAAGATGATCAGGTTAGTCAAGCAGGACCTGCCTTTCATAAACCTGTGCTGACTGGGCCTGATCACCTGGTTGTCCTTATACGTGCCATGTGATGGCACTCAAGATGATCTGCTCCATAAAATTCCACAGCACCAAGGTCAGGCTGACAGGCCTGTAGTCCCAGATCCTCCTTCTGGCCCTTCTTGTAGGTGAGTCTCACCTATAAGACTGCTAATCTCCAGTCAACTGGGGCCTCCCCAGCTGAAAACGAGTGACCTAAAACCAGTACCAGTATTCCAAGTACACTCTTATTGGTACCAAGCAGAGCAGGTAATAACTCCCCTCAATCTGCTAGCCATGCTTCTCCTAATGTAGCCCAGTAGACAATTTGTCTTGTTCACAATGAGGATGTACTCTTGACTTGTTTTCAGCGGGGCAGCTGCTGTAACTCCCTGGTCCTTTACGGCAGAGCTGTTGCCTCAGCAGTCTTTTCCCATCCTATACTAATGCATGGGTTTTGCCTCCGGTGTAGAAGTTTACATTTCTTATTGAACTTGAGATTTCTGTTGGCCCATTCCTCAAGTTTCTCAAGGTCCCTCCAGATGGAAGTTTTGATCTTTGTCATATCATCTACTCCCCAACATTCAATATTGGCTGCAAATTTGCTGATGCTATACTCTGTCAGAACTTCTGTTGCTGTCAATGTTGACCAATGTGTGCTCCAGGTAGGCCCCAGGAGTATTCTGTTCATTGCTGCCTGCCAAGCCATTGGTCATTGCCTTTAAATCTAGTGGTCTGGACAATTTTTGCCTATGTAGCAGTTAATTTCTCTAGTTCATAAAATCATAGAATCTTCGTGGTTGGAAGGGACCTTTGAGATCATCAAGTCCAACCATACACACACAAAAGAACCCCCTACACTCTCTGCCACTAGAGCATGCCCTGAAGTGCCAAATCTACACGTTTCTTAAATACCTCTAGGGATGGCGACTCAACCATCTCCCTGGGCAGGCTGTTCCAGTGCCTGACCACTATTTCAGTAAAGCAATTCTTCCTAATATCTAATCTAAACCTCCCCTGCCGCAGCTTCAGACCATTTCCTCTGGTCCTGTCATTATTCACCTGGGAGAAGAGCCCAACACCCACCTCTCTACACCCTCCTTTCAGGTAGCTGTAGAGGGCAATGAGGTCTCCCCTCAGCCTCCTCTTCTCCAAACTAAACATGCCCAGCTCCCTCAGCCTCTCCTTATGGGGCTGGGTCTCCAGACCCCTCCCCAGCTCGGTAGCTCTCCTCTGGACACGCTCCAGCACTTCAGTGTCCTTCTTGGACAGAGGGGCCCAGAACTGAACACAGCGCTCGAGGTGAGGCCTCACCAGTGCCGAGTACAGAGGCACCATCACTTCCCTGCTCCTGCTGGCCACGCTGTTCCTGATACAAGCCAGGATGCTGTTGGCCTTCTTGGCCACCTGGGCACACTGCTGGCTCATGTGAAGCTGGCTGTCCACCAGCACCCCCGGGTGCTCCTTAGTTACCAAACGTGAATACTGTTCGTGATGATGTTAGAAGGTCTGCGTACTGGAGCTGGCTCGGATGGAGTTAATTTTCTTCATAGCAGCCCCCAGGGTGCTGTCTAATAGATCTGTGACTAAAGCAGTGTTGATGACACACCAATGTATTAGCTGTTGCTGAACAGTGCTTGCACAGCAGTAAGGCCTTCTCTGTTTCTCACTCTGCTCTCTCTGCAGTGAGTAGGTTGGGGGTGGGCAAGAGCCTGGGAGAGGTCATAACTGAAACAGCTGACCTGAAGGGAACAGAGGGGTATTCCAGGCCATATATAGATCGCATTCGGGAGGATCAGTGACAGTAGTGTCTCAATCAGCAACTTTTCTGCCACTGAATTTTAGTGTCCTACCTCTAAAGTTGCCAGAGGGAGAAAGGAGAAGAGGAGAGGGAGAGGGGAAGGGAGAGAGAGAACAGAGTGGGGGGGGCAATGGGGGAAGGATGGGGGGGAGGGGAGAGAGAGAGAAGGAGACCAGACAAAGGGACCAGAGAGCGAGATTGTGAAGAACGTTGTTTCCAGGTTCCACTTCTGTTGTCAGGAGTTCTTTCTAGCTTCCTGCTTTCTAGACTCCTGAAGGCAGTCGCTCCTTTGGAAGGCACGCTTGGTATCTTCAGTGCTGCCTGTGATCTTGAAAAAGTTTCTATGTCTCAGTGCAAAATGACAAGCAGTTCGATTCCCACATTGAAATGGAAGACTCAGAATTTGGCAGTCTTCAGAAAGAGTTGCATTCAAGGAGAAAGCAAGAATATGAAATCATAATTTATTGATGGTATTTCTGAAAGGTTTAGGTCAATCTCAGCACTTTAGAAATCTTGTTTTGGAGGAGTGTTATTCTGTACATTGTGTTGATGTTTTGGGACTCCTGTTCTGGAAACCTTAGCCACAAGCTACTGTGGAGATTATCACTGGTCTTTGGACCTTAGTAACATGCAGCGTGTCAGTTCCCGTGTTCTCAATAGAAATCTTACCCTCATTTACACAGAGAACAGTTTTGCTTTCACAAAAATACAATTTCTTTACTTAGCAGTTGTATTGTCTTCTCAGCTCTCTCAGGTCTTTGAGGAGAAAAATGCCCTCTCCCTCCAGCTGCGCGGTAGCAGTCGGAACATCTGTGAGAGCCATCAGCACTACAATGAGGTTCTGAACCGCTGCTTGGTGCTCGAGAGACAGCTCCAGGAGCTGCAGACTGCAGACAAGGGCATGGTAAGGATGGTCATGTTGGTGCCAGGGAGGGAAAAGCTCATTGCAGATGGTTCTACTAACTGAGCAGCATTGTATCTGCCATACATTCATGCTTTCTTTCAGGAGATGTTTGCAACAGATGCTGCTCCAGGAGCACCCCAAGAAAAGAATGAGCCTCAGAGAGGTAGCTACACACCAGAATTGCAGGAGTTGCAGCTGAGGTAAAGAAAGCCTGAGAAAACAGGGTTGAGGATGTTAGTCTTGATGGAGGTGTTTAGGCTAGTGATGAGCCTATTTCTGTTGCTCTCTGTCAGAGTGTTGGAAAAACTCAGTTCCACACTAGGACCTTGTGGAAGTAGAGGAACTGTTACATGTCCTTGACAGCTGTCATTAGTTATTTCTTTGGACAGAACTTCAAAAAATGAAGAGATAACATGCAGCAGCAATTCCAGTTGACCATCACCAGCCAATCTAGCCTCTCTGATTTGATGGACTGGGTCCTTAGTAACTGCTTAAGTATATTAGTGGTCCTGGTCTCAAGGCTGTTATCCTGTGTCTGGAATTGAGACCTAGTACACGACTCCTTGTAACCTTCTGGAATTAAGATCTAGCACACGATTCCTCATACCCTTTCAAAATAATTTTCAGAAGGTGGGGCCATGGATGACAGGGCCAAGGAACTCCTTCCTGATGTGACACAGAAGCTTCAAGAGATTTATCTTCTCTTTATTAATAAGAGGTGACTTATTATTAAATATTAATAGAAGATGACTAAGTCTTCTGTGTAAAGTGGAAGGGAATTGGAGTCTGGTCATGTACTGCATCAGTGAATACAACAGAAACCGAATAGTCCATGAATTAACCCTTTTTTGATACACGCTTGGTTATTTTCTGACAGGTTGTCTGAAACGGAACACTTACATACCAGCACAAAGCAGGATCTGAGGTATTTAGAGGAGCAACTGGAAGAAGAACGAGATCGTCGTCTTGCTGTAGAGGAGGCGCTGGCTGCTGCACAGGATCAGATCAGGAGGTGAGGGAGCTTGAGCAAACAGGCAGTATCAGCATAAAAGTACGGTGATCCTAGCTCTGTGTTCATCTGCACTTCATTACATCCTTCTGTCAAATGTCACTGAGGGCACAGAAACAACTATACCGTGTTTATCGCAGAATGGTTGAGATTGGAAGGGACCTCTGGAGGTCATCTGGTCCAATGCTCAAGCAGGGCTACGTAGAGCCACTTGACGAGGACCATGTCCAGATGGCTGTTGAATCTCTCCAAGGCTGAAGACTTCACAACCTCCCTGGGCAACCTGTGCTGGTGCTCAGACACCCTTACAGTAAAAAAGTTTCCTGATGTTCAGGCTATCTGTCCTTCAACTGTAGACAAAGATAGAATGAGACAACTGACTAGATATTAAGACAAATTCGATTAGAAAGGAGATGACAGCTTTCTCAATTAATTAAATTAACTACTGGAAAATATAATTTGGAGACTGGGAATTGGGCGAAGGCAGAAGAGGAGTTTCCATACTTCCAGGGGATTTGTCTCCTCAATAAGCATCTGTCTGTCATGGGCAAAACAGTCTTGACTCGAAGAATGTCACTCAATTTTAATGTATTGCCAATTAACAAACTTTTACTTAATTTGGGTATTAAGAAACAATTAAACACTTAAGGGAAACACTTCCCACTGCCTTTCCCAGGCTCAATTTCAGTCCAGACACCTCTTCTCCCTTGTTGCTAGTATCCAGTCCTATTGTTTACACTGCACATTACACTCAGTCCCTTTGGTGTGGCAAAGGCCACACAGGAGACTAGGGTCACTATGTAGTTATTTCTCTCTGCTGCTCCTTGTTTCTTGCTCATTTCCTCCTTCCCCTAGCAGCTACCACCCTTTATTAAATATGTTTGAGCAGAGGCACAATATCCTCCTCTGTAGTTTTGGCAGACAGTGAGGAATCACTGCTGGAAAGCAGCTCTGCAGAGAGAGGCCTTGGAGTCCTGGCAGGTGACAAATTGACCATGAGGCAGCAATGTGCCCTTGTGGCCAAGAAGGTCAATGGTCTCCTGGGGCGCATTAAAAAAGAGCGTGGCCACCAGGTCGAGGGAGGTCATCCTCCCCCTCTGCTCTGCCCTGGGGAGGCCACATCTGGAGCACTGCATCCAGTTCTGGGCTCCTCAGTTCAAGAAGGACAGGGAACTGCTGGAGAGAGTCCAGCGGAGGCTACAAAGATGATCAAGGGACTGGACCATCTCTCTTATGAGGAAAGGCTGAGAGCCCTGGGGCTGTTCAGCCTGGAGAAGAGAAGACTGAGAGGGGATCCCATCAATGCTCATCAATAGCTAAAGGGCAGGTGTCAAGAGGATGGGGTCGGACTCTTCTCAGTGGTGCCTGGTGACGGGACAAGGGGCAATGGGCACAAGCTGGAACACTGGAAATTCCATCTCAACATGAGGAAAAACTTCTTTCCTGTGAGGGTGGCAGAGCCCTGGCACAGGCTGCCCAGAGAGGCTGTGGAGTCTCCTTCTCTGGAGATATTCCAAACCCGCCTGAACGCGTTCCTGTCCAGCCTGCTCTGGGTGACCCTGCTCTGGCAGGGAGGTTGGACTAAGTCATCTCCAGAGGTCCCTTCCAACCCCTACCATTCTGTGATCATTCAGTGCCAGCCAGCTGGAACCAGTTGTGACTGGTACAGGGCATTTCATGGCCTTCTGCCACACAGCTCTCCCTTGCAACTCCCTGTTACCAAAACCTTGCCATTTATACCCAATGCACTGTGTCTTTCAGGTTACTTGATAGATGTCCTTATAGTCAGCAGAGAAAAGGAGGCTGAGCTAGACTAGATGTTAGGATTAGGATGCAGTGAGTTGCGTATTAGAAATGCCTTTTTCTCCTCATTGACTATAAAAGTGGGTTTTATCACATAACTTGATTCTAGGCACTTGTGCTGCGCATTTTTTGTGGTTAAAATAAACCTCACTGTTGGAGTCTCTTACGTGAAAACAATGGCTTTCTTCTCACACGCATGCTGATTTAGCCAAAAAATAATGGTCTGTATGGAAGGATTCTGGATGGAGTTCCCTGGTAATTGCTGCACAACTCAGACAACTGTAGCCCCTTCTGTAGCATTAAAGTCTATGGAAGCCTCCTACAACTGATTTCACTTCACTAACTAATGATAGCCCAAAGATTTGATGGTACTATTTCTCCATTTCATCCTTTAATAGTATCTTATCAATCTTGAATATCTGTCAGTAGAAAATACTTAGGAAGAATCAGTACTATTAAGACCAGAGCTGGCTTCCAGAATAATTTCATAGAATTTAAAATATACACTTAAATCACTTGCCCTGGCTTCTTTCAAGTTACACACTATGAAATTTCACTTGAAAGCCCCCATTAACACAAAGACCTCAGTTAAGTTAAAGAGTTCTAAATTCCTGAAAGGCAAAAGGAAAAAAAAGCACCAAAAAGGTCATGAGTTTTGAAGTGACAGGATATAAATTAGGTAAGAAAGGACTCCACTGCCAGCAGCCAAGTTGTTCTCTCTACTGAAAAGGAACTGTAATCTGCATATCACGCAGTATGGAAATTTTAAGTTTTCTCTGTGACTGCGGGCGCAGGAAGCGGCTGGCACTGAGCAAGTATAACTTGTATAGAGAGCACAATATGCCTACACTGTAACGGTTTCACCAGCCTTCTGGTGGAGGAAGGAGGATCACTGCTAGCTGGATCACCTGGTCCTCCTGCTCAGCTTGAGCTCAGGAGGCACCACCTTTGTACAAATGAAACCAGTTCTTGTCAAGTGAGGCCATAGCTTGTTTGCAATGGTTCATTACTTTTTGCAGAAATACGTCCTTTCCTAAGCTTGTGTACAGTGTTGGGTTTGGGGCATCATAAGAAACTGAATTTCATTTCATGTTTTTTTGTGACAGGTTGCAGTCAAGGGAGTGGACGTCTTCCTTAAATGCTAGCATTGATATGACTCCAGGTCATGAGCATTCCTTGCTGATTGACTCCATGGATAATAATTTCAGCAAAGTAAGACTTTACATTCATAGCTGTCAAAGATGTGAGCCCTGGCTGATACAAGAAAATGTGAACTGAAAACTGTGAACCTATAGGAGCTAAATCCTTCTGTAGGCACATTTAAATCTTTTTGTGTCTGTGTGGGTTTCTGCTCTTATCTTGCTCTGTTTTCTACATCAGAAGCCACTTATTGTTCTAATCGCGACCGTGCTACAGTCTGCATAAGCAGACTAAATTTCAGAGGTCACTAAAACCGTAGACCAGCATTGTTTGTGCCTAAAAGGTGGTCCCAGGTTCCTTGTGGAATATTCAAGGCCTCGGTGGGGAGCAAACAGGCAAAGCCTGTGCAAACAATGTGTAATCTCATGCATAAGAAGTGTATGTGTTGCTGAACCTAGCATCCGCAATGTCTGGAGAGTCTACCCTTTTGTTTAGCAACGACCTCACGTTTTTCCCTAGTCATCATCTTTCAAACCTGCATCAGTCAGGCTGGAAGCTGCTTTTTCGCTGTACTGAAGGACAGCCTGGCAGTCACCTGTCTGGTTTTGCTAACCATGAAGCCCTGCTGAAGAGTTTGCCCTCTGGTCTCTTCAAGACTTGGGGATGGTGCTCTCAAGAGGAGCATCAGCAGAATTACGGCAAGAGCCATAACCGGATGGTGCTCTGTGCTCATGCTTTGGGTTTGTTACTAGAATAGACAGTTTTTTCTTTCTATTGGAACTTTTCTAGTAGATGTTACATTGTCTGAGGACTCCTGGAAGAGCCCCTGTAGAGTAAGGTCACTCTACAGCAGCTTGTTCAACAGCTTCAGAAGCCCTTTCAGCTGCAAGGGTGAAAGAACGCAACAAATAAACAATAATTTTCTTCTTCTAGGCTAGAGATTGAATAAGGATTCCTAGTAGCTCAAGGCTCTAGCTGAGAAGTACCATTGATCCATTTGTTCATATTTCACTTGAAAGGGCTGGAAATTTGTAGGGACCAAATGTTAGAGGGAGATGTTCTGCATTCTGTTGCCCTTTCTCAAGCAGAATTGGAGAGAGCTGGTTCATGAGAAACCTGCAGAGAGCAGGGGAAGGGGAATACTTCACTGAGGATCAGCTCTAGAGGTCGAATCTGACAGTGGAACAGGTTTGGGAAGGTTGATGCTCATTAGCTTAAACTTAACTTCATGGTCAGGAGAGCTCTGGATGAAGGCAGCTGGACATACCCATTCCTGGTACTGACTGGTCTCTCTTTTACTCTTCCAGACTCGGAATATCCTTGGACTGCGACGCCTGTTACGCTCTCTCTTCCAATCCCGGACGCACTTGCCTATGCTAGTGGCCATGTATCTGCTTGCTGTCCATGTCCTGCTCTTCCTGTGTTTTACAGGCCACCTGTGAACAGGAATAACAGTCGCCTCTTGAGCCACAGCCTTCTATGTAATCCCTGGGCCTGCATTCCCTATCAACAGGCTAGCACTTCACCCAGCTGCCTTCTTTTTCCAAATTGGCCCTTAAGGAGCAGCTGCCCCCGGCAACTTGCACCTACGTTGCTTGCTGGCAAGTACACAGCAGCCAGTGCTGATGCCTGGGATCTGTTTCCCAGATATCTGCCATTCCTTCGGTGTTTTTAGAGTGGTACATTTTCTGAGCCAGGGTCCTCATGCTACAAGCCTCAAGGACAGCATCTGTTCATGTACCTGGAGGAAGCACCACTCATTGTGTATAGTATCATGCTGTGGTAGGAATAAGAAGAAAACTCTTGAGTTCCTGCAGTACTTCAACACTTCTAGGAACTGCAGGATCTTCCACGCTGAATCAGTGAGTTGGGTTGGGGAAACCCTGTAGCTAGATATAAGAAAGAGAAGCTTCTTCCCTTTCTTCCCTCCCTTAGATTTGCTCTGTGGCTCGGTGCTGTTTGAAATGCCATATAAGGAACATGAATTGAATTTCAAAGTCGTGTTTCCTGCTCAGTTGCATCTCCTGTTGAAGGAAGGCCAAAATTTAGTATGTCTGGACCTGCTGAGCATTCCATTTAAAAACAGTCATATGTCTGCCCTGACAAGCTGTAAAATGACAGTAATTTAGTTATTGAAAAGGAATAGGAAACAAGAAACTTTTTAGCTCTAAGTTAATAACCTTGCTGCTTATAGCATTTGTGCACCTCTCGCTGTGGAAGGTGCTTGCATACCTCTTGAAATGAGAGCAGCCGTGCTCCTGCATTCTCATCCACTGAACCCTTGTCACAAGATCAAACCTGTACAGGCTGTGTTGAAGAGTTTCGTAATGTGGTATGTGGGCTCAAATCAAAGGCAGAAGCTCCAGAAGTAAAGTGTCCCCTCCTACACTGAGGAAGGGAATAGAGTTCTGAAAAATTCTGGCATCTCTGCTTTAGGAAAAGCCTGTTGTAGAAAGTTAGTGCTGGTCACTGGACTTGTTTGAATCTAAAGCAAACTGATGCAAATGGACTTGATCTTATAGGATATATGTGTTTTCTAAAGAATTCCTGAATATGTCCTGGAATTGAGACTGCTGTCTTCCAAAGGGAGAATGCTGAATGAGTCAAATTCCCTGTCAGAGGCCAAGTGCTGGTTCTGTTCACAGTACTTGCCAGAAGGATTGTATGTGCCTCTTGCTAGTGTGTTAACAGTCACATTTTTCCCATGGGAAAGAGGTAGTTCTTTTGATATTGCTGGTAAACTAAGATTCTGTAGCAGTGAACAAAGCCCCATTTCAGGATCGATTGATTTTATCATGGTAGCTAAAACTAACTGGCAGGTCCAGAACATTGGCACTATATATCCATTTGTGCACTACCCTTGATGATCTGTGTGGACTTCCTCAACTATATAAAATTCAGTGACCAAATACTTTGCCTGTAGCTTCCTGGGGGATGCGTTCCTGTATATAGAATAAAGATTATTTTTCAGATGGAATTTATATAATGTTGTCATGTAAATGTCAGATCTCTTCAGGGTGTGGTGCTGCTATATCATACCTTTTACAGGACCACCATGGGACTGTGGGTCACCTTTGTATACGCTTCCTTGTATGTTGATTGCATATGCTCTATTTCTTCATATTATTTGAATGCCTATGGAGATGACCTTTTTCCTCATCTCGCCTCTCTCAGCCTTTTTCAGCTTTTGCTGCAATGACAAAAGAGGAAATACCACTTTAATAGTGAAAGCAATTCCAATAAAACAAGATCTGCTTCGGTTTACTTTTCTTTGCATTTAGGCACATTTGACTGAATACTGCACCCTGTTAGAGTTGTGCAACCCCAGGAAAGACAAAGGAGTTAGCAACAGCAAGCTGGAAACGTGTTGCTAACTTAGATGAGACTAGTTAAAACATCCTGTCCTCTTCCAACTTGCTGGAGCAAAAAATAGGTGCCTCTGTCCATATTCACTACTACAATCCTCCACCACCACCATTATAACAAAAGCTACTAATGGGGTGTTGTTAGACCACAGATAATGTTTTCACTGTATTTAATAGGAACAAGAATTATAAGCAAAGTATGTTTCCTTAAAGCCCATGACGCAAGTTTTCCTGAACTGAAATAAGCCAAGCTTCTGCTGGTTCAGAGACATTTAGATATTTTATACCGTCAGGTAGAACAGTTAGAGCTTAGATTAAATATATGAATAAATAAAATAAAACCTCAGAAGGAACTCCTGATCTGATAATCATAGTCTGACCTAACAACTTTGTGATTTGACCTAATGATGATGTGGCGTTTTAGCTGATGTTTCCTGTTTCAGACATTTTAACTTTTTATTTCTTCTCGATTTGGTGGACCTGTCCTGCCTAGTTTTTTTGATCTATCTCCAATAGATTCTGAGAAGCAGATTCCGATGTAGCTGTGCTCTGCCATCTCTGCTACACAAGCCAATTCAGCATGTTCACTACTGAGACTGGCCCAGGATGTGTCTGTGCCAGGGGGAAGGTGGATAGATATGAGGCTCTGGGTATGGTAGACAAAGCACATGATGAGATAGAAGAGGAGGAACCTATGCAACTACTCTCACCAAGGTTAAATCAACCGACCCCTTGCAACAAGAGCTGCATTAAGACCAGTGCTGAGAAGAAACAACAGTGAGTTATGGTCGTAGGTCATGCCCTCCTGAGCAGAACAAAGGCACCCATTTGCAGACCAGACCCTCTTTTCAAGGAAGTTTGCTGCCCCCCTGGGGCCCGAATCAGGGCTATCACCCGATGACTGATGAGCTTAGTAAATAAAGCCTTTGGACTATTACCCACTCTGCCTCTTTCATATGGGTACTGATGATGTTGCAACAAGAAGTCTAAGGTTGATCAAAAGAGATTTCAGGGCTCTGTGAAGAAAGCTAAAAGATTCAGGAGCACAGGTAGTATTTTCCTCAATCCTCCCAGCAATGGGAAAAGACACTGGAAGAAATAGGTGTGCTCAAGACATTGATACCTGCCTCCAGAACTGGTGCCTCCACCAGAACTTTGGGTTTGGTCTTTAAAAACACAAGGTATGCTAGGGCCCGACGGGATCCACCTGTCCCGATGGGGGAAATGCATCTTTTCTTGTAAACTGGTGGAACTCATTGACAGGGATTTAAACTAGAATCAACGGGGGAAGGAGAGCTGAAGGTTAGCCAAGGGTTGTCATGGCATCACCTGAGGGTGGCAATAATAATGGGAGCATTTACACCGCTCCAGGGAGCACTGAGGGCTGAGGAGTACATCTGAAATGCTTGCACACCAAGACACGCAGTATGAGAAACAAACAGGATGAACTGGAAGCGTTGGTCAGTTCCTGGAGCTCCGATATCATTGGTATTAGTGAGACTTGGTGGAATGTGTCCCGCGACTAGAGTGCTGGGATGGAGGGCTATGGGAGGAGCAGGTGAAGGGGAGGAGCTGCGCTATACATAAGGGAGAGATTTGATTGTACAGCCCTTACAGTTATGGATGATGTGGTTGAGAGCCTCTGGGTGAGGATGAGGGGGATGGAAAACAAAGCAGATGTTGGGTAGTAGGCAGTGGATGTCTACTATCGATTGCCCATCCAGGATGATAGCACTGATGAGTTATTTTGTAGGCAATTAGGAGAAATCTCTGCATCAGCAACCCTTGTCCTTATGGGAGATTTCAACTTCCTAGACATCAACTGGGAATTCCATGCTGCTGTGACAAGCAAGTCTGGGAAACTCCTGAACTTTGTGGAAGATAACTTCTTGTCACAAGTACTCAATGAGCCAACTAGGAAAGATGGGCTCCTAGACTTGCTGTTTGTGAATAGAGAAGGGCTCATAGGAGATGTGATGGCAGGCGGCTGTCTTGGCCACACTGATCGTGAAATAGGTGAGTTTAAAATTTTCAGTGTAATGAGAAAAAAAGGTCAGCAGAGTTGCCACCCTGGATTTCAAGAGAGCAAACTTTAAGCTACTCAGGGAGAGGGAGCCACTTAGCAGTGTCCCCTGGGAATCTGCTTTTGAGGGCTTAGGAGTCAGCAAGTGCTGGTTAATCTTTAAGAAGCACCTTTTAGAAGCACTGGAGCAGGCAATTCCACTGTGTTGAAAGTCGAGCAAATGGGGCAGAAAGCCAGCTTGGCTGAACAGGGAGCTCCTTGTGGAGCGTGAGAGGAAAACAATTGTACAATCTCTGAAAGCCAGGTCAGGCTTCACAAGGAGATTGCAGAGCTGTGGTTTGCATGTGCAGGGAGAAGTGAAAGGCCAAATCTCCCCTGGTGATCGTAGGTCCCTTAACAACTGAACTGTTCTACCCTATTCTATTCCAAGCCCTGTAAATCTTGCCATTGTGTCAAATAGAAATGACTACTCTAGGAGCTTTTTTTGCTCCACATGACTTATTCAGAAAGGAAGTTATTTTGGTTTGAGATGTTGATCTAGTGTCAAACTAGCGTGATTCATGCTACTCATTCCAAAATTGTGCATTTCCCACCAGTAAGCAATGTACCAAGAGTTTGATTTGTAAGTGCTTAGGATTCTTTAACTACATGCTTTCCATCTTCCTAGTTCAAGCTATTTACTTCTTTCTTTTTTTTGGGGGGGGGGGCGGAGGGATGGGTCCTGGAAGGGCTTTTATGTATGTAGGTGTATATATGCATGTGTAGGTCTGTGTGTGTATATATATTTTTATTGTGCTGTAAAGTACTGAGACAAATTTCATAACAAGTTCTGTAAGCAGTAGGTTGCTTTCTTAGGATCTTATTCTAATTGTCAAGCCCAGGGGCTTCGGCCTTTTAATTTTTTTTGTGCTTTTAGGGCAGAATGATTTTTTGGAAGAGGTGAAAATGGAGATCACACTCTGCTTTGCACACTAAGAAAAGTAATGGTGTCCCATCAAGCGCTACTCATGGAGTCAGCAATTTGTACCCTGGGTATCCGCCTTGTCGTCAGCATGCGAGGGCAGGTTTTGGTACTCATGACTTGAGCAGCTGGGGGCTGGGACGCAGGAAGTGAAGATAGCTGAAGTTAAAACAGGAACTTGGGGCACACAGCAGTCCAAGAGCTGTCGCTAGCATCAGGTGCCTGAGCAAAAAGCAGCAAGTTTGCCAGCAGGAGCTTTTAAGGTAAGAAAGCTGAGTGGGTTTTGAGATTGGAAAGTGAAGAACAACAAAATGTAGGGGTTTGGTGAGGAAAGAGAACTCCTTCCTGATCCAGCATGTGTGAGCTGATAGCCCTCAGTATTTGCTTCACCGTCTGTTCCTTTGGTCATCATTGTTGCTCTTGTGTTTGAGGCTGTAAAGAACCACATTTCCAAATCAACCAGCACAACTGTGCTATGCGTAGTAGCCCTATATTTGTGGTGTAGTGGATGCTTTCAAGGGGGAAAATGGGACAATCTAAAGGGTTGAGCTGCTACTCTGGCTGATACTCCTCATTATAAAGGGTGTCTGGAGCCTTGTGGTGTGATTACAGTTCTGTGGTTTGTCATGGTTCCCAAGATCCACAGTGAGTGGCTTTGGAGAGTAGGTGGTCACGAACCATTTACAGCAGTATTTAAAGCCCTGAACCACCTTCATTTGAGCCATCTGCTCAAATCAGCTGCCCAGTTGAACAGCCCTGTGCTAGCTGGTTATTGCTGCTGTTTTATTGTTAACAAAAATGAGCCACAAACTTTAAAAATCTTTGGATTATAATAAACGAGGGAGGGGAAATGGAGATGAAAGGTATTGTTAGATTGTGCTATATTGTACACATGAGCCTTCCTGCTTCCCCTGCTTCTATTTGCAATTACCCATATTCAGTTTTTCATAAGATTACTGTCAGTGCACACAAGCACAGCTGAGTAGGTCACAGACCTGCTGTGTGCTGTGTTTCAGAGTACAAAAACTTTTTTTAAAATTTTTTTTCTTTTTTTTTTTCTTCCCTCAGGCAAAGAGGGGAAGGCCTAAAGCCACATCTTCACAGTAAATCTGCCTTGGGCCTACATCCTCTCCTTAGCTAACTATCTGGCTTTTGTTTAACAAAAGAAAGTCTCGTCCCTTCTGTGCTCTTTTAGTTCCTGTTGTCTTTGCTCCCTGTTCTTACAGTGATGATTCTCTAGATGATTGGTAAGCGCAGCTTGAAACTGAACTGAACATGCACTGTACAGAACTGGAAGGTTATTCACTTAACATCTTTTTGTGTTGTACAATTAATTACTTGTTCAGCATAAGCATTTTGCTTGCATGGAAAGCAGCTGTCCTGGGCACTGGGGACCAGTTTGTAGGCTACTGCGTGGTTGTGGGATTAAGGGGTTAGTGCTGTTGAGAAGCACATGATAAAAGTGTGGTGTTAAATGAGGATCCATCACAAAGCAGTTCCCTTCCCTCCTCTTGGTTTGTTCGCAGGTTTATATGATGTTTAAGTGATGTGAAACAGGGCTCAGCGATACGGTCTTTGCAGCACATTCAGCCCCTACATGTGTAGGGGCAGGCAAACCCCATGATTTTTTGGGTTTTTTTTGGGTTGATCTGTCTCTCATTTTGTGGAAACTCTGTTGCTTGGGAGGGGTTTTTTCATCACCTTTTTTCAAGGTCACCTTGAAAATTAAATGCGTGAGTTTTAGATTTCACATTACTTTTATTTAACTTCCTCTTCCTGGGCCTACCACTTCATCCAGGCCTCTCTGGGCAGCCTGTACAAGACGTACCACCGCAGCTTCAGCCTTTTCAGCCCTGCACGCTTTATGATTTTAGCCCCGTTTCCTGATTTTACCATATGACAGACATAAACACCACACATCTTGCTGTACCAGCACCGTCATAGCAGCATACAGCTTTCCCCTGAACCTTCTCTAGCACACTACGCGGTGACTAAAAGGTTGGAAAACAGACAAGAGACTTGAGGAGTCCAACCTCAGGTACCGGAGCATTGTGTGATGGTGGCAGAGCAAGCCACAGCCTGTGGTGCTGTGCTGTGACTGTGCTTAGCAGGAGGGAGGTTAAAGCAGCGAACGGTCTCCCAAAACACAGAGAATTAATGTACACTGGAAAAGCAGAATCTGGTAGTTGGATGCTAGTGCTAACTTACATGAAAATAAGGTGTGCGTTTTAACTGTGGAGACAGAGTGCATGAAGACTGTGGTTTACACTTAAAACCCCTGTGTGTTTTGCTAAAAGAGGTGCTGGGGTTCAAGAGCAGCTCTTTTGGGGTGCCCTGTTGTGGTTTTGGACAGATCGTCCACTGATGGGTGACAGATGCTCTCCCCGACCTCTCGGTCCAAGGGGAGGACGAGAAGGGGTAAAGAGATTTACGAGTTTAAAAGAAACTAGACTACTTTAATGAAATATTAATAATAACATAAAAAGGAAATAATGAAATAGATACAATATATACAAAACCGTATTAAGCTCCCAGGATGACGTCACCATCAGGCACTGGGGGAGTCCCAGACTGGGCTCAGCAACGGGTGGGAACTGGATTCCAGAGCTGGAGTCAGGAATCCACAGCTCGGGATCAAAGGCAGATGAACAGAGTCCTCCTCTTTCGCTGGCCATCCAAGAAAGAGGCTGACCCTTTGATCCCTCAGCTTTTGTACTGAGCATGGGGCAGATGGGATGGAATACCCGTGTTGGTTGATTTTGGATCACCTGTCCTGTCCGCTCCTCCCTGCGGGTGTGACCCCTCTACGCTTCTCTGCTTGCGACCCTCCAACAGGGCAAATAATGAAATTAGCTGAGCTTGGCTGTTACAGCAATAAGTACAAGCAAGAGCCTCTCTACACACCATGCCTTGGCATGAACTATAAACATTGGTCTTACCACTTTGAGAACAAACGGTTTTCTGCACAATATGCTGTTAATTTCAGAGTTAGAAGAGGCCTAGTTGAGAAATAAAGTTATTGAACAGAAAGTTGGTTCTGTTTTACCTCAAACCAGGACACCCATGCTGTACGAGGGACAGAGAGGTCAGCAGGGCAGGTGGTCTGCAAGGTCCCCTCCAGCCCAAGTTACCCCGCGTCTGCTGTGGTCTGACACGCCACAGCGTGGGCCAGCAGTGCCGATGTGCTGGGCTCTGGGTGATGCTGTGTCCTTCTTGTGCAGATGTGGAAAGCAGTTGTGGGACATGATGTGTCAGTGAAGGTTGAGGCCCAGGGAGACGACTGGGACACTGACCCTGATTTCGTGGTGAGTGTCTGTGGTAATCCATAATAGTGGTGGTGGTGTGGAGGGTTCGCTGGCCTTAGGCATACGCTGGTCAGCTGGGCTGGGGCTCGGCATGGCACGACACGGCTTGGCACAGCACACAGCACCGCTGGCTGTGCGGGATCAGCCAAGTCCCACCAGCCCCTTGCAGGCACTGTCCGTCCATCTCTCTAAGCCATTTCTGACCCATATCTATGTTTAGTCTCCAGAACTTCCTATATCAGTGTACCCCACATCTGACTACAAGTAATATCACTTAGTTTAGAATATTTAGTTTCTTTTAAACCTGCTCCCTGGTAACTTCACTGAGACCTCCCCACAACTTCTGTTACAAGAAATAGCAAAGATTTACAATTTCTCTTTCCCACATTGTAATTGTACAGGATTCCAGCATTGCACTCATTTGTCTTTTTTCCAGATGGAAGAATCCTACTCTATTTATGGTCACCTTGTGCAGAGGCAGCTCCATGCCTCTAAATAGCCTTGTTTTCTATCTAGTCCAGTTCTCTAGATGAGATGATGAGAGAATAGAAGGGCCCAGCCTGCAGGATCCTCATGTATTCACACAGTGTCATGATTTTCATTTTCTGTTTGATTCTCTATTTCTTTGCTAATACGTCACTCGCACTTTGGCGCTTTGGCCAACTCTGTATTTGCTACTCTTCTACATAATTGCACATAATTCCGTATTTCATATTCCTTCTGGACTGGTAAATATTTTTGAACCACCACTGTGCAGATATAATTAGGATCTTTTTTTCCATATGCTTTACTTTTATGCTTATTAACACTAACCTTTACAATTTTATCACCCACTGATTTGGCATCAAACGATTTTTCTGCACTGCTTTGTCTCCTGTATTTGGTTAACCTAAACAGTCCTTTACTATGTCAAAACATTGACATCTCATTCGTTATACCCTTTTTCTAAACCTCTTTGGAGCACACAGCACAGCAGAAGCCCTGCTCCTCCTGCTGCCGAGGAGCACCAGCCACGACTTACAGCCTTGTGCTGTAAGGCTCTCTGAGGCCTGTTGAGATTTTGGTTTCCTTTCCAAGAGTTTCTTGTTGCACAGTCTCTTCTGTTACACAAGACTCCTATGCTTCCGAGGTTCAGTCTTGTGTAGTTATTTCCAGTAAAAAATTCTAGTTTGGGACAGAAAAGCAAGTCCCCTCCTCAAAGTTCCAAATTATTAATGCAAAAAAAGAAGTATCTATACCATCAAAATTATTTGTTTTTACTTAATTTCTTCTATTTGTGGAAGCATTTAAGTTAAGTCTGGACAGAATAAGACTTTGTATATTTTTTTAATGTGTTTTGTATATACGTATTTTTAGCTTTACCTTGTATCAGGAAAGAGTTTAGTGATGCTTCAATTTATCAAATACATGTTCAGGCCTTCCAGAAAGCCAACAGGTGCTGTCATAGCAAAGATAACGTTCACCTCGCTGTTCTTCCAATAGATTCCTAAACAATTGATGTCCACAGCATTTGTGCGTGCTGGCTCCTCCCCGGGGCAGAGGGTCGGGGCTCCCCCCAGCCCCGTCCCCGCCGTCCCCGGGATCCCGGCCCTGCAGGACGCTGGGGGCGGGCCGGGATGGGCTCCGGGACCCCCGGGCGCCCCCTTCGCCCCCTTCCCTTCCGGGCCCGGTGGCAGCCCCGCCCGGCGGAACCTCGGGGGGCGGGGGTCCGAGCCCCGTCCCTGCGGGGCGGGCGAGCCCCGCGGCCGCTGACGGCTGCAGTTCGCTCCGCAGAACGACATCTCCGAGAAGGAGCAGCGCTGGGGGGCCAAAACCATCGCGGGCTCCGGACGCGCCGAGCACATCGAGTGAGTGGGGCCGGCGGGGGCCCGGCGGGGTGCGGGGCCCGGGGGTCGCGGGCGGGGACCGGCGGGGTGCAGGGCTGCGGACGGGCCGTCACCGCGTACGCGTCCCGGAAGGGTAAGCGCCAGTGCCGGCCGAAACCGGCCAAATAAGGGCTTGTGCGCGGCGGGGGCGGAGCGGGGCCGGGCGGGCCGGGCCGGGCCGCGGGGGAGCTGGGCGAGCGTTCCCGGCCGTGCGGACCCTTCTCCTGGGACGCACCCCCGGCCCCAGAGAGCAGCGGGGAGGCGGAGCCTTCACCCGGGCCGGGGTTGCCTGGGGGCCACTCCCCCGGGCTCTGCCGGCTGTGCCCGGGCCCGTCGTCTGAGGTGTTCGTCTTGCGCCAGGGGCAAAATTCACTGTGGCGCTGCGAGGGGTTGAGTCTCCAGTGCCGCCAGTCAGCGGCTCTCCCTGTGGAAGGACCCCCTGCTCCGGCCCTGCCCAGAGCTGACCCTCTCCAGCGGCTCCCGGGGGACATCCCAGTGCTGCCCGCGCTGCTGGGGCAGCGCATGGAGAAAGGGAAGCGTGGGCTCCTGTCGAAGAGAGGGTGCAACCCTGAATGGGGGCTGCAGGCTGAGCCTATCGCTCTGGGTCCTTCGCCAGCCCCCAGGGTGGCATCGTCCCCTTGTCACAGTGCGGTGGCTGCACGTGTGTGGCTCCCACAGAGGGGCCCAGTATGGGTATAGCTGGCAGTGGGCTTATGCTCTGCCGCGTGCTGGGCTCTGTCTGATACAGTGGCTCAGGGATACTCCAGCTGGCTGTGTGGGTCCACACAGTCACACAGTGACTTGCCCTGACTCTCTCTGTCTGAGCAGCATCCATCAGCTGAGGAACAAGGTGTCAGAGGAACACGAGATCATCAAGAAGAAGGAGCTGGAGACTGGCCCCAAAGCATCCTACGGCTATGGGGGAAAATTTGGAACAGAGCGGGACCGAATGGATAAGGTAACAGTTGTAGAGGGCTTCCTTGGGCCCCTTAAAGATCACAGTCTTCATGGGCTGATAAGTCTGAATTTTCTGGAGAAGCCCCAGCTCATTCCTGTGAAATGCAAACCTGTAAGAACAGAGTCAGGGAACAAAGACAGCTGACTCTGATTTACTCCTCCTGAGGGGCAGGATTTGGAAACAGAGCTGGCAGACCAGGTCTCTAAAAGTATCTCTACATGTCCACCAGCTAGGATAGAGGCTGAAATTTCTTAGTACATCAGCCAATAATAACAAGGTAGTCCCTAGAGAATAACTGAACACAGTTGAAGTTGGGCCCCAGTGGAAAAGTCTTTTTCTCATAAAGAGAACAGCATGTCTGCTTCCTGGCCTGACCCTGAAGGGAGAGAACAGAGAGCTGGCATGGCTGTGCAGATTCCCACGTGTCTAGCTAGCCCGTAATCTGTCTCCAGGATCTGTTTGAACACATTTGTATAACTTGGTTCTACAACCTCTTTGCAACACTCCCCTTAGCTGTGAAGAAGGACTTTGTGGCTTGTTTCAAACCTGCTGGATAACAATTAAATTAGGTGCCTCCCTACTTGTCCTTGGAGAACTAATGAATAATAATTCCCTCCTCACATTCTGCATTCCAGAATCTCTGTCATATCTCCCCAGGATGAAGCCCTAGTGCATATTCTGTGTTCTCACGTCAAATCTGTTTTATGTTTTCTGATAATCATCATTAAGCTTCTTCCTGTACCTTTCAGCATTTAATTATATTTTTTTTCAGAAGTGAGATGATAAGGTTGCAGTAGTATTCAATATATGGGGTCACTGAGGGTGTGCTTGATACCAGGATGACAAGTTGAGAAACAGACACATCCAGGAGGCCAAAATGGAGCAGCTATGCTCAGACCCTTCTGACGGAGCACAGTGAGGATGTGTTTGTTCAGCAGCTCCTTGGCCTTCATCCAGCCTTACCAGGATATTGCAAGTGTTCACCCTCTTGCCCTTCTCCTGAGGAGCACGAGCAGCTCCTGGCCATGCCACCTCCTGCAGGGAGCAGTGGGACCCTGGCCTGGCCCATGGTGGCTGTAAAGGCTGGCATCAGCCGTATCTGCTGAGCCCCACTCTCAGGTGTGGAAAACAGGGAGCAGGTGCCAGACCTACTGCCTTTGGGTTTTCAGTTGTGCTTGCCTAACTGCACTTTTCTCCTTGGTTTCCCCATGCGATTATCCACTGCTCTGCTTCACTGGCATTTGGGAGCAGCAGGTATTAAGCATCCCACGGTTTGTGTGATGAGCTGGCAGTGGGGCTGGTTTTGTGGGATGGCTGCCCTTGAAGCTACATCACAGGTCTCAGAGCAGGGCTGGTACTGGCAAAGGCCCTGCAGAAGGCATCGCCACCACCAGCACGGTCAGCTTGGACCTGTCACCTCATGGCCACAGGCATCTTGGCAGCGGGGCAGAGCAGCAGTATGGTGCCTGTGTCTGTCCACCCTGCCAGTCTGACTGTGGGTGCTCATATAATGCTGTCTCTCTCTTCAGTGTGCAGTGGGCCATGAGTACGTTGCTGATGTTGGGAAGCACTCCTCGCAGACGGATGCAGCCCAGGGCTTTGGGGGAAAGTATGGAGTCCAGCGGGACCGCGCTGACAAGGTGTGTTGGACAGGGCAGCTGAAATACGTACTTGTGGCCTGTGCTTGATGCTGCCCCTAAAACACTGAGCTACGTTGACGCTGACGACTATGGCTGCTGTTTTCCAAGTGCTGATGGGTGCAAGGCTCAGCAAGCCACGAACCAGGGCAGGTCGACACTGGAGGAGGCAGCTCACCTCCTATGTGCAGGACAATGACTGATGACAAGTTACAGGGCACTTGTGAAGATTAACTCTTTGGTGTCCATTAGTGTGCTTGCACTGTCCTATCCAGGCAGCACTGTGTTTGTCTTGGGAGGCTGTGATGTTTTGCATCCCCAAACCCCCAAACTGTGCCACGCACAGTGACTGGCCATGGCGGGAGTGGGTGGGGACATCAGGATGGTGTCCCTCCTGTGCACATCTTGGTGTCAGATGCTGCCCAGCCACCTCGCCTGCTGAGAGGGTGTGGGGTCAGGATGGTGGCTCTCTTGCCTGGAGTGCAGGGGCCCTTTCGAGAGCCTGTTCTGAGCGGGCTGCTGAGCACATGGAGAGCAGAGTGGTGTGAGAGGCTGAGGAGGCCCGTGCCAGCCAAGGGGTGGCCACGTGCCTGCGTGTTGCAGCACAAGAGAGAGAGCAGGGCCCCAGCCCTGGGGGAGGGTGCGTGAGACCCGGCTTGGCCCTCAGGACGACTGACGTTCCTCCCCTTCTTGTTCCAGTCAGCACTGGGCTTTGAATACAAGGGTGAGGTGGAGAAACACTCGTCCCAGAAAGGCAAGTCCATGGGCACCTGTGACCCTTTGACACTTTGCCCAGCTTCTCTTCTGCTCCCAGTATCCCATGCTGTCTGCTGTGGCACAGTCCCCTTTGTTATCCCCCCTCTTGTCACTTGTTTCTTATTCCTGTTCCCAGTCAGTCACCCTTGCAGCTTCATTCCCTGCAGTCCTGTCACTGCCCTTCTGTTGTACATTCCGCTTGTCTCTGTGTTTTGCCACATCATGGCCGAGCAGAGAAGATACCCCCACATGCACCCCCGATGGATGGCTGATGCTCCCTTTCCTCTGAAACTCCTGGAAAACTGCTCCAGAGGGAGCCCAGGCACTGTGGGACGTGAGAAGCGATTGATGAAAAAGCGGCATGTAAGAAAAGGCACAACAATGGATATGGAAACAAAAGCCTGTACAGCACCCAGACTTCTGCAGAATTCTGGAGATGGTTCAACCAAACCTTCACATGTACATACAAACAGCTATATTCATTAAGAATGTTGCAAGAACTGAAACTAATGATATTTTAATATCTGCAACCAGGAGGAGATGAGAGAGCAAGGTCTGTTACTGTTTCAGGTAAGTGTGAGGAATCCATTAGTAAGAAAAGAAGATCTGAATCATGTTCATTTCAGAGGAAACTATAAAAGGAGGAAGATGTTTTTGAGGCATTCTTGGTTGATCTTAAATTCACATGCAGTTGTGCAACTTTAACATATTCCTGTAGAAGAGATTGTATACTAGATTGTAGACACAGATATTCATCAGGCTGTGAAAAACCACAGAAATCACTGAGAACAAAATGAAAATGTTAGAAATAGGGTAAGGTGTTTGGATTTTTCATAAAAATGTGTCTGTAGTGGAAACTCCACCATCAAACTAATGGTCATAAAATCTATATTTGCTGAAAACAGCATCCTAAAAGATCCATTTCGTAATGGCCTAATGGGTAAATAATAGTTTACTTGAGATAAGTTTAAGAAATTTCTAGGACTTAGCGATTCATCCTTAATTGACTGAGCTTCTATGAAACAGAGAGCCAATCTTGAATATAAAATGTTTTCATGCATATTTCTCTAGATGGTTTGGGTTGGAAGGGACCTTAAAGATCACAGTCTTCATGGGCTGATAAGTCTGAATTTTCTGGAGAAGCCCCAGCTCATTCCTGTGAAATGCAAACCTGTAAGAATAGAGTCAGGGAACAAAGACAGCTGACTCTGATTTACTCCTCCTGAGGGGCAGGATTTGGAAACAGAGCTGGCAGACCAGGTCTCTAAAAGTATCTCTACATGTCCACCAGCTAGGATAGAGGCTGAAATTTCTTAGTACATCAGCCAATAATAACAAGGTAGTCCCTAGAGAATAACTGAACACAGTTGAAGTAGTTAATACATTAATAGTTTAGACGATGAGAAAAGGGAAGGGAAGGTGTAAGGAAGATGTGCGATACCTCTGTCACATGATGGTCAAGCGTGACAGAGACAGTCTGGGGGGAGAGCTGGAGCATGTCTCCAGAAATGTGGGGTTCAGCCTTTGCTGCAGGATCCAGAGTCAGTGGTTTCCTTGTAGAAGTTGAGACTTCATTATAGAAAATGTAAGCTGTACAGCAAAAGTTTGCCATTTCTTCTGTAGTTTCAAGGGATGATTATACTTAATCACAGACCTTTTCAGAGACTGGCAGACCACAGGTTGAAATCCTCACTCGGAATGCGTGACTGGGTGGACGCCCAGGCTGTCAGTGCCCAAGTCTTGCTTTGGCTTTACTTCCTTGGGTGGCTGAGCTCCCACTGCCTCCCCAGCTGCCCTTGGCATGTCGCTTTTCTTCCTTGCCCTCTTGGCATGCTGTGTCTCCTGCTGCCCATGGCCTTCAGGCTCTCTTGCTGCCATGACCCACACTTGCCCTGTGCACCCCGTGGGTCCTCATTCTGAGTGGCCCTCATGGTGCTCCCTGCACTCTGGTGCTCCCTCCACTCTGTCCCCTCCAAACCCCTTGCATTTTTTAGTGTTTTTCATTGTCCCTGCTGCTCTTCCTCCTCCCTGATGCTCATCCCCGGGACTTCTCCCCATATTTACCCTCACCAGCCCCGTGCTGGGGGCAGCATTTCACTCCAGTGTACCACCTCAGATTACTCCAAGGGCTTTGGTGGCCGTTACGGTGTGGAGAGGGACAAGGTGGACAAAGCAGCAGTGGGATTCGACTACAAGAGCCAGGCAGAGAAGCACGACTCTCAGAAAGGTGAGCTCGGGGAGCCCAGTGCAGCAAGCAGTGTCAGGACTTGAGCTCGGGACTCTGCTCTCTGGGGCTGTGGGGCACTGTGCTTGGTTTTTGCAGCCTGCTGCATGAATGATGCAGAAGCTACGGGGAGCTGTCAGGTGCCCACTGCTTGCAGCAAGGGAATGGGGCAGATAAGAAAAGCCATTGCACATTTCATGACTGCTGGAAAAAGTTCAAGCTAAATGAAGAGGAGCAGCAGGTTTCTATGGGCACAGGGATCTCCTGGGCAGTCTGTCAGCAAAGGAAGGGTGCAGGGGAAGCCCGGGCAGGTGCTAATAGCAGGTGACATGTCTCAGGGAGGAGGGAGGGTGGTTGCTGCAGCCTCCAGTGGGGAAATCTCGCCTTGCTCCATGTCTTTCTCTGGAGTCCTGGGAAGGGGAAACTATTGTCCCTGTAAGAACAGCCTGAGCTCACTGTGCTGCCACTTTCCTCTTTCCCTCCCTTGTTGGTTCTCTTCCATGCCATGATCTGGATCTCTGTGGCTGCAGACTATTCTGTGGGCTTTGGTGGGAAGTTTGGCATCCAGAGGGATCGTCAGGACAAGAGTGCCCTTGGCTGGGACCATCAGGAGGATGTGCAACCCCATGCATCCCAGACAGGTAGGGCAATGCTGCCAGAGAGGTGGCAGCACAATTTCTTTGGAGCACACACAGATCTAGAGCTAGTGGTTCATACTTGACAGAGATCCATCTGCTGAAAACTGAATGTGTACAGCATGCTGTGGAGCAGCTGGGACACTGTGAACCCCCAAAGCACAAGGGTAAACTCTGCCAGAGTAGGTGCATGCTTGGATCAGTGGGGGGCATTGAATGAAAGTCCCGCAGTCAGGCTTCCCAGACTATACTGTGCTTTCTCTGTGAGGTATGTTCCTGATCATTCAAAAGGTGAGCGCGTGGGAATGAGGCAAAGCAGCTTCCAGGAATGGCTCAACTACTGTATGTTTAACTTCAGCAAACAAGGCCACATTGCACTAGAGTGGCATGACTGGCTTCTCACCCCAGTGCCTTGGAAGCAGATTTGCCAGCATAAAGCACTGAAGACCTGTGCACTTCGCTGAAAAGAATGAAGGATTAGTCTGAAAAGCTACTCTCCAGAGCATTTTGCATGTATTGTCTCTATTTAGTTCCATATGTGATAAGATGCAAAACTAACTCATTTTACTGGTCACAGCATACTGACGTCAGAGGTGCACACAGAATATAAAATATTATAAAACAGCCTCATTTTTTCCATACAGACTATGCCAAGGGGTTTGGAGGCCGTTACGGGGTCCAGAAGGACAGAGTAGATAAGGTAAGACTACATGCTGCATCCTGCACTTGCTTCCTGCTAATCACTGCCCTTTGCACTGCTGCGAGAGAAGAGACTTCCCAGATGGAGATGAGGTCCCACTGCTCAGTGCACAGCTATTGCAAGGGTGAGGGAACTGGCCCAGCATACATACTAGAGGGTGCAGAGGAATGCAGCCTGGGGAGACCATAATGCGAGGAAGAAAAAGTTTTTCCATTCACAGCTGCTTTTGAATCATTCCACTCTCAGACTGAACAGTCATACTCCTGCTTTCTCTTGGGGTGGGATTTAATAGCAGAGCCAGCGAAGAACTTTGTAAGGGCGTCTGACTATGCCCTCCTGGATATCTAGTACCATTTGAGATGCTGGGAATGCTCTGTCTGGCTGCTTGCCCTCACTCCTGCAGGCCTTGTGTGTACCCATACAGTCAGGATGAGCAGCGATAGCTCCTTGGAGATGAAATTTTGTGAGTGTGGCCTTATGAGGAGTTTGAGAGGCCACGGGCTATTGCACCATGCAGGAACTGTCTCTGACACAGGAGAGGTGCTGGATCAGACTGAAGGTCCATGTGGTGTCGTGTCCCCAGCACTGATGGGTAGGTGGTGGTTGCGCAGAGAGTGGTATGCGTACAGAGTGGTTCTTGCATCGGACTGTCTGCAGCGACAAGGTGGTATCGCTATGGGTGCCATCCCTCTAGCTGTTTTTGCTTGAGGCATAAAGTTTATTAGCAGCTGTCACACCCACACATAAACAAGGCTTCCCAGACGCTGACTTGAATCTTTGGTCCCTCGAGTAGCTGTCTTGCAGACCTCTCTGTATGAGTGACTGGCCCTTAACTCCTGGTGACACCCCCTTAAATACTGGTGAAATCTGGCCATTCCTTATGGCACTAACTCATCAGCTTCTCTGTTACTTACTACCTTCTGCAGGTTTTTCTGTCCTGGCCAGGAGTTTCTTATGGTCTGGTCAGTTACCTAAATCTCAGGCCAGGGCCTAATCATCTGCCTGCAAACCTTAACAACACCCAGCAGGGATGGGATTGGGAGCAACCTTGTGTGAGAAGAGGTCATCCAGTTTGCTGGTTCATGTTTTCTGTCTGGACTGAAACCAGGCAAAGGCTCATCTGCAGTCAACATGCAGACTGTCTCAGGCACTTGGATTGACATTGTGGATTGGCAGGCTGCACTGCAAGCTTGTTCGGGAAAGGGGTTCTTACCAGTGGATGATGATTTGCATGCAAGATGAGATTCCTGGGCGGTGGTGGGGCTTTGGGGCATTTGGAGGAGAAAGCAAGAGTACCTTCCCTGAACCACGCTTTCTCTGTTGTTGCGCACAGTGCTAGTGGCACAGTGTTGTGCCTGGTACAGCACCAACATCGCTGTACTCGGGAGCTGGAGGAAGCAGATGAGGACCTCTCTGCAGGGCCCTGAGCCAAGGAAGAACATAAACACATACCTGTAACAACCGAGCGTGTTCCTTTCCATGCTGCATGTGTAGGCTGGGTCAGTAGCAGAGTGGGAATGACATCCTGCCCAAGGAAGAGATTAGCATGGTCTATGAATTTAACAACAGCAAATGGAGGTGCATTGTCAAAAAGCAAGGCATCATGTATGTGGGGGAAAAAAGCATGGAAAATCACAGGAGCACTTGTGCAAAAGTCAGCGCTGTGGGTCATTTGAGGAGCAGGATGCAGAGAGGGGATAAGCAGTTCTTGATCAGCTCAAAGCGGAACACAAATTTGTGCATTTTGAGAATATTGAAGCATAATCAAAGATGGTAAAAATAAGGATGTTTGGACAAGTACGTGATTGCCTTGTTTTTGGGCACTGGAGTAGTGCTGAATTCATGACTCCAGAGCAGAGCATAATGTACCACCAGGCAACCTTAACTGCCCTTTGATGAAGTTTTGAACACTAAGCGTAGGATTCAGCTCTCACACTAAGACTCCTGAATTTAAATACTTTCGTATAAACACGTCCAAGTCTCTGCTGTGGTCTGTGTAGACCCCGTTCTGAGCCTGCAGTGCTGTTTGCCTGCTCAGGTGTTTTCTTTAAGGAGAGCAGAGCTGCTCTCTGAGCTCCAGTCCAGTGGTGACACCTGCAGGCAGAACCCTAAATGTAGCTGTATTGGTCTGAAAGCTGGATCCTACCTGCAGTTTCCTTTTTCTATGAAATAGTTTTCTCATGAAAGTAGAATAACCCTCTCTATCGCACTTTCTTTTTGCTGCAAACACCCCACTGATGCTATTACCACTTTAGGCATCTCTTCACGCCTCATAAAGCTAGCGATATCTCTCATGTTCACTCACGTTTTCACTTTGATGTTTTCCAGCCTGTGCTACTATATACACATACTGCAGGCAACAACCTGCTGAAGGGACACATGTTTTTCATGGCTAGGCAGCTGCAGCTGTGCATCCAATAGGGAAGTGCTTCCATGCCTCATACCACTGGGAGTGCAGGGGACAGATGCATCGGGTCCCTGGACCTCAGGGATGGTAGACTGCCAGGCGTCCGCTCAGCACTTTGCCATGTTACCAGCCAATGCTTCTGCCTTGAATGCCCAGCCTTGCTGTCCCATGCAGCAGTTGTCTTGCCACTGTGCAGCTTCCTCTGCCTGTGGCAGTTGTACAGATGAGGACAGACACAGCTGGGAGCAAAGCTTGCAAGTCATCACTAGCCAAACCTGGCAGGGGATCTCAGCTCTGGCCTTGCTTGATAAGCTGGACACTTCATTCACTTCCTCTTGCAGAGTGCTGCTGGCTTCAATGAGATGGCAGCTCCCACCTCCTCATACGAGAAGACAAGGCCAGTGGAGGCAGGTGAGACAACTGAGTACCAGCCCTGGGCTTGGTGGGAAGCTGTGGGCCTTGTGGTCCGTCTGTGGCAGCACATTGGCGGGCATGTGCTGTGGTGGGATGTGGATTTAACCTGTGTTGAAGGGCAGGAGAAGGTGGCTGAACTGCAAGTTTCTCTGGGAGAGGAAGAGGTCTGGATTTCTCCTGGATGCTCGAGGTGATGAAGGGAGCCATTTGGCAAGCTTGGTCAGCTGTCTTCTCCACAGGAGCTGCCAGTGGCACCAGCAGCCTGCGGTCAAGATTTGAAAACATGGCTAAGTCAGCAGAGGAGGAGAGCAGAAGGCAGGCAGAGGAGGACTGGGTGAGGTGGCAGGCTCGGGAGTGCCAGGCGGCTCGGCAGAAGGTGAGCCATGGCCATCTTGCCATATCCTCCGAGACTTGCAAAACAGACTTTTCCTCAGGATCATGCAGCTTCATGTCCTTCTGCCTGAACTCTTTACAGTAATCTCTTGCCTAAACTGCTTCCTTGCAACTGCCAGGGACTGCATTTGAACTTCACAGCTGTCACTGGATTTGCCCTTTTGGCACACAGCTCAGGACATGCCTGCAGCCAGCCGTGATGCCCTGTGCTTTAGCCTAGGCTCCTTCTTGCCTCCAGCACCTGGCAAACACAGTGCAATCACACCTCCCCAGTGTTGCCGTCCCAGCAGACTGCATTCAGGCTTCTCCAACTGGAGATTGCACCCAGACTCTCATGTTTACTCCTTCTACATTGTGCTGTTTCTGCATTCAACGTGCAGATAAGGTTTCACCAACAAAGCACCCCCTGACACATTCCCTCCTTGAGGCTACTTGCTGTAGACCTTGTAGTTGTTACAGGCTGGTGGTGTCCAGTCCCTAGGGCAGGTTTATGGGAGCTGCAACAGATCTCACCTGGAGGAAAAGAGTTGCTCTGTGAGCTGGAACAGATTGCAGCTGAAGGAAAATTTTCTGAGTTGCTCTGTTGGGAATGGACATTGCTCTGGACCTCATTCAAAGGGATTGAAGAGATCTGATGACTTTTCTCCAGCAGATAATCCCACAGAGAGAGAAGGACCACACAGAGGCAGCCCCTACAACCATGCCAGCAAGGGTGCCTGGGAATGCTGACCAAGACAGGGCTGCATCACAAGGAATACAGGTGCCGTGGTGGGCTGGGGAGAGCCAGGAAGGGGCGCAGGCGGAGAGGATTTCACCTGAGAGTGGGCTGTGTTTTATGGGCAGCCCTGCAGGAAGAAGTGGGGGCCAGCCCTGCAGGAAGAAGTGGGGTGCAGCCACAGCATGGGAGAGGCTTTGGAAGCGGTGAGGGGGGACGGATTGGGATGGTGATGAGACATGGCTGCACAGCACCTTACACCATGAGACGGGCTCTTGGAGTGGTCAGTGCAGCGGCGGTGCAGTGAGACGTAGCTAAGTATGTGAGAAAGGTTCAAATACATGAGCCATGAAGGTCTTCACAGCAATCCCAGGTGCCAGTTCAGCACAGACCTAATGGCTGAGCTGCTTCTCCCTTGTGCAGAGGATGATGCTCCATTTGTGTCATGGTAGCACAAAAGACACCTGCAGTGGAGCAGGGTCTGTTGTGTTTGGGTGCTGTGCAGTCATGGGAGAGTTGTCTGCAGCAGATGCTTTGCAGGTGACTTTCCTGTTACTTTCTCACTTCATGGCAGGAGGCAAAAAAGGAGGATGAGGAAACACCACCCACTTTGCCACCAAGGCCAGCAGATCTGGGCGAAGAGCTGTGCAAGCTCCCTAGCCAGGATCAGCCCATCTACAGTGAAAGTTTGGATGTCAGTGGAGACTATGAGGAGCTGCCAGAGCCCTCTGAGTACTGTGACAGTACCGATGGAGGTGCTGACTATGAGGAGCTGCCAGCACCCTTGGGAAAACTGGATACCATCTATGACGATGGAGAAGATGGAGGTGAGGACTATGAGAACATCCTTCCCGAGGAGCCCAGCCAGAGCCAGCCCCACCTGGGTGAGTACTGATGGAAGAGTCCATGTCTTGAGGAGCTTGTATCTGTCAAGTCACCTCACTGGATGTATGGGACAGACTGTAGAGGGAATTTGTATCCTGAAGTCTACTGTGGTCAGAGTAACAGCCCGTGATGATGGAGACTTGGTTGTCTCCCACTCCCTTGCCTGGCTCCAAGGGGTGAGATCAGCTGTGTGGGATGCTGGGCCAGGCAGCAAGTCTCTCTGCTGGAGCAGGACTCAGGCAGGAGGACCAGGGGACTGCTGTGGGCTCTGAAGAAGCTGGAGCTGGACTGATGCTCTTGGTGCACTCTTTCTTGGCAAGTGACTGCCAGTGCTGCAGTGAGGCCTGGGGCACCCTCTTAATTCAGCCTTTCACTCAAATGGCTGGTGCTCATGAGACCTGATCTGGTGGTGTCTCCTGGGTGTGAGTAGTGCAGGGTAGTCTTCCTCCAAGCATATAAGCAAACTGTATGGGCTGCTGTTGATGTTTCTGCCACAGCTTTCCTGGTACTGGAGATGGTAAGTGGAGAGGCTGGAGTTATGTCCAGCCTTTTTCTTGGGAGAGGAACAGGAAGCGTCAGGACCTTGCCTCTCTCCTTGCAGAAGGGGAGGTAAGTCATATATTGCTTTGAGCCATGGTACAGCTCTCCCTGTTGATAGGGTTTGGATGTGGTTCACCGCAAGGCTGACAGCTGGGTGGAGGATGGCACTGACCAGATTTATATGGCTGCTTTCAGCCTCTTTCTCATCTGCCCGTCCTGTCTTCTGCAGGAGAAACAGACAATATTTATGAGGTGGAGAACTCTGGAACCTGTGCAGTGGCTCTCTATGATTACCAAGGAGGTGGGTCTGCCATCCAGGCTGGGGAGGGAGGCACTGGGGGCTGTCTGGGGCAGTGTGGCAGGGAGGTGGTGGCTTACACTGTCAGCAGTGGTGAAAAGATTTCTACTTGGTGGTTTAAATGCTTCCTCTTGTGAGGTAGAATGAGACCTGACTTGGGAACACAGAAGCTTCATCTTGCTCCTCCTGTGCTTCATCTGTGCTGTTTGATGGGGGTTGGTTGAGATGAACTCTGAGGTTATCAGAATGCTTGTTCTGTATTCTCCTCCTGGGGGTGGTGGGAGGCGGGGTGTAAAACCAGCTCTCTCTGGGGTTATCTTTGCATTGTGACTATCTTTTGTGAACAATTTTTGCAGATGGAGATGATGAGATTTCTTTTGATCCTGACGACACAATCACACACATCGAGATGGTGGATGAAGGCTGGTGGCGGGGGCAGTGCCGGGGCAAAGTGGGCCTCTTTCCAGCAAATTATGTGAAGCTTCTGTAGTGAAACTAGCTTCCTTCCAAATGCTTCCTTCCAAACTTTTGCCTGTCTCTGCTTCAGCCTTTTACGTGTTATTAGCTTAATTTGGCTTGGCCTGGTGTGTCTACGTGCAAGAAATACCGAGGAGCAAACTGGCAGTGTCTGAGGGAATGTTTTGGCCTGTGCCCAAGAGGACTTTGGTGCCCATCTGCTTCCAGATGGGAAAGGTGGGATGGTTTAAGTGCATGTGAGCATGATATAAGACGTCTTTTCTACCTAGGCTGTCCCACATGTCAGCCAGCAAGCCTGCAGAAGTGTGTCCATTACTGTTCCCAACAGGGCAATTCACAGAAAAGAAACACGATCCAATCAAGGCAGAAGGGACATGACCTATGGGACCTTTTAAAATTGCTGTGGCCCTGAATCTCATCCTATCCAGGGGTCAATGAGAAGAGCACTGTGAAGACCAAACTTGCCTTTGTTCCCAAGAAGGGTTGCAGGATCAACTTGCTCTTTGCAGCATGGGGTAGAAAAACATGAACCTGGTCTATCTGGGCAGATTTCAGGACTGGGGCTTGGGAACACTGTACCGTCACAGGGAACACTGCTGACTTTTCCTGCACACAGAACACAAGCTTGGCTGTAATGAGCTGTCCCATTAAACAAGAAAAGTGTGTGCTGGCGCAATGAAAATGTAGGATGGTTTTGCTAAGGTAGGATATTACTTGCTTGGTTTTCCTCTACGAGTTAAGAACTCTGCTGGGATGTGTAATTTCTGGGGTAAACCTTGGTAAAGGAAGTGTAAAAATTAGATTATTTTCAGAGAAAAATTATTCTGGAAAATCTGTCTTGGAGCACGAGAAAAATACTAAAAGGCTTCACTTAATGAAGAGTATGGTAATAACTGTCTTGGTCCTCATCCAGGCAGCCCATCAGAGGAATGTTCTACTGGGGAAGTCCTTTCAATCTAGCAAATCAATCACGGAATTTTTATGGAATCACGGAATTTCAGAGTTGGAAGGGACCTCTAGAGATCATCTAGTCCAACTCCCCTGCTAAAGCAGGATTGCCTGGAGCACATCCAGGCGGGTCTTGAAAGTCTCCAGAGAAGGGAATTCCAGAACAAGTGGATTCAGAACAAGTGCTGCTAGATACAGGTAGTGGAATATTTTTAAGAGAGCTCCATTTTTCTGTTAGCTACTCTGACAGTATAAATAAGCATGCGCAATGCAGGTGGGGTGGGAAGAACGGTCCCACAGCTTGTCTGTAGCCTAAGGGCTGCAGTGTGCTTTGCCGTCAGTCAGTGCTAGAGGTAGGTTCCCCCATCCAGTATTTGGCTTGGCGTGTTCTCTCCGCTGTTGGGTGTTTTGAGTCCCTGTGCTGAAGTCAGGCCTCCCCAGTGTGGCAGGAAAATAGTTAACACCTCATAGGCCTTTGCAGGACTCACTAGTTAAGAAATATTTGCAGATAATGGTCTCACCAGTTTAACTAACAAAGGAGTGAATTATTTGTTATAGGATGTGCTGGCTAGAGCCTCCTTATCTGAAGAATGCTATTTTTATTTACAATATCCTGCTTATCTGACACAGTTTGGTGAAGAATGAGTTGCATAACCAAAAGGTATATAAACTCTATAACTGCCCCATTTGGGCAGAGTTCGTATCAGCAGCATCTGTCACTCTGCTGTGCTGTGTTCTCACTCATAGCTGTAGAAATAAACTGCTTCTGTTCTGGCCTGACTAAAATTGCATCCTGGTTATTCTGTGATGGCACAAGTCCCCTGTATCCGCTGTAGGCTCAGTTCCTTGCACAGTGAAAAGGACCCCTGATTCTAGCTCTCCTTTGTCACAAATGTGGGGAAAAGGCTGAGCAGGTGGGAAGCAGGATAAGAGGGAATCTTTTACATTTAATTTTTAAAGCAGTTCTCAGTAATAATCCAATGCAAACTGAAGCCCTCCCTTGAACCAGTATATCCCAAGCTAGATGCTCCTGTAGGAGCTGTAGGAGTTGGTTGTTCTTCCTTTGTGATATGCAGGTACCATCACAACAGGAATAAATCAGGGACACTGGAGTAGCACAGCATGTGAGAAGCTGCAGGAGCACACCCCAGTGCAGTGCCACTACCAACAGCCGGGGTGCAGAGGGTCCCTCCGTGACACCTTTACGGTCCTGTGTGGCTCACAGGTTGGTTCTGGACCATCCTGCACTTGAACAAGACATGACAAAGACACAGTGTGATTCAGATTTGAAATTCTCAAGTTTAATGTAAATTTTCTGGAGGCTTTCGGTTTGAGGTTTTGGTTGGTTGGTTGGATTTGGGTTTTTTTGTGCTTGTTTTTTTTTTTTTTTTCTTTTCTCTGAAATAACTTTCCCACTATTTTTTAACTTGTGCAGTTCACCCTTTATTTCCTGATGTTCCTTTCCAGGGGTCTCTTCAGAATGGGCCTCATTGTGGCAGATTCTCTTATGTGTTCCAGGGAGACTCTGAACTAGGTGTGCATCAATAATTTTTTACAATCAAGAAGGGTGTATAGCAAGTAGAGCTGACTGAGAGACTTGCAACCTGTTTGAGTAAGAGCAACAGGCCATCCCAACACACGGGTTACAAAACCACTTTTTTCCCTGAAGAATAAAATCAGTGCATGTTGTGCACTAAGAACTGGCAAACTGCTCCCAACAAGCTGTACGCCTCATAGGCCCATTTACTCTCCAGTAGGTTTCTTTGGGAACAGACTGGATTTTGCAGGGTATCTCTTGGTAACTGAGCTGTGGATGAGCATGTTCTGGCCCCATTCAGCCAACATGCCCCTCTGGCAGAGCTGCCAAAACACTGCTGTGGCTGCAGGCGTGGACTTGCATGCACAGCCTGTGCCAGCTTCCCTCCACGCAGACCCTTCACTGGTAGCTTCTGCCGTTGGCATTGGACACTGCTGGCCCTTGTGAACCTGCCTGCAGATTTGGCCAGCTGTGGGATTACCAAAACACCCATGCAGTCACTTGAGCTTGGACCCAGTTGCAGATTCCCTGCAAGACGAGGCTGAGCTGAGGCAGTGGCAGCTGGACAAAGCTGCCCCATGTCACCAGCCGGCCCTCGGCCACTATCGTCCACAGCCACACCACTCGCAACTACATTTTGATTTTTTTTTATGTCTATAAAGCAAAGCAAGCATTTCTGGTGAGGTTTTAAGCAATGCCAGCTCACAGCCCAGTGCTGATAACTTGCTGTTTGACCAAAGCGGTGAGAATAATGGGTGGCCCATTTAAACTGCTGGCTGCTGTGCTAACATACAAAATGTTACAGAGCTTTCGTGGCAGCCTGGAGAATCCCAGACGACTTGGTGCCAGAGCCTGTGGGGAAGGAGGATGATGTGACAGCCCCTTTGTGGAGGCCAGATTTTGCAATCCAACATTGCCCCATGTCCCATGCAGCGCCTGGCTCAGCACCTTGGGCAGCCCCAAGGCAGCGCTCATGGCCTTTCCCGGGCCCAGCACTTGTCTGGTACCACATGAAATTGCCTTTTACAGCGCTCCCTGGTAGCAGCCTAGGTGCAACAGGTTCTGTGCTGAGCTCAGCACGATACTTGCAAAATAAAGACATAATCCTGGAACTGTAGCTTTGTTCCCAGCTTGATTTCACTGGATTTCTGCACATCAGTGATGTGCAGAGGGTCAGAGAAGTGGCCACAAGCAGCCACTGCCTGGGCAGGGAGCCCTGAGCCCGCTGCTGCCACCAAAGACTTCCCACAGATGCTGCCTTTCCCACCAGCGATGCTGCCCCAGTGCCACACCAGCACTCTGTTGCGGCGCCGGCATTGCTCATACGTTGCTGCCTGGGCAGCCCAGCGTGCCCTGTCCCCACACGGCCTTCCGCAGGGCTCCCCGCACCTCCTGGTTGCGGAGGCTGTAGATGAGGGGGTTCAGCATGGGAGTGACGATGCAGTACAGTGCGGAGACCAGCGTGTCAGCTGCCGGGGAGTAGCCGGAGCTGGGCCGGTTGTAGTTCAGGTTGGCGGTCACAAAGTACAGGGTGACCACAAGCAAGTGGGCAGAGCATGTGGAGAAGGCCTTGCGCCGGCTGGTGGCCACGGGCATCTGGATGATGGTGGCCAGGATGCGGAGGTAGGAGACGATGACAAGCAGGAAGGGGCCGAGGCCCACAAAGACGCTGGCAGCATGGAGTGCCACCTCACTGGGGTGGGTGTTGCTGCAGGCGGCCCTCAGTAGGGGGGGGACATCACAGAAGATGTGCTGAAGCCGGGCAGCCCTGCAGAAGGAGAGCCTGGTGGCCAGGAAGGTGTGCACGGCCGAGTCCAGCATCCCCCAGAGCCAGCAGCCGGTGGCTGCCACCACGCAGACACCCCAGCTCATGGCGTGGGCATAGCGCAGGGGCTGGCATATGGCCGCGTAGCGGTCGTAGGCCATGACAGCCAGGAGCACACACTCAGTCCCCGCACACCACATCAGGAAGAACATCTGGGCCAGGCACCCGTCGTAGGAGATGGTTGCCTGCGGTCGCAGGGCATTTGCCAGGATCTTGGGCACTGTCACTGATGAGTAGCAAATGTCCAAGCAGGACAAATGACTGAGGAAGAAGTACATGGGGCTGTGGAGATGGGGATCCAGGAGCACGAGGGTGAGTATTGCAGAGTTTCCCAGCAGCGTGGCCAGGTAAATGGCCAGGAAAAGAACAAAGAGGAAGGGCTGGCCATGGGAAAAGCCGAGGAGTGTGAACTCTGTCACATGAGTCTGGTTCTCAACTGCCATGGGGCCAGCTGGGTTGGTCTGTGGGCAGAAACGGGCACTGTGAGGGACTGAATATTGTAGTGATTGTGAGCCAGGGAACTGGAGCACACCCACAAGGCAAGGGTTGGACTGGTATGATGGCTTTAGTCCCATCTCTACAGTGGTTGAAAGCTTCCCATGTTGAGATTTCATAGACGCAAGGGTTTTAGAGTCCAGAGAGCTGCCATTCGATGTTGGATACCTAACTGCAAGAGAATCACACAGAAGAAACCAGGAACGGTGTGCATCTAGACTAACCCACACCTCCTGGGTTCTCCTGCCAGCCCAACCCCCTGTCTTCATGAGTATACCAAGCTCATCTCTCTTTTCCTCCTGGTTGCATTTATGGTGACCACATGCTTCCCTGCCCCAATGGATGTGGTCACATCATTCCTTAAATGCCGCAGCCACTAAGCTTGCTCTTCCCCAGCTGTTGAGTTGGGGATGTGACATCACCCTGCACCAGTTAAAAGAATTTTTTTTCCTTATCCTGTCTCCTGCTCTGCCATTTTTGGGGTGCTTGATTCTGCTAGAACCAGCACTTAAAAAAGCAGAGGTTCCAACTGAGGATGACTCACCACATGCTGTTTTTTGGGCCCCAGGTGAATTTAAGCCATCAGGGATCTCCACTGGCCTGGGCCTCTAACCTCTCGTCCATCATCCTATTTCAATTTTCACCTGGACACAAGGGTTTTACTTGCTGGTATGTGAAGCTATGATGACCACGTCCACATAATGGACAAGGCATGGGGAAGCAGTTACTGCTCATAAACCTCAACCACGGGCTGTTGAAGGTGGTGCTTGCTGGGTGCTTGTGGCCAGGGCGGCTGCTGCCCACCATGCCAGTGCCATGAAGCCCAGCAGATGTACTCCAGGTGTTTTGGTGCGCAAATACAGCCTGGTGCAGCAGCCTCTGTGAGGCTGCTGAAGAAATGGGGCTGAGAGAGGGGTTAAAAACCACCTGCAATCACCTTGTCTTGGGCTGCAGATATATCCCAGCCAGCACTCGGCACTGAGGGCACACACTGCACTCAGCCAGTCTAGAACCAGCGGCTGCTCTTGGCTGGGTGAGGAGAAGGATCCAGAGAGACTTAAGCTCACATATATGATGATAAGAGGGCACACGGGGCTGTACTGTGGCTGCGTGACAATACAGAGCACATTGGGGAACCATGGGTGATCTTGGGGCTGTGCATAATAAAATCCTGTTATCCCTATGCAGCTTTTTCTTTGGCTCCATTCGATTGCTTCAGTGGACGTTAGCACTGTAAACTATTTCTGAATCAGAGAATAAGGTAACTGGCTGCTATACTGGCTGTCATTGGGCAAGTGTTTGCCAGGAGCTGTGGTGGGACCAGTGCTGGCTTAACACTGGGGTATGGCTGGGGAACGAGGGAGGATTGCATATCACCAAACTCAAAGACATAGTTCCCTGCTATTCCAACTTGGAAATCGTACACTTTGAAACAAGGCCTGCCTGCCCCAGTACAGGGCAGCTTGAGCAGCTTCTCCTTACAGGTAACTCCGATGAACTTCCTGTCCTCAGGATTCCCAGACACGCTATCAGTTCATGTCACTCTCCATTACTAAACATTAACGATGTCACCTGATGGCTATGGAGGGGCCCATTGCCATTATGTAAGACCAAAGTGAATATGACTAAAAAAAAAAAAAAAAGCATTCCTTTCCTCTATGTAGATGTGTTTTTAGCAACTGAGGTCAATTGCCATGTCTCTTCACTAGATTAAACAACACAGTTAAATTTCATGTTGGTATCTTTGCTTTAGACTCATTAATCTGTTGTTAATTTCTCTGTCCAAAGCATGTATCTACGTATCAGTCAAGATTTTAAAGCATTGAGCAATGGAGAATTCAGTGCTTCTGTTAGGAGAGCTTTTTTCTTATAGCTACTTTCCGCAAGAAGCTGTCACAGCACTGTTAAAAGTTGTGTGCTTTTTTTCCTCAGAACTGCTCGAATGTCAGCTCTGTCTCATTCATAATTTTCAGGTCTTTCTCTTCCAGATTAAGGACCCTCTATTCTAACAGTATTTTCTCCCTACTTCTACTTGTGCACTGTGATGAGTATCAGTGTTCGCCAAGTAGAAGAAGAGCTAAGTTCTTGGTCTCCAGTTCTAAAACACTTTTTAATTTTTTAAAAATTTTAATATTGAGAGCTCAACCACTGACTGGTCGAGGTCTCCAGCATCTCCCAGATCAACATATTCTTTAATAGTTGTTCGGTGGGTTTTTTTATTACTAATTTTGCATACATTGGACAGGTATATTAGGACTATACCATCTAATATTCTGTAAATCTCAGAACATTGCTCTTCCTTCAGCCACCATATGCATTTTGATGCAAGAAAAGCCCAACTTGTTTGCCCCAGTGTTGCAGCCAGGAGCAGGTGCCTGAGAGGGATGAGAGCTGCAGCAGTGTTCCCTAGGAATCATCTCCGGTCTCCAGCTGCCCCTGTCTGCAAAGATGCACAGTGTGCACGTATAAATTCAAAATTATGTTGTGCGAACTTTAACAGTGCTAGGGCAGTCGGTGTTTTTTGCTAGGGCACAAGCGCCTCCATGGTGTAGGTGTGAGAGGAAGGCTCTCTCCAGGACCTGTTGGGTGTTTTTACTGCCGAGCTGTTAGCCAGAGGCAGGAGTCTGCTGACAAATCATGGTGAAGCCGGCACCAGTGAAGGTGGGGACCTGCCAGTTACATAGGAGGAATAGGAGACCTCAGGAACCAGAGTGATAAAAATAAGAATAAATATAATAGTAGGAGGTTGGGCATGTAGGGATTAGTCACCTGCTTATGCTCTGAACTGGGGCTCAACAAATGGAAATAAGAGCAGGTGAACAAGAGGTATGTGAGCCCATCACATGCTACCAACATGGTTTGATGTTGGTACACAGCGATGACATGTAAGTCATCGTATTTGCAGCAGCGGGGAATTGTTAGTTCCACTGCAGGAGGGACAGTAAGTTCTGGAGAGCTGCAGATGATGCTCTCCCCATGCTGACAAATTCAGGCTGGATTAGGCATGGAGCTATAGAGCTACGGTATGGGCATAGGAGTTGTGCAGAGGAACAACCATAATTTTTCACTGTGGTCTGGAGCAATGTCAGTGGACACAGTCACATGACAAGAAATGCCAGATTTAAACCATTTGTCCTCAGACATCCTGTACACAATGAAATAGGAAGACATGGCAGGAAAATCTCTCTTTCTCCCTTGGACTGCACAGGAATGAGCCTTGAGTCTCCAGCTCGTCTCAGCTCCTTTCCTCTCTCCCTCACTAGCACTGAAGGCAATTTCTCTTTGTAAATGATGTTTAACTAATAACCAAGTATTTCCCAGTGCATCGATACCTTTGCCCACCACTGACCAGTCCAGAAAGTCTGGACAGAGGGGCAGAGAGGGAGCACTAATGCCGTCAATGCTGGGGAGGCAGCTCCCTTCTGGGAGAGGGAATGCACTAGCCTGAGACCCAGCTCAGCTTACCTCGCCACTGTGCACTTCTGCATACCTCCAGCATTTTGGGGTGCATTATGTCACCCTTCCTCCTACAGGAGGCCAGATGTGCTCCGTGCCCACCCAGGGAAGCCAGCTCTGCTCCTGCAGGAGGATGTGGCTTTCCTCCCCAAGCCACAGCATCCCATTTGCACTCAGGTGAGCAGACGAGTAGCCTGGAGCATATACAGTCATAGAATCATAGAATGTGTTGGGTTGGAAGGGACCTTTAAAGGTCATCTAGTCCAACCCTCTGCAGTAAGCGGGGACATCTTTAACTAGATCAGATTCCTCAGAGCCTCATCAAGCCTGGCCTTGAATGTCTCCAGGATATAGCCATGGGAGGTAAGGTCCTGAGCCTTGGGTACGGTCCAGTCCCAGTTTGAGGTGATGGCTGGACTGAGGGAACCAGGAATAACACAGGATTAATTTCTCCTGAAAAGGACTGGATTGTTTTGTTTGAGGCATCACCAGCAGCCACAGCCTGCTTGCATGCCCAGACCACCCAGGAGCCCTGGGCGCCAGTACTGGGTTTGTCCCCAGGTAGTGTGCCAATAGGGACCCCTGTGAGGGTCCCACCATGAATGAGGCCCTACCCCACCACGGGCGTCCTGCCTTCCCAGTCCTCCCTTACCTCCAAGTCCAAGAGCAAACAGTGGACGGCATCCAGTGCTTAGTAAGAGGGAAAAACTAACAATGTCCCCAGGTGCTGTCCAGTTTGTCTTACCTGCATGAGGAAAAGCCTGTGTGTTCTCAAGGCTTTCGACGGTGGAGAGGCTTTTAACCCTGCGAGGGCCCTGGGGGAGAGGCTTTCAGAGGTAGCTCTTGTTCAGTGGCAGGAGCGAGGAGCATTCACCTAGTCAGCCTGCACAAGCGGGATCCAAGCCCACAGGACAAAGCCCTCCTGGCGCAGGACTCACCTTCATCTCCTGTTCCGTTCCAGGCTCTGCCAAGTGCAGACCAGGCAGAGCTCTCAAGCCCTGGCCTCCTGCTCCAGCCCTGTGGCAGCTCTTCAGGTGCCTGGGCTCCAGTACACCTGACCATGAGCGCTCTGAACCATGGCAGGTTGGCTGAGGCTGAAAGCTGCAGTCTCTGTGCCCTGAGTCCTTCTTTATGACCCCGTTTTATCTGTTTTAGGACTATGAGGTGCCTACGCTGGCCAATGCCAGCAAAGAGGCAGCAATGAGGAGGGCTGGCTGTTGGCCACACTTGCAGCAACAAACCTCTGGGCAACACAGCCATAAGGTGGCATCTGCACCACATCCATGCTCTCCCATGATGTACAATAAGCATGTCCACCCGGCCCAGGCTGTGCCAGGCTCTCTGAAGTGGACAGTGTGGTCCAGGGGACTAGGAGAGCACATGGCCATGGTAGGACTGTGATCTGGATTGGGCTTAGTTAAGGCACCAGGTGGAGTCCTGTGAGTTCTTGAAGAGCTAGGCAGCAGGGTTACATGGACTTACACAGGGGGAATGCTGCCTGCTCTGAGCCTGGAGCCATTCCTGGTAGGAACAGCAGGTTTAGCTGGAGTTCACCACATAGTGCCATGGAAATGTAAAGTGGGAAACCCAGGAAATGTGAAGACTGCAACAGGGAGTGAATCTAGAGATCAGGGCTGGGACATGATTGTTTCTGCAGCATGAACACAGCATTGCTTTATTGCAGTCTTTTTGCAGCCTCTGTTGCCTGATCAGGCATTAGGAGTTGATCCTATAATAAGCTCTGTAGATGAAACGTCAAGAGTTGAGGAGCTGACATTGGACACTTTTAAGATTCAGCTGGATAGAGTGCTGGGCCATCTTGTCTGGGACATGCTTTTGCCAAGAAAGGTTGCACCAGATGATCCCTGAGGCACCTTCCAACCTGGGATTCTATCATGCTATGATTCTATCATCAGTTGGAAAGTAGGGAAAGCATAAGCAACGACCCTACGCGACCAGGAATATCCTGTGTGACAGTCAGCATGGACACTAGAGGGAGCCACTACCTCAATGAGGGGAAAAATTATGTCGCAGAGGATGCCTGAGGCTGCAAAGGATGAACAGCAGTAATTATGAGCTCTCTATGTCTAAGGGCATGTTTTCAGGGAAGCTGGGCTGGCGGGGTAGAAGGACCACGATAACAGGACTTTCTGACACAGTCATTTGCTTTGAGTTTAGAAAATTACACCTTTCTCTTCTGGCAATGATGAACATTTCCTTGTTTCATACAGAAACTCAGCAGTGTGGCATTCCAGTATAACCAGACTGCTCTCCCAGGATTTTAGATGAAGACACATGCTGTCAGCACTCAGAGAAACCCCCTTCCACAATGATATTTGAAATAGGGCTTTGCTGAGACCATAAACACTTGGCACAAATATTAAAATATACTGAAATCTTGCCAGATGCAAGAAACGGTATTCAGTTCTGGTAATCCATGTCTATTTTCTGTGGTAATACCTTCAGGACAGCCTGTATGAGAAGAAATACCAATGTTTGTATCCTCCTCTGGTCTACTGGGGCATATCAAATATAGCCTTCAGGGTCCAGTGAGGAAATCAAATCTCCATGAATTTATGAAGTGTTAAGGGAGTTGTTTTTTAAACCAAATCCCTAAATTTGGGATTGTAACCACAAGAATTGGGCCCAGCTCCTGTAAGTACTCAGCACTTCTGGAAATCACTCCTAACTGGGTGCAGGCCCTTACCTTCTCTGAGCATGTGTTGCACTTTCCAAAAAACATGTGTGCTGTTGTAAAACTGGGAACTTCTCCAGTCATGTTTCCTTACTTGTTTTGAGAGATGCATTCTTCTAGCTCAATGATTCTTTCTCAAGCAAAACCCACCATCACTTGTATCACAGCCCACTATAGCAATACTGCCAGCTCACTCTTAATGGTCTCCATGTGTGCACAAATGCTTCCTTTGGACATAGAGACAAGGAAAATGGTACAATCCATTGTGTTCAGGATGGCAGGAATCTGCTTGCCGGATCCCACCCCTACTCAAAGCACAGCCAACTCCATGGTTAGATAAATCTCTGGGCTGTATCCAGTCTGGTCTGGAAAACCTCTAAGGCCAGAGATCCCACAGCCTCTCTGAGATCCTGCTCCACCACTTACTGTCCCTCAGAGTGACTCTTGTTCCTTACATCCAAATGGAAGGAAACCTCTTGAACTTCCAAGTCTGAAACCTCTGGGTGTATTGGTTGATGGCAAGCTCAATATGAGTCAACAATGTGTCCTGGCAGCCAATTGTATCCTGGGGTGCATTAGGTACAGTACAGCTAACTGGTCGAAAGAAGTGATTGTCCCACTATACTCAACTCTACCTCAAGTACTGTGTGCAGTTTTGGGCTCCACAATGTAAGAAGGATGTAGAAATATTAGAATGTGTCCAAAGGAATGCAATAAAGATGGTGAAACGACCAGAGGACATGACTTATGAGGAGTAGGTGAGGATACTAGGTTTGTCGAGCTTAGAGGAGACTGAGGTGACCTCATTGCTGGCTACAACTTCCTCATGAGGGGGAGCGGAGAGAGAGATGCTGATTTATCTCTGGTGTTTGGTGATAAAACATGAGGGAACAGCTTAAAGCTGTGTCAGGGGAAGTTCAGATTGGATTTTGGGGGAAAGTTCTTCACTGAGAGGATGGTCAAGCACTTGAACAAGCTCCCCAGGGAAATGGTCATGGCTCCAAGCCTGTCAGTGTACAAGAAGTGTTTGGGCGATGCTTATATATATATATATGCTCTAACTTTTAGGTTGTCCTGTGTGAAGTCAAGAGGTGAATTCAATGATCCTTGTGGGTCCCTTCCAACTGAGAATATTCTACGATTCTATGAACTTGAAACTTCATGTCTGAATTTTCCCTGTTGCCTCTCATCCTCCCTCCATGCCACATTGTATTGAGCCTGGAATTGCTTTGCTGATAACCTCCCCATAGGTACTGGAAGGCTGCTATTTGGTCCCCACCAAGGCCATTCCTTCTGCAGGCTGAACAAGCCCAGCTCCCTCAGCCTCTGCTCACAGTGCAAACGCTCCAGCCCTGACCATCTTGGTGGCGCCTCACTGAACTCTTCTGAGTTTGTTGGTGTATTTCTTGTTTTGGAGAACTCAGTACCACATGCAGGACCTGGATTTCATCTCACAAATACTGAGTAAAGGGCCATAACGAATTACTTCATTCTACTCTACTTCTGTTCACACAGACCAGGATGCTGGTGGCCACCTTTGCTGCCAGGGCACACGGCTCGCTCATGTCTGGCTTGCTGCCCTCAGGGGCTTTTCTGCAGAGCTGATGCCTGGCCAGACATCCCCATACTGTATTGTTGCCAAGGGCTCCTCCCTCCCAGGTGCAGGACTTGGCATTTTTTTGTTGAATTTCATAGGGTTCCTTCTGGCTTATTCTTCCAGTCTGTCCAGGTCCCTCTGGATGGCAGAGGGATGCTGTTGCTTTGACATAGGCAAGCTGAATGCACTTTTCATCCTGCATTTTCTGCACACATTTCTGCTGGCTTTCTGTGGCCATATCTGGCTCAGGAGCTTAGTGGTTTGTTAATGGCAATGTTTCTCCCTGCTGGCTGCAATGGGCTTGCCCTCTGTTTACTCCCTCAGTGATTTTTGACTATCACTGATGCAGTTTTGATGCTACTGTCCACTGCAGATGTCATCCAAACAGTAGTTCAAACAGATTTCATACAAACTGTATCTCAGGCTTGTGTGTTCCCTTTTTCCTCTGAACAGCCCTTTTAAAAAGTCTCCATGGATAACATTCTGCATGATTTTCTTATAAACACCACAGCTGTAACACTCAGACTTATTTAGCAGAGATTATAGTTTTACTATGACATTAGTATAGTCGAGTGTACTGAGCTTCCAACTCCCTTGTACGAGTCAGACGTTGCCATATTGGAGTAGGTCCTGTGGAGGTCACAGAGGAGGATGAGGAGAGGCTGAGACTGCTTTGTTCAGCCCAGAAAGGAGAAGGCGAAAGGGAGACCTGACCGATGTCTGCAGCTGCCGAATGGGAGTGGGGAGAGATGATGGGTACAGGCTCTTCTCACAGTTGCACTGTGAAGAGAAGAGGCAACTGGCACAAGCTGTAACAGGAGACATCCTCACTGGACATCAGGGAAAAATCCTTCAGGCACTGGATCAAAGTCCTGAGACGCCATGGTCTCTCTGTCCTTGGAGACACCCAGCACTCACTGGCTACAGCCCTGAGCAACCTGTGCTAATGGGTCCTGCTCTGAGCAGGGCTTGGACCAGGAGTTCCTTTCCACCAGCACAAGTCTTATTTCTGAAATGACATTCTTATCAGGTTTTGTAAGAACAATACTTCAGGTTTTTTCATATTATTTTCCTCAGGGAAAAAGTTTCCTTTGGGATTTTTTTTTTTTTTTTAAGGTATGTTGCTGTAGTTGCCTGTTATCTGGATGAGGCAAGAAACAAGAATAAGCAGAATTTGGCATTTCCAGTTTGGCCCACCCAAGATAGGACAAAAGCCTCATGCTGCATCTTGCGAGGGTGGTAATGGCTTACTGTCTGACTTCTTTTTTCCTAATCCTTGAAAAGGAGATTTTTTTTTGGCTGAAGAAAATTGCATTGCCTTAAAACTTTTGTTCAGTTTAACTGACCACTTGTGTTCATATTTTAGAAAAAAAAGGCAATGAGGGTTGCACCTATATGATCCAACTATAAAAATGGCCAAAGATGACCTGATTTTTACTTGTGTTTGTCATGGGCTAAGAGCATGCACAAACTCAACCACCATGATCATGCAACGTAAAGTGACTTCTTACGCTCTGGTTTCATCCATCCCTGCATTGCGGGGCTTGGGGGCAGGTCTAACACCTACACAGAGTCCCAGAAAAATGGAAAGTGGGGCCCTGGCACCAGCCCCAGGGCACATTTTCTTCCTGGCTTGACTTGTACTCACAAAACAACAAGTAAAGTCCATGGAGCAGAACTTTTGTCTAATGATTGCTGCCTGGTACTTCCTGGACAGTATGGCACCTGCCACCCCATCTCTGTTCCTCCCCCTTCCTATGGCCAGCTCCATCCCCCTGCAGCACAGAGCCAGCCCTCCAAGGCTTCTCACCCAGACCTTGGGCATCATGTCTGCCCCAGGGGCCAATTAGTGCATTTCAACAAGATGCTTTAAATAGAAGGCTGAAGTTTGAGGGAGAAGTTGTCTTGTTTTCAGTTTGTCTGCTCGGTATCCATTCCCCACAGGCTTCTCTCCACAGAGGAAACGCCACGAGGGTTTCAGTGTCAATTACTAAAAGCCTTGAGCACTTCACTTCCTCAAGTAGCGTGTTTTTGTGAGACTCGCAAACAAGGCACAAAGTGGGCTATTAAAAGTTTGAGGCAGTCACTTGTGCAATAACTTTGAAGCTGTTTACATCTGCTGTAATCAATTGCATCATAATGTGGAAGATGTAGAATGAGACATGGAGAAAGGATATCTTTGTTCTATATAGAGTTCCCATCTTTGAAATGTTCACACTCTAGACGAAAAAATACACAAAAAATTGTTGAAGTATTAAAAGGAGAAAAACGTAAATAATTTAACAGTAATTTAGCAGTCAATATGAAATACCTGAATAACAGTAAACTTTATGGAAAATATTATTGAAAGAGGAAATACAAAGCTGAAGTTCCACGAGCATTTGTAATATCGACTGTGCCTTCTTGCCCAAATACTTGCTCTACTCTGAGGCAGTATATCTACACCATATATGTATACTACAGCCATGTCAGATAGGTAGACAGATTGTTATAGGTATGAAGGGCAGTTTGATATCCCTGGCTTTTACTGGAAGCTACAGTTTCCTGACCCATCTGTGGGGTGGGCGCATAGGGAGATATAGGTCTGTATTTAGTGCACAACCCACTCCATGACTGATGTGAGCCAGATCACAGGTGTCAATACAGACTGGAGGGATGGAGAGCGGCCCTGAGGAGAAAGACTTGGGGATGCTGGCGGGGGTGGGAAAAGCTGGCCATGAGCCGGCACCGTGCGCTGGCAGCCCAGAACCCCCATGCAGCCTGGGCTGCATCCCCAACAGCGTGGGCAGCAGGGCGAGGGGGGGGATTCTGCCCCTCTGCTCTGCTCTGGGAGACCCCCCTGCAGCGCTGCCTCCATCTCTGGGGCCTCAGCACAGGAGAGACACGGAGCTGTTGGAGCGGGGCCAGAGGAGGCCCCGGAGATGCTGGGAGGGCTGGAGCCCCTCTGCTGTGGGGACAGACTGAGAGAGCTGGGGGGGTTCAGCCTGGAGAAGAGAAGGCTCCGGGGAGACCTTATTGCGGCCTTTCAGTACTTAAAGAGGGTCTGCAGGAAAGATGGGGACAAACTTTTTAGCAGGTCCTGTTGTGATGGGACAAGGGATAAACTAAAAGAGGTATATTCCAAACTAGCTATAAGGAAGATATTTTTTTACTCTGAGGCTGGTGACCCCCTGGCCCAGGTTGCCCAGGGAGGTGGTGGCTGTCCCATCCCTGGAAACATTCAAGGTTAGGTTGGACAGGGCTCTGAGCAGCCTGATGGAGTTGAAGATGTCCCTGCTCCTGGCAGGGGAGGTTACATTAGATGAGCTTTAAAGATCCCTTCCAACACAAACTATTCTACATGTCTGGACTGGCTACCACAGCGGGTGCTGCAGCAAAAGCACATTGGGCCCCAGTGCCTGATCTAAGCACCTAGAGAGACACCTCACAGTAGGAAGCCGGACCAGAGTTTTTAATACGGTCTACAGTTTTAGATATGAACTTGATTTACTATTGGAGGAATTCAGCAAGAGCGTTTGTGGCACCACTGGAGGTCAGGACGTGGCACACCTTGAGCAAACAGAGGGAGCACAGCACGAGTCCTTGAGAAAGGCTTTACAGGGAAAGACAGTGCTGCTGATTTGACAGCGAGAATTCAACAGAGACACCAGCACCGATTTCTTGACCTGTTTAGAGTAATACCTGGTGTAGCACAGAGATGACACAGACTCACCTCCACCAGTCATTCTGTTCTCTCACTCATCAATGAAGAGTGATGGCTGGTTTTGGGGCAATTTGCCTAATCTGTCAGGCTAGGACAGCTCAGACTTCTGGTCTGTCTGGAGGCTGGTGCCAGGCCTGAGACAGTCTGAGCATTCTTGGAGTCTGCTTCCAACAGCCAGCATTTTCAAGGCCGTTTTGCAGGTATACAGGTGTGCACCACTTCTGTTGGCAAGCAGGGCACAAGCAATCCAGGAGGTTTCTGGATACAGGGAAACACTCTGCCTGCCGTGAAAGAGTAGTATGTACCTCACTCAAAAGAGAGCAGCAAGAATATATTTTATTGAAGTAAAAATAATAATTTGTCAGAGTTCAATAAATTTGATGGAATTTACCAAAGTTTAACAGTGGTTCACCGAGGTTCAGTAAGTTTGATGGCAAGGCACCTTATTAATTACTGCATGGAAGAAACATAGAAAAGAAAATTGAGTTAGCATGATTGACACAGAGACCAGAGACGCAGAAGGGTACCATTGAGTCACGAGGTTCAGAGTGGACACCTTTGCTTTCTAAACTCCTGATGGAGCTTAGGTGTGGCTTGGTCCAATCTTAGTCTCAGACTTGGGCAGCAGTTTGTCTAATAGAATTATCTAGACAAAGTTTATAATAATATTTAATAGCTACATGTATTTGTAATGTTTCATTAGTATTAACTCAGCATGCTGCCAGTCGCTTACCAAAGATCTACCATTGGCAAAAGATGTCTCTGCCTTGAGGAGCAGCCTTGAGAGTTCCCCCAGCTCACGGGGAGATCACGGCCATGCAGACAAGTAGGGACAGCTCAAAAAAGGCTCACTTATGCTATCATATTTATGGAATAAAGTGGTTGGCTCAAAGTCAAATTACATGTGATGGGAAAGGTATGTATGAGACTCCTTGTACCCACAACTAACTTTGTTCCTTGTCTTGGAGAAGCCGCCCGCTACTTACGTGTTAATTGCATGGTCGGTGTTCCAAGCTCACATGCATCAGTGCTGTGTCGCTCCTTTGTGGGTTTTCAGAGAACAGACTGAAACTACAGGAGTTCTTGGCCTGGCTACAGCCCAGGCCTTTACTCACTTTGGAGCCTGTACCAAAGCAGTGCTAGTTTTGGTAGGGGGTTGAGCGCATCCATCACGCTGCTGGCCACGGTGCTCACAAGAAAGAACCCGTCAGGCTTGTGAAAGCTGAAGGTGGCCTTAGATGCAGTGACCACAAGATGGAGGAGTTCAGAATCCCAAGAGAAGGCAGAAAGGCAAAAAGTGTGAGGACCTGAGGGCACTAATTAAGACATCTTAAGGTCCCTGACTAGTCCCACTTGGGATCTCCACCCACGCTCTGCCCATGGGCCCAAGAGCTCTGCTTCAGCTCAAGCCTGGACTTTAATCCCTGCTACCATGGGCAAAACAATCTCAGCTAGAGGAATTTCAGTAATCTATTCTCAATTAACAAACTTTTAATTAGTGCTTCAGATACTGAGGAAAAACCAAGATGACAAATAATTAAAGCAACACTTAGGAAAGCAGCTTTCCTCCCCTTTCCCAGGCTCAGCTGCAACCCAACACTTTCTCTTCCCACTTCCTAGCCCCAGCTCCCCTTGTTGTCCCCACATGTTACGCTCAGCTCTTCCCTGTCCCTTTGGCGAGGTAGTGGACAGCACAGGAGGCTGGGGTCAGTGTGTTGTGCTTTCTTTTGCCACTCATTGCTTCTTACTCTTCTCTCCTACTGCTCTTTCCTTTGTTTCCTCTGCTCAGACACGGCACACCCATGGGCTGAAGTCCCCTCAGGGGTGCACCTGCTCCAACGTAGGTCCTCCACAGGCTGCAGTTCTTCAGAGGAGTCCCTGCTCTGGCACAGTTCCTCCCTGGACTGCAGTCCCTTCAGGGAGAAATGGGCCAATGGGAATTTCATGAAGTTCAGCAGAGGGAAATGCAAAGTCCTGCACGTAGGCAGCAATAATCCCATGTGCTAATACTCAACTAGGCAGCCAAAGCAACTTTGCAAAGAAGTACCTGGGTGTCCTGATGAGCAACAAGCTAACCATGAGCCAGCAATGAACCTTTGTGGCAAAGTCAGCCAACAGCATCCTCAGCTGTATTAGCAAGAGCTTTGCGCCAGTATGTCCAGGGAGATCTTTCCCCCTCTATTTGGCACTGGTGAGACCACATCTACAGTAGCATGGCCAGCTCTAGGCTCCCCAAATACAAGAAAGCCTGGGGAAAACTGGAATCAAGCTTGAATATGATGTGAGGAGAGGCTGAGAGCTGGGACCGTTTAGCCTTGAGAAGGCTCAGAAGGATTTATCTGTGTGTATAAATACCTGATGCGAAACAGTAAAGAAAACCAGTGGTATCCAGCAAATAGTCAAGAGAAAACAGGTAGAAAATGAAATACTAGAAGTTTCACTTAACATAAGAAAACTTTTTTTTTTTACTGTAAGGGTGAAAAACAAGGTCCTGAGCAACCTGCTCTAGGGAACCCTCCTTTGAGGTGGGGATTTTGGACTAGACAATCTCTAGAGGTTCTTTCCAACACCCAGCTTTCTACGATTCTGTGACTCAGGTACACATGCAGCACATGTGCTAGAACCTGTATATCATGGGTGAGGACTCCAGGGTGTTGCTGCAGTAGAGTGCAGCTGCAGAGGACACATGGAGAGGCACATGGGTACATGAGTAGCAAGTCAGTCCTCTCCTTCCTCCCAGCATGGCCTTAATTCAGACCATACCCACCTCAGGGGCTCTACTGATATTTAGTATTTCCCTTTCTGTATTTCATCTATCCTTTTTTCAGCAGCTGGTGTCCCCAGGACTGTGGAAAAGTAAAATGCCAATTACGATAAAGACAAGATATGCTTCTTTTATCTAAGCGCATGAATCACTTGTCTGTCTTATAAAGACGCATCTTATTTCACAGTGTTAATTAGAAGGAAGTAATAAGATTCCAAAGAATTCATGGCTTTGGTCTTATACCAGGCCTCTTGTTTTCAACAGTAAGGACAGAGATGCCTGAGAAAGAAGCCATAGAATAAAATCACAGGCAAAATAGAAGTAATACTATTCAGGGAAGACTGCGTGCCAAAGACATTCAATCCATCTCAGTACTGAAAGTACCAAGGTATTAACAAAGTGCAGTCATAGATTGTGAGGGTAACAACCATGTCCTCAGTGAGCCTTTCTACTGTGCCAACCATCAAACTACCAGAATTGCACCAAGTTGTGGATTGGACATATCCACGTGTCTTCTGTGAAGGAAGACACCTCACCAGTCCATACATTCTTCAAACCTGTCAGTAAAACAACAGAAAAGCAATAAAATCCAGAGCAAACAGCTAAGAAACCAAGTTATTACATGCTAAAGTAAGATGATTCCAGGTATCAGAAGGCTGGGGTGACAATAGACGTCCAATTGCTGCCACACTGAGGGAGTCAAGTGATACTGAGATACGTGCAAGTCTCTGAAGTGTGTTCTCAGTCCCTTTCTTCATCATTCCTAATGCTCAGTTGCCTTTTGACCACTCCCAACTGTTTAACTGAAAACACATCACATGGGGGAAGTGCTTTACTGAAAACATGTCACATAGTAAAAGTGCATCTTGTGGAGGGACAGGAGCCCACATATGAAAACTGTCAAATAGACATGAAATAAAGTTGACAGAATTCAGTTCTCCTTCCATATGTGGACCTACAAATATTATTACTCTGGATAAGAGAGGGATAAAACAGCTCCCTTAATTTTGAACAAAAGAGGTGTCAGAATGGGTTCATTCCCTTCTAACTGCAGAAAAGAAAAATGGGTTACTTTGCCTAGGATAAAAGTCCCAAGACATTAGGAATTTTTTCAAAGAATAGGCTTCCTATCAGAAATAGTGGTGCAAGGTGGCAACTATTAGGTATTCTTCCTTTGTGTTCTGGCACATGCCTCTAAGAAAATATATTCTTATTTATACACTTTTAACAGGCTCTGTTAAAGCAACTCACCCCTTCATCTGAGTCCCCACACGCAAAATTTCATGTAAAGAGACAACAGATACTTGGTAATATTGCACTGTAATTTACATGGGTTACACTCTGACATAACACGAGTTGTGACTGCAGCCTTAAGAAGATCTGGAAAACATTCTGCAGGGAAAAACCGATGGGAGGATGATCTGCAAGCAGTTCTGTCCTCCCTGCATTTTTTCAGTCCCTGTCCTGGTGTCCTCCTCTATCAGTGGTGAGCCTGGGTCCTGTCAGCAGGTGAGAATCCTTGCAGGACAGGACAGTTAATATTGCCCAGCTTACCGCTGCATTTTTTCATATTCTTTTTCCCCACTTTTCTCCTTCAGGGACTGTGGGAACAGAGCAAACATTAAGAATCTGAGGCCTACTATCAGCAAAACCAATCCTATCCTAACTGGACCTATCACCTCCTTTCCACCTAGCCCTTTGATGAACTCACCTGTACCGCTCATACCCAAATAAACACGAGGGACCAGCGGACGGCACAGACAGACCTCTGCATCAGGTTGGAATACTGCTACTTGAGAAGTTTTTCCTAAAATGCCCTAGGCACCTGTATGCTGCACGAATAACATTAGCCCAGGTAGCACCACATAACGTCCATTAGGTCTTTCCCTCCCCGACACTCCTAAAAGCCCGACACAGCTTTATGTCTTGTTATGGGGCTGACCCAAACAGCGTGCCTAGCAGCTACTTCCAGTTCCGCAAACCATACCCACAGGTAACTCAGGTCAACTCTTTTTCTTCATCCCCGACAACACAGTGGATGCGCTCCTCTGCATTGTAATACACCCACCCACAGCGCAGACGTGGCTCTTCCCGCTGGTACCAGAGCTGCTCGTTGAACTCTGGGAAAAAAAAGGCAATTTCTCTGCTGGCTGATGCTGGTGAATCTGTTAGAAAACAGAGGAAAAGAAGATGAGAGATGCCAGCTTGGCACGGCAAACATGTGCTATGTTCCAAAGGGAAGGGCAGAAGCCATAAAGAAAAGCACCAGGACAGGTGTGAGTGGAGTCTGCGGAAGTGAGCAAATCATTAACTTTGATTCCCGGAATGGAAAGCAAGCAAAGGCAGACAAAATACCATCATTCATGCCTCCCTGAGCTCCAGCCTTTGCCCAACACTCAGCCAAGGACAAGTCTACCTGAGCCATGAGTGGTATTCCTGGTGTCAGTGAGGCCATAAGCTCCTCGGATGGAATCTGGGACGCTGTTTCGGGCTCGGAATACTTTGGTGGGTCCCATCAGGGATCTCCAGAGGGGAACAGCATTCTCATGGGCCAAGATATAAGCCCACATAGGGCCACTGAGAAAAGGACCAGGGAAAAGCAGAAGTAGATAAGGTTACAAAAGGACAAAGCTCTTTCATTCTTACAAATGCAGTTAAGTGCAAAGAAGCAAGGAAGCGCAACTGCCATACAGTGCTTTCTGGAAGGGGAAACAGACCTACAACAACACTAGGCATGGCTCAGAAGCAAAACATTTGCACGAATTACCTCCTCCCAGGTGACGGTGCCCACAGCCTTTGGGGATGCCACCCACCAAGTATTACTGTTGTCACAGCACAGTTGGTCCTGACACTTCTCCACCCTCAAGCCCAGAGCCTTCCCCCTCGGGACACCAGAAGCACCAGCTCCCAGGCAGATGCACGCCACGCCGAGGCGGACTCCTCTGGATGCAGAAGCATCGCTCAGGCCAGACAAGGCTCCACCTGCAAAGCTTCCCCCTTGCTCCCCGTGCAGACGGGCTGCAGGCGTGGCAGGTACCTGGCCATGAACTCCACCAGCCGCTGATAGAAGAACCGCCCTGCGGGAGAAAGGGCCCGAGTCACACAGTCCGGCTCCGCCGGCACCGGCCCGTCCGGCGGCCGAGTCCGCTGCGCTGCCGGCCTGCTCCCGCTGGAAGCCCCGGCCCGCCTACCCGCGTGCTCCCGGTAGAACCGGCGGCTCTCCTCCCGTCCGCAGCGCAGCTCCTTGGCGCGCACGATGAGGAACCGGTGCCTGAGGATGGTTTCGTGCACGGCCTGCGGGCAGAGGCGCAGCGGCTGGGCGGGCGGCGCTCACCCACAGGACGCCCCGGGACGCCCCGGGCCGGGCCGGCGCGGCGCGATCCGCCCAGGCCTCACCTCCAGCACCAGCGGGTGGGCCACGGCGTCCGGCTTCAGCAGCGCCAGCGTCAGCTGCAGCGGCCGCCCGCAGCGTCCCGCCGCCGCCGCCATGACGCCCCCGCCGCGCAGTGTCGCGCCGGTGACGCCGAACGAGACGCAACGTCGCACGCGTGACGCACTAACAAGGGGGACACGCACGGAGGGGACGTGAGGCCGGGCCTGTGGAAGGCGGGGTCTGGGGGAGACTGGGCCTGATTGGAGGCGGGGCCTGATGGAGGCGGGGCCTGATGGAGGCGGGTCCTGAGGGGAGGCGGGTCCTGAGGGGAGGCGGGTCCTGGGTCGGCGCCCGCCGCGTCGCGTAGCAGCGGGGACGCGGGGGCGGTGTCATGGCGGATGCCCAGGAGGCCCAGGATGAGGCCGCGGCCGGCGCTGAGGAGACCGTGAAGATCATCTGCCTGGGCGACAGCGCCGTGGGCAAGTCCAAGTGCGTGGCCGCCCGGCCGGTTCCCCGCGGGGAGGGGAGGGGAGGGGAGGGGAGGGGAGGGCGGGGGGGGCGGGTCGGTGCCGCGGCCTAACGCGTGTGCGGTGTCTGTCCGCAGGCTGCTGGAGAGGTTCCTGCTCGACGGCTTGTATCCTTGTGCTGCGCCCTCCGCAGGTGGCGGCCCGTCCCGGCGGGAGGCGCGGCCCGGCCCGGGGAACCGCCTCGGGCCCGGCCGGGCGGCGGGTGCCGGCCTAGCGGCGGCGGTCGCTGCGGAGTGGGGGGTCATGCTCCTCCGAGGGCTCCTTAACACGGTCGCAGCCGCCCCCAGCAGCTCTCCACCTTCGCTCTGACGCTCTACAAGCACCGTGCCCAGGTGGACGGGCAGGCGGTCCTCGTGGGTAAGCGGGGAGCGCCCTGGCAGGCATTCCATGGGACCCGGGGGTGGGGTGATGCCGTCCATGTGCACAGAGGGAAACGGCGATGGTGCTGGTGGCATAAGCAGCAGTGTATGGACCCAAAAACACGGGAGGGGAGCTCCTTGTGGTGGGCAGGAGGATGCCAAACAGTGGTCTGTAGGCAGGGAAATGGGGGAATGAAGGGATCACAGAATCAAGGAATGGTTGAGATTGGAAGGGACCTCTGGAGGTCATCCTGCTCAACGCCCTGTTCAAGCAGAGCCACCTGGAGCCAGTTGCCCAGGACAATGTCTAGATAGCTTTTCAAATCTCCGAGGAGGGAGACTCCACAGCCTCTCTGGGCAGCCTGTGCCAGTGCTCAGTCATCATCCAGATCCCCATCCCTGGAAACATTCAACCCACCCCTGGAAACATTCCAGGCCAGGTTGGACGGGGCTCTGAGCAACCTGTTCTAGTGGAAGGTGTCCCTGCTCATGGCAGGGGGTTGGACTAGGTGACCTTTAAAACCCCCTTCCAACCCAAACTATTCTATGATTCTATGATCATTAATGAAGATGTTGCACAGGACCAGACCCAGTATTGACCCCTGGGGTACACTGCTAAGTTTCTGCCCTCCAACTAGACTTCATGGCCCTGATCACCACCCTCTGGGCTGGCCATTCAGCCACTTTTCAGTCCACCTCACTGTCTGCTCATCCAGCCCATACATCAACAGCTTCTCTATGAGGCTTTTATGGGAGACAGTTCCAAAAGCCTTACTGAAGTCTAGGTAGACAATAGCCACGGCTCTCCCCTCATCTACCAGGCTAGATCACTGTTCAGTTACCAGGTTCTTCAACTATGCCAGTAATCTTTTACATTTGACTTCCAGACAAGGGGATATCTAAGTCAGAGATTATCTTTCACCACCACCACCACCACCACCCCACCCCCCCCGCAAGGGATTGAATACTTGTCAAAGTAATTGCTGCAAGAATCCTGATTTAGCTGTGTTATCGTCACTGTTAGTCAAAGTGCTTGTTGCTCAGGATGCAGTGGCATGATAGAACTAAGCTAACAAGGATTTAAATTTTATCATGAAGCTAAGCTAGCTGCCTGTGAAAGTTGCAGTCCTTTTCCCCTGTGTACCACCAGCATTCACTTACAGGCCTAGTGCTGCCCATTGTCAAGTCAGTTCAGGAAGCTAACCATGCATATTAACCCCTCACAAAGTAAGCGAATGGGTTTCTACCCTTTTGGCTTCCTAAAACATTTCACTGTGGAGGCTGGTGAAAGGGGCAGGTGGGAACATACTGGCAAAGGAAGGAAGAGCAGAGCGTGGGCTTGCTCTTTGTTGTGAGCTAGGTATTGTATCAGTTTAGCTGCAGTATCAAGCTGCCTTCAGACTCCTTTACTCTGCCAATATAGTAAATGAGTGAGAAGAAATATGCCGTATGCTAGTTACAAAATAGTCTACAGTGGGATATAGCTGCCTATCAACACCAATTCTAAAAATCCATGCCATAGATTACTTTATTAGATCTACTGTTTTAGTTGCTGGGGTTTTTTAATACATTTTAACGCATTCTGTTATTGGTCATTTTTTTATTGGGTATTTTTGGTTGGTTAATTACTTTGAGTGTATTTACCAATGGCTATGTTTCAAGTTTATTGAATATTTAAATTCTTTCTCTGGATATGTCTAGCCTGTATGACCTTATCATAAAATACCACCTGTTTTATCTCAATCTTTGTTAGTTTTTTTGATAGACTGCAAGCATCCTAGTTTTATCAGTCATCTGTTTATCAGTCGTACTGTCAACTATCCCATAACTTCCGTTTTACTACAAGTGCTAACTTTCTGATGTTTAAGTCAATGGAGCATTGCTTTAACCTACGTGAATTAGCCTCTGACAGCAGGTATTGTTCACTGTGTGTTACAGATGGAAGTTCAAGAGAAACATTGTTTTATTCTGTGGTTTGAGTTGATACTCCGTACTGCTGCCTGTATCACTGCAATTGCTGCGTTGTCAGAGTCTTGCAGCTCTGCAAGAGACTGTGAGAGGTCATCTTGCACATCTCTGCACAGGAGAAACTCTTTACTTAATGATACTCTTCACTGAGATCTCTCTCTATATATTAATATTTATATACAATGTATTTAAAGACTTCCAATGACAAAGACTGCTTAGGCCATCTGTTGCAACATATCAGGGTTCTTACTGCTAGAAAGTCTTTCTTTCTTGATACTTCTTCTTTATTCAAGGTAAACCAGTTATTTCCTGTGTTTTCCTGAACACTGAACAAGTTTTCCCGCTTCCTGTTTGCACGAGCTTTCTACATGTTTGAACACTGTACGTTTCCCCTTTATTAGTGAATGAAAAACTGGACACGAGCCGTCAATATGCGCTTGCAGCCCACAAAGCCAATGGATCCTGAGCTGCATAAAAAGAAGTGTGGCCAGCAGGTTGAGGGAGGGGATTGTCCCCCTCTGCTCTACTTGAGACCCCACCTGGAGCACTGCAGCCAGCTCTGGGGTCCCCGGTACAAGACAGACACGGACCTGTTAGAGCAGGTTATCAGGGCCCTGGAACACCTCTGCTATGGAGAGAGGCTGAGAGAGTTGGGGTTGTTCAGCCTGGAGAAGAGAAGGCTCTGGGGAGGCCTTATTGCAGCCTTGCAATATATAAAGGGGGCTTATGAGAAAGATGGCGAAAGACTTTTTACCAGGACCTGTAATGACAAGACAAGGGGCAACGGTTTTAAACTGAAAGAGGGCAGGTTTAGACTGGGCGTAAGGAAGAAATGTTTTATGAGGACAGTGGTGACACTCAGGAACCACTGGCCCAGGTTGCCCAGAGAAGCTGTGGCTGCCCCATCCCTGGAGGAGTTCAAGGCCAGGTTGGACGGGGCTTGGAGCAACCTGGGCTGATGGGAAGTGTCCCTGCCCAGGGCAGGGGGGTGGAACTAGATGATCTTTAAGGTCCCTTCCCACCCAAACCATTCTGTGATTCTGTGATTCTATGTCTTCTCTCTTTTAGGGTAAACAAACTCGCTTTATTCTGCCTTTTCTCATCTTTCCTAGGTTTCTAGATCCCTTGTCATTCTTTATGGTTCTTCTGAATTCTGTTCAGTTGGTTCATGTTTGAAATATATTTTACAAATACAGAGATGGTTCCTTGTCAGTGTTTTGTCAGTGTACATCATCAGTTTCAGTGAGGAAATGCTGCAATTCTTAAACAATATTGTCTGTAATATAGCAAAACATCACCCACCTGTTTTGCCGGTTGCATTGTTCCCAACCTAGTTAGTAACAATAGTTTGAATAATAAACTAGTGCATGTAACCTGGGATGGTTTTTAATATGGTTCCATATAAGTTCATAGGGAGAATTAGAAACCATCCTGGGAGGCAAGAAAGACGATGAACAACTGATTATGAGCTTCGAAAGAGGGCTGTATTCCAAACAGCTAAGGTAATTTTTGGATATAAAATCAGAATATTAATTCCAGAGATCTTATAGCTATCCCAAACTTGAAACATTACACTAAGACTCCTTTTTGAAACTACTACAGCAAGACTGTGTCTAATTCGTATTTCTGTGATTCAATAAAAGCATTGAAAAATGGTGGAGGTTTGTGGTGGGTTGACCTTGGCTGACCACCAGGTGCCCACCAAGCCACTCTATCACTCCACCTTCTCAACAGGGCAGCGGGAGAAAATACGATGAAAAAGCTCGTGGGTAGAGGTAAGGACAGGGATGTTACTTACCAGTTACCGTCATGGGCAAAACAGTCTTGACTTGGGGAAATTAGTTTAATTGATTGGCAATTAATTGTAATGGAGTAGAATAGTGAGAAGTAGAACAAAACTAAGCCCACCTGCACTCCATCATCCCTCCTGTTTTCCCAGGCTCAGCTTCACTCCTAAATCTTCTACCTTTTCCTCCTCCCCCTGAGCGGTGCAGGGGAATAAGGAATGGGGATTGCGCTCAGTTCATAGCACTTTGCCTCTGCTGCTCCTTCCTCCTCACAGTCTTCCTCTGCTCCAGCATGGGGTCTCTCCCATGGGATACAGTCCTTCACAAACTGCTCCAGCACGGGTCCTTTCCATGGGGTACAGCCCTTCAGGAACACGCTGCTCCAACGTCGGTCTCCCATGGGCATGGGTCCTGCCAGCAAACCTGCTTCTGCAGGGGCTGCTCTCCACAGGCCACAGCTCTTGCCAGGAGCCTGCTCCAGTGTGGGGTCTCCATGGGGCGCAGCTTCCTTCAGGGCACGTCCACCTGATGTGGCGTGTGGTCCTCCCCAGGCTACAGTGTGGACGTCTGCTCCACCACGGTCCTCCAGGTGGAGGACACCTGGACACAGGGGCACCACCTGCCTCCCCATGGTGTTCCCCATGGGCTGCAGGGGACTCTCTGCTCTGGCACCTGGAGCACCTCCTCCCACTCCTTCTTCACTGACCTTGGTGTCTGGGGAGTTGTTTCACTCCCATTTTCTCACTCCCCTCCCTACAGCTGCTGTGCAGTGGTTTTTTATCCCTTCTTAAAGATGTTCTCACCAACATTGCAGATTGGGTGTGATTTGGCCAGAGGTGGGTCTGTCTTGGAGCTGACTGAAACTGGTTCTGCGTGACGGGGGGTCAGCTTGTGGTACCTTCTCACAGCAGCCACCCCTGCAGCCTCCCCCCTTACAAAAACCTTGCCACTTAAACCCAAGACAAGCTTTCAGAGAAGAGCCACGAGAACGATGGAAAGGTGATAAAAAGGGGCCTACTGATGAGAGATTCGGTCTGGTTAGCTTCTCAAGGAGAAGGTAAAACATCAGAGAATGGGAACTTGGTACAAAAGGAGGCTTCAGCATAGCAAGAAATATTTAACAGACTCCAGTTGATGTTAGGTAAACTCAAATAAAAGATAAGGTGGTTCGGGTTTTTTTTAACCAGGAAGTGAAATTACTATTAAGGCAACTTGCAAAAGTATGGATTCATGTGTCGGGGACTTATTTTTGACATGGATTATTAAGTAGCTTGCTCTAGTTTAAGTAATTCGTCTGGCCCGTTATACAGAATTCACAGGGTCTTCTGTCCTCACCTTTTATGACCATAATGCTGATCATCCAAGCTACCCTGCAGAGAAGACCTGGCATGGGGTGCGATTTGTAAAGGCAGGTAGTTTGATCTGAAGACTTTAAATTATGCTGAATTACCACTTCCCTTGCTAGTTTAATTTTCATTCTGCTGAGCTATTCTTAGTGGCCGTCACCAAATTCTGTGTGGTAGAGTTAGGATTGCATTAAAGTGTGGTGTATTTCTTTATGAATCTTATTTTTCCCAAGGATTTTAAGGTTAATAAATTCCTATGTTGTGGCGTGACATGGGGTATGACAAGCAAGATCTGGAGGATTTAGTCGCTCCAGTGACTAAAAAACGAAAAATCACGTTTTTCCCTAAGCCATGGCAAGTGCTCTCATGAGAGCTGCCGCATTGTTTGGGAAGTTAATTGAGCTCAGTAGACGGTGGTAACTGTCAGTTCTTTTTTCCTTGCAAGTGAGGATTCTGAAATGGCACATTAAAAGGATCAGGCAGTTTTAGAAGCTAAGCAAAATTACACAAAATGAATGCAAATGTGTTCTGACGAGTACTTGTCTATATTTTGGGCAGTTTAAGAACTCACCGTCCTGCAAGTCTGATACAGAAGTCCACTCAGAAACTAATTTCAATGCAAAGTAAACACTAAGGAGGGTGGCTTATTTGCCTTTAGATGGAGTGGCATGCTTCAGTCTGGCTCACAGAGGTATAACTGCATCTGGTGGTTCTTAGTTGAAGCTGTGTAACCTTATGCAACAAATAAGACACAAATATTAGCCAATAAATCCAGTAAGAGGAGGGGGGGAAATCTCTACCTGAGACACACAAACAGAAAAAGGCATTAAAATGTTAATGCCTGCTCAGGTGTCCTTCATGACACTTAGTCTACAGGGTACTTAATGAACTGGGACCGGTCTGTCTCAGGCTGACTTACTTGCCCTTCGTAATTTTAGAAGGAGTCGGAGTCGTGCCCCTGGAAAGAGCAGTGAGAGGCGGTGGAGCATTTCCTGTGTCAGGCACCTAGCTATTTATCACTGTGTCAGAAATCAAGTTGTTTCAAGGCGTATAGATTTTGTTTCCCGATGTCAATTCTAGTAACAAAGTACCATACATTGCTATCACTCTTTGCACTGTTGACTTTTAGCTTTGTCTTACTGTCCTTTATAAGTCGTGTCACTGCTGACTTCTCTTTTGCTAAGATGTTGATAGCAATGTTTAGTGTCAGCACACCTCATAACTCAGCCTAGCCAAGAAAAGGTCCTGGTTTTGCACAATCTCTTAGCCTTGGAACGTTTCTGATTAGTGAGGTGAAAGCTAATTTGTGACCCTGAGTAGAAGGACTGGGCTTTGCATCCTGGGTTTAAGTTGTGAGGAAAATAGAACTTGGGAAGTTGTGTCATTCTAAGGTTGTTTTTTGTGTCTTACAGACTTCTGGGACACAGCTGGACAGGAGAGGTTCCAGAGCATGCATGCGTCCTATTACCATAAGGCTCATGCTTGTATCATGGTAAGGGTAGTGCCTCAGCTGTGATCTGATAGAATTTTGACTAGTAACAGTCCTGTTTGACACTTGGACCGTATGTTACTTTTTATGATTACTCTGGCTTCTATTTCTTGTCTCTTCCAGCGGTTTAAAAAACTTTCCTATATAGTTCTTTCTTCTTTCAGATAAAACCAGTGCAGTTGTGTATGTTTAGCTCTCTTCTGTCTTTCCTGATAGCACTCTTACTATATTCCGTGGCTTTGCTGTCCTCTAAATTTCCTTGCTTTTGTCACTGTGTTTCCAGTAAGGTGGTACGCACAACTGAATGTACTCATTTAGAAGCAGTCCTGTTAGAGGTGGTGCGAGTGAGAAGGCATTCCTTGTTCTGTGATGAGACTATTGGAGGATTGTGTAGTACAAAACTGTTCTGACATGTTCTGCAGGGGACTACATAAGACCTCCTTCTCTGGTTTTCTGCCCTTTCTATTTTCCTATACTTTGCGCTTCCCATTTAGAAGCTCAGATCAGTCTTGTTTCCTACTCCTGACCCGCTTAACGTCTCTTGATTTGTACTGTTGCTCTAACTTTCAACTACTTCTCATCACTTGTGAGCATCAGTCAACTTCATTGATATTTTAATTGTTAATTGTTAAAACAGAGAAGCCTCACATCTGGCCCTGCTTAGCAGAACAGATCTTTCCCAGTGCTTGTTCACCGTCATGGGTGATAGACTGCTTGTTGTAATACAAAGTAAGAATGTAAAGGAAAACAAGGGACTGTTTCCTGCATCATGCAAAGGAATGGACTGGCTACATGTTTCAAGGCTTGCTGGATATTCTCCCTTTTCTCCTTCCTCCTTTCTAACAAAGGACGGTTTCCTTTGTTGATGTCCTCCTGGGAAAATTCTTGGTTCTGTACTTGTGTGTTTGGTGGAGTGGTTTGACTGGGAGCTGTCCTGCTGTTGGCCCCATGATAGCTGGTTCTTTTTTGGAAGGTGTTTGACGTGCAGCGGAAAGTCACCTACAAGAACTTAAACAGTTGGTACAAGGAGCTGAGAGAATTCCGCCCAGAGATTCCTTGCGTTGTGGTGGCCAACAAAATTGATGGTGAGTATACCTTCTTCTTTCAACCTCTCTGGATTGTGATGTGATTCTTTTCTGACCTGGCTGAGAAAGAATGTCATTCATCGGTTAGGTCCAGATGAGCTCTTGAGTATTAGTCCCTCAGAGCTGTATTTTACCAAAGGAATAGCTGGGTCCTCTACTGACCTTGCATGCTGTCTTATAGGCTCTTGTCCTCGTTTGACTAGCAATTGAAAATACAAATCTGATCCGTTTAAGGTTTATTCAAGTGATGTCCTTACAATTCTGTCCTTACCGCGCTGCCCATTCCATCCAGCAAGAACCCAAAAGCTGATTGGAGTAGTACCTAGTCAAAAATTGTTGGATGTCTCGCTGGAAAAAGAGCATAACTTATTATGTGGCTTCCCCTGATACAGTCAATAACTGTCTGTCTTGCTAATTCAGCCTGCAGGATTCCGTGGGACTCCTCTGTGCTAAAGTGCCTAAATGTACCTGCTGGCAAAATTGTTCACCTTCCTCTGCAGGCAACTGGATGATTCCCTCCTCCTAGGAAAGCCAGCTCGGCATTCATTATTGCTATCATTGGGGTTGTGATCTGTCTCCGGCACCCTGTGAGAGCGCGTAACACAGCAGCTCTCTGCTCAGCATCAATGAGAGAACACATACCCTTAGGACCACATTCTCCTGCTATTCTCTATCAAGTACAGTGTCAGACATGGGCTTCCTTGCTGACATTCATGGTAGAAATCATCGCAGCTGTGAATAGGTGTCTGCACCTGAATAAGGTGCAGCTCCCCCTGCAGTCTAAGGAAGTTCGTTTGGTTCAGAGGTGTGGTTTAGGGCATGATTGATCTTACCTAGTAAAAGCCTTTCCTCTAGGATGTGTCAAGCCAGCCTTGAGTCCACTGGTTGCACGGACTGTACAGGAGGTCCGAGGCAAACGGACTTGGTGTTGACAGCCATATTGTAGACAGAACCTCTGTGTAGATGAATCCTGCTCTTAGTGCTCTACGTGCACTAAGAGCACATAGAGCACTAAGTCCTCTGCCTTTCCTTCTTTGCTGTATCCCAGGCGGACTAGGAAAGGATCAGTCCACAGCTCTTCATGCAGGCCCAGTCTGCAGAACGGTTGATCCAGCTTCCTGCGAAGCAGGCTGCCTGGGCAGCGCTCACTGAGAAGCGTCTGGAGACTGAACTACTTCAGCTGTTGCTTCTATGAGAAAATCACCTGGAGTCACCCTCCTGTGCTGGCATACAGGCTGTCTGTCTATCACAACTTTGAGCTGCTGGTGCTGTGTCAGCATCTCCTGTAAATATGCAGTAGATTTGTTCCAGAAATGAAGTAAAGCCTCTGGCCTACTGAGGTTGGGGTAGCTGGACCTAACTGCCTGTTAAGTAAACATATATAACAGTTGAGTCATTTGTGCACTGTGAGCGTGCCCCTGACTCACAGGATTATAGGTAACATGGCATAAGGGCAGTGGAGAGTTCTGGCTAGAAAGGCCAAACTGGAGGGAGAGGCACGACTAGTACTGGCGATGGTGTCCAAGTCACGTGGACACAGAAAAATCATAGGGATGTGCCTGGAAAGCCTTCACAGTTGTCGCACAGCAAGTGATAAGTTCTAAGCTGCAAAGCGTTATTCATTTATAGCACATCAGCATCCATCTGTAATTTAGTCAAGTACCATGGATAAACCAACAAGAACTCTCTTCTTTTTGTTTCTTTTTGTTAATGGTTTGCTGCTGCTCTTAAAACGCTATAGCTTTTGGGGAGGACACTCCTAGCCTTGTACTACAGTGGAAAGGCCTTGACAGCTAAATCAGGCTCTGGTCTCCATCTGTTCCACCGCTCCTGCATATGTTGGCATTCCACCTACAGTGATGTCTTACTGACCGCTTCTCCTTTTTTTTCCCCCAGCGGACATGAAGGTGACCCAGAAAAGCTTCAACTTCGCCCGGAAGTTCAGTTTGCCCTTTTACTTTGTATCTGCTGCAGATGGCACCAACGTAGTGAAGGTAAAAACATAGCCAAGGTCCAGCATGGCACCTCTCCTCGTTGGCTCCTCTATCACTTGGAGAAGGAAGTTATCATCAAGGCATTCCAGGAACGTCCTGGATTGCTTATGCCCTGCTGTGTTGTCCCTCCAACAGATATCGGGGTGGCTGATGTCCCCCATGAGGACAAGGGCTTGTGAACGTGAGGCTGCTCCTATCTGTCTATACAGGGTTTCGTCCACTTGGTCTTCCTGGTCGGGTGGTCTGTAGCAGACCCCCACTGTAACATCACCTGTCCCTGCCCTCCCTTTAATCGTGACCCATAAGCTCTTGGTTGGCCCCTCATCCATCCCCAGGTGGAGCTCCATGCACGCCAGCTGGTCATTGACACAGAGAGCAACACCCCCTCCTCATCTCCCCTGCCTGTCCTTCCTGAAGAGCCTGTATCCTTCCATTCCAACACTGCGGTCATAGGAGCCATCCCACCACAGCTCCGCGATGCCAACAGATCATAGGCCTGCAGGTGTGCGCGTGTCCCTAACAGCTATTTGGCTCGGCATCCAGGAGACCCCTATACAGTCCAAGGACATGGGGACTGGTGTAGGCGCAGAGAGCAGAAGATGGGCTAGTACGTCTGTGGGCTACTTGTGGGGTCCTGGTAGCTACAGGTAGTTGCCAAGTTTGGTTGTGCTTTTTTTTTTCTTGGGGTGTGGGAACGGTTTCCATATGTTACAGAAACCCAGTGCCCCTTACTTTGAGTGACAAGCATTCTCCTTCCCATCAGCTCTTCAACGATGCTATCAAACTGGCGGTTGCTTACAAACAGAATTCGGGAGATTTCATGGATGAGGTCATGCGAGAACTGGAGGTAAGAAAGGCTCTGCTTGCTGCGCTCCTCCTAAGTGATGAGCAGCTCTGCTTTTTTGCCTCAGGGAAAGCAGAGCCTGTGGCAAAGGGTGAAGCTTTGCAGGCATGGAAAGATTTGCCTTCTGCTGGTGACACCATGGGCTTTGTGTGCTGCTGGCGTCTAGGTTGGAAGGGGTGAGGTGATGCCCCTCTGAAGAGCCCACGCTGCCCTAGGCCGCATTTGAAAGAACCGCAGCAGAGTGTAGCTGTTGCTCTCAGGCTTCTCAGCAGTTCCTTCTCCTGCTCCTTTCCAGAACTTTGGCCTGCAGAAGAAGAGTGAGAATTTGTCAGATCAAGAGGAGAGCTGCCCTGAAGAGACGCCTCCATCTGCCTAAGCCCCGGACCCTGACTGTGTTTTCTCCCTTTGCTCTAGATTTCTGGGGTTAGTTAGAGCTGGCCTTCACAGAGGAAAGTGTTTTTCCTCGTGCCCCGAGAGCTCTGGTGATGGGCAGCTGGGCCTCTGCCCTTCTTGTGGGGGACGGCCTGGGCATCTGTGCGTGGCTTGGCCTGAGCCACTGCACGTCACGGTCAAGGACAGGGCGAGAGTATCCACATGGTTGCTCGTTACTGCATGCTTCTTCGAGGCAAAGCTCGCCAGGAGAGCTAAGCCACTCTTGGACCTGCAGGGCAGGGTCCTGCCCAGGTGCTTTAACGGTACCCACTGGAGCAAACAAGCACTAAAGAAATTTTTTTTCTAAAGCTTTGAGCTTGCGTCCTTCCTGCACTTTTGTTGTGAGGCAGCCCAGTTACTCCACAGCGCAAGTCCAGCTGCCAGCCCTCCCCACTGCTTTTGCAGCCTGGCCAGCGCTGCCTCTCTGTCCACCCTGTGATCTCTGCTGCACAGTTTCTTTGCGTTTCCTTCCCCATTCTGCTACGGAGCAGCCAGCTCCAGTAGACTTCTGAACACGGGGGATTTCTCCTGGTGGGCCTGGTGGAGCTGAATCAGGTGGACTCTCACGCCCAGGAGGCTTGTCCTATCCCAGCCCGATGGATGTGGCTGCTGCGGCTCCGATGGGTCTGTTCAAGAGACTTGTGCTGCATCCCAAAGAGACAGATACACAAACACACACACACACACAGACTTGCACAGTTAATGTGACTGGCAAACCAGATTGACATAGCCAGAGCAATTACCCACACCCACGTATATGTAACCACCACGTACATAAACATGAACTCAGTCCAGTCCTTTTCTGCCTTTCCACGTGCTCAGGGTTGGACGTTTACTAGTGAAACATAAACACACCTTCACCCCTAGATTCATAAGCACAGTGAGTTCATAGATTCCTCAGATGACAGTATGGAAGTTAAGTCCATGTAATAGCTGTGGCTGGACTGTCAAGCTCCCTACGCAGTCGTTGGTGCAAACCTCGCGTCTTTCTAGTTCCGTGTCTCCTGGGTCACGAGAGAGTCCAGTTTCAATTTCAGTGGTGCATTGCGCACACACACACGCAGGGATCCCACCAGTAGCCGACCTAAGCCACTTTGTGTTCCCAACTGCTGTCCCCAAGACCTCTAGCCCCCCATGACCTGTGTTCCCTTCTTCCGCTGCCCCCTCACCCTCCTCTCTGACCAGGCACATTTTCAGCCCTTTGTGCCCCACTGGGTGCCTGCAGCCGCACTCTGCAGGTGCTGGGCATGGAAGTCCTTCCCTTGCACAGCAGACTGAATTGGACCGAGGCATGGTTAGCTGTGAAAATCGGCAACTTTATTTCAACCACCAAGTCATCGTCAGCATCTGCGTGCACTCAGAGGAGCGTGGGCAGGACAGAGCAGGCCTTTGGCACTGAGGGAGGCTGCCTTTGGATCAGCAGGCATTGCCCCAGAAGGAGACGGTCGTGGAACACTGCAGCCTGCGCTGGATCCTGTGCATCCTGCTGCTCAAGCCTTTTCCCCCCTTAGGAGCTGCAGGAGCTCCTGCACCCGAGTAAAGAATTCCACCAGCTTCTGGCGTGGAAATGGGCAGGATCCAAACCTGCCCGATTGTGTTGGTGTTGGCCTTGGCCTCTGATAGGGGGTGGAGGTGGTGAGAAAATGACTCCAGTCCCGTGATGCTGGAGTCGCCCTTACTGCCGGACGCAGTCCCATCTGGACCAGGATCCAGTCGTAGAAGTGCTGCGTGGAGGTGTAGATGCCGGGCTGTCTGGCTCTTGCGCAGCCTCTCCCCCAGCTGGTCAGGCCAACAAGCCAGAAGTATTCCGCACTGTTGTCTTTGCACACCAGAGGACCACCGCTGTCACCCTGCAGCGGAGGAGAGAGGCCTGAGGTGTGCTGGGTGGCCACCGTCAGCACTAGGGCTGGCTCCTGGGTGTGTGAAAGAGGGATGCTGTGGGGTTGGGATGTGGACCTGTGGCTGCCAAGAGCACGGATGGGCTTTCTGGGCAGAGTCCCCGGCCTCTGGGACAAGGCGGGCATGGGGCAAGGACCCGCAGATGGGGAAGGGGAGGTGAGCCCCAGCAGGGGTGGGGAGCCAGCGGTGGGAGGGTGACTTGCCAGGCAGAGCCTGCCGCGGGGTGTGTTTGGGCGGCTGTGACAGGGCTGTCTGTGCTGCTGGGGCTGGGCTTGTGGCACGCTCCTACCTGGCAGGTGTCGATGCCACCCTGCGGGTAGCCAGCACACAGGTTGTGGCTGTGGATGGCCCCTCCGTACCACCGGCTGCTGTTGCAGAGGTTGACATCGATGAGGTGGACCTGGGCCTCCTGCAGGACATCAGCTGATTTTGCAGCTGTGAGCACAGAAAGGAATTAACACCCAGCAGCTCTTTGCCAGTTCTCCCCCCCTGTCTGGTGAACCCCTTCCCCAGGTTCTTGGCTTTGCATCCTGAAGGCCGTGTACTGCTGTTTCCCTTTGGTCTTGCGTTGGGTAATGGGTTGGGCCCATCTCTCCCTGGGCGAATGTCCCCACAGCCCGGCTCTGGCTTTCCCCGCGGCTCTCAGGAAGCCCAACCCGTCTCCCTAGGGAGCCAGGCTTGCCCTCGGGACACGAGCGCTTTTGGGGAGCTCACATCTTGCAGCCTGTGGCACCCCAACCACTGACGTAGCAGGTTGTCAGCTCCGACACTCTCAGCGAGGCGTCGGGCACACAGGCAAGCTGTATGTAGTAGCTGCACTGGACGGGGTAGTTCAATTCCAGCAACGCAATGTCGTTCCTCTGTGAGATGTTATTATAGCGTTCGTGAACCAGGAGCCGCCGAATATTGCGCACTTGGACCTCCGGGCCCAGCCGAGACAACTGGGTGGCCCCGACCACCACGCGCCACATGGTGATGTGCCTGGAAGGAGATGGAGAGGGGGCTCAGAGGGAGCGGAGCCATGTGCTGCAGCAGCCCAGCAGTTCCCTGCCTTCTGCTGCCCCGGGGAGAGGGGAAAGCCACGCTGCGGAGGGTGCGCCGGCCCTGGTGTGCCTCGGGCGCAGGCTGTGTCGAGCCGGGGGCTGCTGGGAAGATGTGGCAGGAGCCCAACCTTCTCCCGAGCAGTCTCTGCGCTGGCCCAGGAGAGCCCAGGCACCGGGCAAGGAACCGGGGCGGGAGCGGCACGTGGTGCTGGCACAGGGCACCTGCCAGCGTGGTGGGGACGGCCCCGTCCCTGATCCTCCTTACCTGGCGTTGATGAAGCAGTGGGCTGCCGTGAGGACCCACTGTGAGCTGATGAGGGACCCTCCGCAGATGTGCCCCGTGCCTGCTTCCCAGGGGTCCTGGATGCTGACGATCCAGGGCCAGGTCCCCGGCTGGGCGTCTGTGCCACCCACGACGCGCGACGTGCCGTAGTGATAAGCCATGGGCCGGAGCCCGCAGGTCGCTCTGTAACCAGAAGCTCATGACTGTCCTGCTCGATGGCTCGCTGCTGCTCTGGCTGGAGGTCAGCCGTCCTCCCTGCCTCCCCACCAGGCGCTGCGTGGGCAGCAGGGCCAGGGAAGCCCTGGGGCGCGTGTGCGCCCGCCCCTGTTCCTGCTTTAGCCCCGCAGGCGGGTTGTGCCAGCGGCCTGGGGGCCTGGCAAGGATCTGAGGCTCCCACGTGGGGTTTGGGAAGAAGCTGTGCGGGGGCCACAGGGGACAAGTGAACCCCATAAGGGCTGCCTGAGCTCCCTCCTTGGCCACTTACCCGCAGCTGTCCCATGTGGCGTGCACGGGCCAGCACAGGGCCAGCAGGACGAGGACGAGGAGCAAAGGCATGGCTGGCAGCGGCACGTGGCAGCTGCAAGAACCGAGGGCTCGTCGCCACCAGAGCAGCAGCCTGGCACGGTGCCCGCAGCGCTGGCGTTGCCCACGGTGCCCTGGTTGCCGGGGCTGGTGTCACACAGTCCCTGGTTCCGCTGGGCACGGTGGTCTCTCGGGGGAAGGGGGAGCAACATGGGGGGTTCCGAGCAGGAGGGGAGGCAGAAGCTGGGCTCGGACACCCCCGGCAGACCCCCGCTGAACGCTCTGCCTGCGTCTGTGCCCCGTGGCAGGCGGCAGCGCCCGGCTCGGAGCACTGCCTGCTGACAGCCTGCAGGGACAAACCAACGTGGCATCACAGCCCCTTTGGGACGTTCACGGCCACCCTGCGCTCTGCAGCCCTTTGCCGCCAGGTCCTTCCCAAAGCACGTACACCAGAGAACAGAACCACTACAGGCAGGACGCACGCGTCTGGGTGTTGCAGAGCCCACCTGGTGACAGCCCCGGCAGGCGAGCAGTGATGTGCAAGTGGGTCCAGCCCAGCACACCCCCTCCCCAGTGCTCGCTGTGTGTGTGCACACGTGTGGTGCACACACACCGGCATGTCAGTTTGTGTCTCACACACTCTGTGTGTGCACCATGAGTGGGTGCACTCGGTGTCTGGGTGCACTCTACATCTCCGTACGCACACTGGGATGCACACAGTAGAGGTGCAGTGTGGTGTAGTGCACACACCACGAGTCTGCACACACCATACGTGTGCATCCTCAGGGCAGAGCGTGTGCAGTGTGTGCAGGCGTTCGTGTGCACGCAGGCAGGCTGTATGTGCATGCACTTGGTGTGAGTGTGTGTCACGCTGCGTGCGCACGCCTGCCGCTCGCCGTGCATGACCTGCACGTGCTCTGCGTGTGCGGCACTCGGAGTGTTCATGTGTGTTGTGTGTGTGAGTGTGTGTTGGTGTGCAGTGTGGGGGTGTTCAGAGTTGGTGTGCAGTCAGTGTGCGTGTCAGTGTTCATTGAATCACAGAATCATAGAAGTGTCTGCATTGGAAGGGACCTTTCAGATCATCGAGTCCAGCCATTGACCTAACACTGACAAAAACCATCACTACCCCGTGTCCCTCAGCACCATGTCTACCCGTCCTTCAAATCCCTCCAGGGATGGCGATTCCACCACTTCCCTGGGCAGCCTGTTCCAATGCTTGATAACCCTTTTGGTGTCATTTTTTTCCCTAATATCCAATCTAAACCTCCCCTGGCACAACTTGAGGCCGTTTCCTCTTGTCACACCGCCTGTTCCCTAGGAGAAGAGAGTCAGTGTGTGTTGCTGTGCCATCGGGGTGTGTTGGTGTGCGGTTGGGGGGTGTGTGTGATGCTGTGCAGTTTGTTTCTTCAGCAGTTTCTCCAGCCCCCGCAGTGGCATCTGTGCGGCGCTGTTGTGAAGCCCAGTGCAGCTCCGTGGAGGGACAGCTTTCTCAAGTGAGCACTACTAAATTTTGTGCCCAGCAGCCTGGTCTCCGTTCTGCGCTTGCAGCAGCCCGTGACTGTGGGTCTGGCGGGGCAGAGCAGCAAGGAGAGGGTGCTGCGGGGCACTGGCCGGGGTGCAGGGCTGTTTGTAGGCTGGGGTGCTGCAACTATCAGAGGGGTTGGTGCTGGGAAATGGGGTCGCAGGGACATTGGCGAGCGTTTGGAGAGCTCCTCTGTGTTGTCTTGGCATGCTGGTTATACAGAGCACTGCACAGCCCAGGGACAACAGGCAGAGCTGGAGCAGGGAAAGTTTCCATCCACGGGGCCAGGCCCTGGAGATAAGTGTGAAGCTCAGGGTGTCCACAGCAGAGGACATGCCAGCAGCACGCGCAGTCATGGCCTGGCACGCAGGGCCAACATATGGACAATGGCTGCCTGAGCAGCAGGGATGCAGGATCGCACCAAGGAGGTGCAGGCATGGAGGGGCTATCAGCAGGGGGCACAGAAAGGGGGCTGAACCGCAGGAGAGAGTCCATCTCCCTTCCAGGAGAAGGGTCAGAGTCACTGCTGCCTCCTGACATGGGGGGACCTAGTCCCGCCACCCCAGAGTAAGGAGATACAGCAGGGGATTGCCCCCAGCAGAAGGCCTTGGTGTTCCTGGGCTGAGGGCAGTTCTGGGCAGACATCCTGCAGCTTCCAGGTGGCAGATGGATCTGGGATGTCCCTCCACAGCCCAGTACCACCCCTCACATGCCAGTTGGAGTCTCCTGACGGGCTCTCTCCGCTCCCATTCTGGACATTATTTTCCATAGGCCATGTCTGCTTCTTTCCACCTGCACCCTTAGGCTGTAGGCTGGGTGCCGGGGGGTGGCCGAGATGGTCTCTGTGATGGAGGATCCTGCATGGGCATGTAAGATGCTCTCAAAAAGAAGGTGGGATGGAGTGTGGTGATTAGGTTTCAGGGCTCAGTCAAACAAGCAAACCAGCCAGCAGCTTGCTTCTGTGTGACGGGCTCCTTCACCCTGCCTTGTCTCCCTGTTCCACGCTTGTATCTCCCCCTCACCTTCCCTGTCTCCTCCCTTTCTCTGCCCCTGTCTCTCCTCCCAAACAAGGGACCCACCCCGGATATTTCCCCCCTGCTCCCAGGTTTGCTCCATCTGTGAACGGAGTTGGTGTTTCAGGCCCTGTGAGCTAGGTCACCTTGGACTTCCATGGCCTTACTGGTGGGGTTTCCTGGGTACTGCTGTCCCTGCCAGATTCCTCTCCCCAAAATGACCCCAACTCTTCCTTCAATTATCTGTGAAGTGTGCCCTCCTCTCTCATCAATTCCTCTTAAACACCTGCAAAATGGGGTGCTGGAGTAGCAGAGTATGCACAGAAGACAAGTTGTCTTCTCTGAGGCTGCCTCCTGTCTACTCTACGCAGATATGGGGCACCACCTTCAGGTCAATTTTCAAAAAACAAAGCACCCGGAGTGAGCCCAGTTTGTTTGGGCCCAGTTCTGGTGCCTGGGAAGCCACGCTACGCCTCAAGGGCCTTGAGAGCAGCTCTTGCACTTTCGGAGGGAGCCTGCCCTGCCATCCTGGGGACCAGGTTGCCCTCTCAGCCACGTGCCTGCCTTCCACCCACACAAGCCAGGATGGCAGCAGGAGGCTGCGGCACCTCTCACCAGCTCTGAGGCTGCTGTTCTTGAGGCCACTGCTCTCTACCCTCCGGGGACCCGGCCCTGCTCAGCAAATGCGACGTGCAGTGGCTGCTCCTGCTTTTCCCCTGTGGCTGCCCTGTGCTCCAGCATGTGAGCAAGGCTCCACCGCGCAGCTGATGGAGGCTGGCTGAGGAGATGGGGCTGATGGAGGGTTGGCCTGGTTTCGGCTGCGATGGAGTTAGTCTCTCTTCCTAGGCACGGCTGTGACAGGAATGTCAAGCATACCTATTGTTGTAACTGTTGCTGAGTGATGTTTACATTTGGGGAGGACGTTTTTTCGGCTTCCCATAGAAGAACACACAGAAGGATGGAGCGGCCAATGAAATATTCCATACCATAGACATCCTGCTCAGTATACAAATGGGGGTTAGCCGGGGGTGGGAATCCGTGATCACTGCTCCAGATGATGACAATTCACCTGGCAGTGAGAGTGCCTGGTGTTGTTATTGTTATGAGTAGTGTTATTTTTCTTTTTCTATAACTTGTTCAATTAAACCGTCTTTATCTCAACCCAAGAGGTTTTTTTCCTTTCCCCTCCTTTTCTCCCTCTTCTCCCTTGTGGGGGGAAAAGGGCGAGTGGCTGTGTGGTGGGGGTTAAACCACGACAAGGCTTTACCAAAGCCACTGAGAATGGCAGGTGGGGCTGACAGCAGGAGCATCCGTCCCTGTCTCAAGCTTAAAATTGCATGTCTTTGGCCATGCACACCAGGCGCCACAATGGCCCTTGTGGGCGTTGGCCCAGAACAGCACCATAACTCAGAGACAGGGAGGACGTGAATCCTGTCGGTGGGTGTTGCTGGGGCAGACACAGCCAGTGTGGGCTGTGCTGCGCCTGCCCGTCACCATGCTTTGTGCAGGAGGGTTGACACTGCTTGGCCGTACGCGACTTATTTGGTTTGCCCATCACTGCTCGCCTGCCGGGGCTGTCACCAGGTGGGCTCTGCAACACCCAGACGCGTGCGTCCTGCCTGTAGTGGTTCTGTTCTCTGGTGTACGTGCTTTGGGAAGGACCTGGCGGCAAAGGGCTGCAGAGCGCAGGGTGGCCGTGAACGTCCCAAAGGGGCTGTGATGCCACGTTGGTTTGTCCCTGCAGGCTGTCAGCAGGCAGTGCTCCGAGCCGGGCGCTGCCGCCTGCCACGGGGCACAGACGCAGGCAGAGCGTTCAGCGGGGGTCTGCCGGGGGTGTCCGAGCCCAGCTTCTGCCTCCCCTCCTGCTCGGAACCCCCCATGTTGCTCCCCCTTCCCCCGAGAGACCACCGTGCCCAGCGGAACCAGGGACTGTGTGACACCAGCCCCGGCAACCAGGGCACCGTGGGCAACGCCAGCGCTGCGGGCACCGTGCCGGCTGCTGCTCTGGTGGCGACGAGCCCTCGGTTCTTGCAGCTGCCACGTGCCGCTGCCAGCCATGACTTTGCTCCTCGTCCTCATCCTGCTGGCCCTGTGCTGGCCCGTGCACGCCACATGGGACAGCTGCGGGTAAGTGGCCAAGGAGGGAGCTCAGGCAGCCCTTATGGGGTTCACTTGTCCCCTGTGGCCCCCGCACAGCTTCTTCCCAAACCCCACGTGGGAGCCTCAGATCCTTGCCAGCCCCCAGGCCGCTGGCACAACCCGCCTGCGGGGCTAAAGCAGGAACAGGGGCGGGCGCACACGCGCCCCAGGGCTTCCCTGGCCCTGCTGCCCACGCAGCGCCTGGTGGGGAGGCAGGGAGGACGGCTGACCTCCAGCCAGAGCAGCAGCGAGCCATCGAGCAGGACAGTCATGAGCTTCTGGTTACAGAGCGACCTGCGGGCTCCGGCCCATGGCTTATCACTACGGCACGTCGCGCGTCGTGGGTGGCACAGATGCCCAGCCGGGGACCTGGCCCTGGATCGTCAGCATCCAGGACCCCTGGGAAGCAGGCACGGGGCACATCTGCGGAGGGTCCCTCATCAGCTCACAGTGGGTCCTCACGGCAGCCCACTGCTTCATCAACGCCAGGTAAGGAGGATCAGGGACGGGGCCGTCCCCACCACGCTGGCAGGTGCCCTGTGCCAGCACCACGTGCCGCTCCCGCCCCGGTTCCTTGCCCGGTGCCTGGGCTCTCCTGGGCCAGCGCAGAGACTGCTCGGGAGAAGGTTGGGCTCCTGCCACATCTTCCCAGCAGCCCCCGGCTCGACACGGCCTGCGCCCGAGGCACGCCAGGGCCGGCGCACCCTCCGCAGCGTGGCTTTCCCCTCTCCCCGGGGCAGCAGAAGGCAGGGGAACTGCTGGGCTGCTGCAGCACATGGCTCCGCTCCCTCTGAGCCCCCTCTCCATCTCCTTCCAGGCACATCACCATGTGGCGCGTGGTGGTCGGGGCCACCCAGTTGTCTCGGCTGGGCCCGGAGGTCCAAGTGCGCAATATTCGGCGGCTCCTGGTTCACGAACGCTATAATAACATCTCACAGAGGAACGACATTGCGTTGCTGGAATTGAACTACCCCGTCCAGTGCAGCTACTACATACAGCTTGCCTGTGTGCCCGACGCCTCGCTGAGAGTGTCGGAGCTGACAACCTGCTACGTCAGTGGTTGGGGTGCCACGGCTGCAAGATGTGAGCTCCCCAAAAGCGCTCGTGTCCCGAGGGCAAGCCTGGCTCCCTAGGGAGACGGGTTGGGCTTCCTGAGAGCCGCGGGGAAAGCCAGAGCCGGGCTGTGGGGACATTCGCCCAGGGAGAGATGGGCCCAACCCATTACCCAACGCAAGACCAAAGGGAAACAGCGGTACACGGCCTTCAGGATGCAAAGCCAAGAACCTGGGGAAGGGGTTCACCAGACAGGGGGGGAGAACTGGCAAAGAGCTGCTGGGTGTTAATTCCTTTCTGTGCTCACAGCTGCAAAATCAGCTGATGTCCTGCAGGAGGCCCAGGTCCACCTCATCGATGTCAACCTCTGCAACAGCAGCCGGTGGTACGGAGGGGCCATCCACAGCCACAACCTGTGTGCTGGCTACCCGCAGGGTGGCATCGACACCTGCCAGGTGGGAGCGTGCCACAAGCCCAGCCCCAGCAGCACAGACAGCCCTGTCACAGCCGCCCAAACACACCCCGCGGCAGGCTCTGCCTGGCAAGTCACCCTCCCACCGCTGGCTCCCCACCCCTGCTGGGGCTCACCTCCCCTTCCCCATCTGCGGGTCCTTGCCCCATGCCCGCCTTGTCCCAGAGGCCGGGGACTCTGCCCAGAAAGCCCATCCGTGCTCTTGGCAGCCACAGGTCCACATCCCAACCCCACAGCATCCCTCTTTCACACACCCAGGAGCCAGCCCTAGTGCTGACGGTGGCCACCCAGCACACCTCAGGCCTCTCTCCTCCGCTGCAGGGTGACAGCGGTGGTCCTCTGGTGTGCAAAGACAACAGTGCGGAATACTTCTGGCTTGTTGGCCTGACCGGCTGTGGGAGAGGCTGCGCAGGAGCCGGACAGCCCGGCATCTACACCTCCACGCAGCACTTCTACGACTGGATCCTGGTCCAGATGGGACTGCGTCCAGCACCAACAGCTACTCCAACACCACAGCCAGTCTCCACTTTCACCCCCTATCAGAGGCCAAGGCCAACACCAACACAATCAGACAGGTTTCCACAGTGTCCATTTCCACGCCGGAAACTGGTGGAATTCTTTAATCTGCTGCAGGAGCTCCTGCAGCTCCTAAGGGGGGAAAAGGCTTGAGCAGCAGGATGCACAGGATCCAGCGCAGGCTGCAGTGTTCCACGACCGTCTCCTTCTGGGGCAATGCCTGCTGATCCAAAGGCAGCCTCCCTCAGTGCCAAAGGCCTGCTCTGTCCTGCCCACGCTCCTCTGAGTGCACGCAGATGCTGACGATGACTTGGTGGTTGAAATAAAGTTGCCGATTTTCACAGCTAACCATGCCTCGGTCCAATTCAGTCTGCTGTGCAAGGGAAGGACTTCCATGCCCAGCACCTGTGGAGTGGGGCTGCAGGGACACAGTGGGGCACGGGGGGCGGGAGTCGCTCCAGAGGGCTGGGGATGTGCCTGGTCAGAGAGGAAGGTGCTCAGAGCCACCGTGGGATGGAGAGGACCGGCACATTGAGGATAGGAAGCCATGATGTGAGATGCAGACAGCTCTGGGCTATGCATTAAGCGCACGAGCTGACGAGCAGGGCCTGGCAGAAGCCTCAGACAAAGGAACCGACCCTGGGAAACTCCTGAGCATGACAAGAGACATTGCCAACCGTAGGGAGCAGAGTGAGAAGCTGACAGGAGTTACAGTGCCATAAGGAAGAGCCGGATTTCACGGGTACTTATGGGGGATGATGTGAGAGGAGGGCACACTTCACCGATAACTGAAGGAAGAGCTGGGGTCATTTTGGGGAGAGGAATCTGGCAGGGACAGCAGTACCCAGGAAACCCCTCCAGTAATGCCATGGAAGTCCAAGGTGACCTAGCTCACAGGGCCTGAAACACCAACTCTGTTCACAGATGGTGCAAACGTGGGAGCAGGGGGGACATATCCGGGGGTGGGTCCCTTGTTTGGGAGGAGAGACAAGGGCAGAGAAAGGGAGGAGACAGGGAAGATGAGGGGGATGTACAAGCATGGAAAACGGAGACAAGGCAGGGTGAAGGAGCCCGTCACACAGAAGCAAGCTGCTGGTTGGTTTGCTTGTTTGCCTGAGCCCTGCACCTAATCACCACAGTCCATCCCACCTTCCTTTTGAGAGCGATTCCAAATCCTTTTCGTGTGCGGCCCTGCTCCGTACCCGATGGGGGTGGGTCCGGAGGCCTGGCTGCCAGCAATGGCAGAAGGGAACAGAGGTCACAGGGACCCCGCCGTTGGAAACACCGCGTGGCCAGGGCCAGCTTCTGGTGGGAGCACCGTGTGTGTGTGCAATTCACTGGTGAACTTGAAGCTGGACTCACTCACAAGCAAGAGTACATACAGATCTGGAAAGATCTAAAGTCTGTGAAAATTACAGCAGTGTGCCCAGGTGGACAAGATGGCCAACAGCATCCTGGCTTTTATTAGAAACAGTGTGGTCAGAAGGGCTAGGGAAGCAATTGTACCTCTGTACTGGGCACTGGTGAGGCCCCACCTCGAGGGCTGTGTCCGGTTTTGGGCCCCTCACTCCAGGAGGGTCATCGAGGGGCTGGAGCGTGTCCAGAGAAGGGCAACGGAGCTGGTGAGGGGTCTGGAGCACAAGTCTGGTGAGGAGCAGCTGAGGGAGCTGGGGGTGTTCAGCCTGGAGAAAAGGAGGCTGAGGGGAGACCTTCTCGCTCTCTACAGCTCCCTGAAAGGAGGGGGTAGCCAGGGGGAGTTGGTCTCTTCTCCCAAGGAACAGACCATGGGACAAGAGGAACGGGCCTCAAGTTGTGCCAGGGGAGGTTTAGGATGGATATTGGGAAAAATGTCTTCACAGAAAGTGTTGTCAAGCACTGTAGCAGGCTGCCCAGGGCAGTGGTGGAGTCGCCATCCCTGGAGGGATTTCAAAGCCGGGCAGATGCGGTACTGAGGGACATGGGTTAGTGGTGGACTTGGCAGTGCTGGGTTAACGGTTGGACTCGATGATCTTAAAGGTCCCTTCCAACCTAGACAATTCTATGATAAGTAGCTTGACATCCAGCCATGGATTTTAATCGAACTTAATTCCCATGGTAATATTTAAGGAAACCATGAACATGCTGTGCTTGCGAATCTAGGGAGTGATGTGTGTGTGTTTCACTACTGAACATCAGTCCTGATCAGCTAGAGAGGAAGACAAGGACTGGGTTGTGCTTTTTGTGTTAAGTGGCTGCTGGTAAAGGTACTGTTCTACCCATGTTAATCTGTTTTGCCATTCGTGCCCATGAGGTATGTGAGCATGTTCTTGAATGGGAACTGGCTCTTTGGAAGACAAACTAAGTCTCTAGTACCTGCACATGGGAACAGCAGTCAGATCCATTGGACTGAGAGGGGGGAAACCTCCTGGGAATGAGAGTCCTCCCAATTCAGCTCCAGCTCTTCTGCAAGGAGACATTATCTGGGAGGAACACAGGCTGGATACACTGTGCACAGAGCCCACAGACACACACACATGCACACACACGCCTGCACAGAGTACATGCACAAAAATGATGTGTGCACAGACTGCATTCACGCACAGGGTGCACACGCGGACAGGGTGCATGGAGACACACATGGGTACAAACAGAAGGTGCAATGCACATCCCGAGTGTGTGCATACCCATACTCAAAACACTTCTTGAACACAGAGTGCAATGCACACCGTTCACATACACACAGAGTGCATGTATACGCATACTGGGCTAGTATGCACATACACACACACAGAGCGTGCACATGCTCACACAAAACATACACAGGCAGTGCACGCACACCCTACAGCATCCATGCATGCACACAGTGTGCACCCACCCATCCGCTCACATGCATGCTCACAGCATACACCAAGCCATGTGTGCACTCAAAGATCGCACCTCGCACGGCTGCACACACACTTACTTGTCCATGCATGCACACATGCATGTCCATGCACACACCATGTCCAAGCACACATACGCATATGCAGGCATACACACATGTACAGGTAGGTGTGTGCACACACACCCAGAGTGTTGCACCCACACAAACATATAGCCTGTTAACACCCTACATGCTCATGAGACGCTCATGTAGACACAGTCTATCGCATGTTTCTCTCGGCACGTGCTCCCACAGCCCTGCAGCAGCCACTTGGGCCTCTCCTTCCATGTCTGGCTGTGTGGACACTGTTCATCCGCGTGTCCTACCTGTGCCCACCGGCGCCTCAGCCTGGGGCAGTCACACCATGCTGTGCTCGGTTTCCTTGTCAGGTCTCTGAAACTCTGTCCCCACACTGTGCCCCCCTCTCCGAGCTCAGAGCCCCAGCTGTTCTACTCTCAGTGCCCTGATGGCCAAGCCCCGATCCCCATGGCCAGGCACTGCAGGGCAAACACTGCCATGCCCTATGAGCAAAGTGGGCTCCACGCATTATGCAGCAGTTTTGCCTCCTGCTGCAGCACCAGCCTCCTCTGCTCTGCCTCTTGGCCCCGAATAACTGATGGCAGTGAGCACAGCGGCAGCAGCAGCCTCAGCATCCTTCTCCTGCCAGGGGCCAGGCTGTCAGGAGGCACGGGGCTGGGCACGCAGGAATGACGGGCACTACAGGGACAGACTGAGCTACAGAGGACAGAGAGCAATGGAGAGCGGAGTTCACCAGCATGTTAGAAAGTGTTTGTAAAAATGGGATGGGTCTTAAGAAATGCTGACTAGTAGCAACAGGAAAAACCAGAACAGACTGATCACACAGCCTGGATGCAGAACACAGGCACATCTATGTGAGAACACCCAGACTAGGACGTTAGCCAGCCTTACCCCTGCTTTGTCTTTGGGCTGAGTCTCCTCACCTCTGCCTGCTGTGTGGTTAGTCCCAGACCACCACCGCTGTGCCTGTGCTTGTACACCATCTCTGGTCTTGCCTTACTCTTATTTATTTTGGGGAAACTGACCAGATGGAGGCCTTCAGGACTTTCACCCTCAATTCTGTCCCTGTCTTCCAAGCTTTCTCTGCTTTCCAAAAGCAGACACCACAGCCTTCCCGGGGTGCAGAACCTCCCCTTCTCCTCCTCATCCTCCCTATCATTCACTTACACGAGACAGCTGCTGTTGCTCTTTGCTCTGTCCCTCCTCACTCTGGTTACCAGCCGCTGACCTGCTCCTACGGCCGGGCACAACCAACAGTCCCTGAGCCCGAACACGAAACTGCCACTGCTGCACGGAAACAGACTTTGAGAAGTGCCCGGGCTCCCACAGCGCCCAGCCTGCCCCAAACCACGCCGCGCTCTCTGCCCGCCCCAAGGGGGTTTGCACCCTGCGGCATCTGGAGAGCAGCGGCTTCATTTGCTCTCCCGGAAGGCGGGAGCAGCGGCCTGGGCCGGCCCGGCTGAGCCTGCCGCCCGCCGCAGGAGGGAGGCCGGGGACGGGCCCCAGCTGTTGTTAACAAAGCACCCTCGACGCGGCGCCCGGGGTCGGGCCCGTGTCCGCGGCGGCCGCCTGCGCCGGGCAGGGCGGTGCGGGAGGCGGTGGCGTGGGACCAGCAGCGGCGAGGGAAGGGCGCGGCCCGGCGGCGGACTACAGCTCCCGGCGTGCCCCGCGCCACTGCCGGGTCACGTGCCCTCTTACGCGGGTCAGCTGGCGGTGGCGCGGCGCGTTTGGTCCCGGCGGTCCCGGGGACGGGGGGGGGGGGGGCGGGAAGAGGCGGAGCGGAAGCGGCGGGTCATGCCGAGCCGAGCGCAGCCGAGCGCAGCCGAGCGCAGCCGAGCGCAGCCGAGCGCGGGGGGCAGCGCTGCAGCCCGAGCTGACCGCGCGTACCGCGGGACGCGGGGCCGCCCCGGGCGGCAGCGCCATCGCCATCGCCATGGGGCGGCGGGGCCGGGCCCTGGCGCTGCTGGCCCTGCTGTGGGCCCTGGCGCTGCTGACCCTGCGCGGAGCCGCCGGCGCGCCCCCCAGCTTCGTCCTCTTGCTGGCGGACGACTTGGGCTTCGGGGACCTGGGGAGCTACGGGCACCCCTCTTCTGCCACGCCGCACCTGGACCGAATGGCGTCCCGAGGGCTGCGCTTCACCAGCTTCTACAGCAGCTCCCCGGTGTGCAGCCCCTCCCGGTATGTCCCCCGCCGGCTGGGGGCTGCTGCGGCGCCCTGGGAGGGCATGGAGGAAGCTCCGAGTCCGGGCTGGGCACCCGGCTGGGGAGCTGCAGCACTGGCAGGAATGGGGATGCCGTGTCTCGGGAGGCCCAAAGGTCCGGCTGCGGTGTCCCCATGGACAGGGGAGGTGGCAGTGGCAGCCGGGGCACTGGGGAGCTGCACTGCCAGGCCCCGAGGAACGGAGCACCCTCTGCGGTGGTTGGGCACCACAACCGCGCTGCGCCCAGCGTGTGACACCTGTCTCCTCTCTCTCTCGCCTGTAGGGCAGCCCTGATGACCGGCCGGTTCCAGATGCGCTCGGGGGTTTACCCTGGTGTGTTCAACCCAGACTCGCGGGGAGGCCTGCCGCTGTCTGAGGTCACCATTGCAGAGGTGCTGAAGGCTAAGGGCTATGCCACAGCCATGGTTGGCAAGTGGCATCTTGGCCTGGGGGTTAATGGCTCCTTCCTGCCCATCCACCAGGGCTTTGACCGCTTCTTGGGGGTGCCCTACTCCCATGACCAGGTGAGAGACCTCTCAAGCCCTGAAGGGTGTCCCGGGGCTTGGTGGGGAGAGTGACTGAAGGATGAAACTTGCTTGAAAACACATAGGCCAGGCTAGTGCTTGCCTGGGCAGATGGGTGTGGGTGGCTGCAGGCAGGAGAGGGAGGTGCTGGTGGGGAAAGCCCGTCTCTGAGGTGCTCCTGTGATAGGTCAGTTTTGCAGAATGTGGGTGGCAGTTGTGCGTGGGAACATGTGCCCTTTGTCAAGGTCAGCTTCTGGGCTACAAAGAAACATCTGAATTGCTGCCAGGAGAAAATGATGTTAGGGCAGCGTGGCCCTTGCTCAGTTCTAGGGTGGGCAGACCCCTGGGCTTCTGGGAATGGCTGCCCAAAGGGTGCCCATAGAACCTGGTGGTGGGCTGCTATGAGACTTTGCTCCACTCCCTGTCCTGCAACACAGGGAAAAGACAAAGTGTTATTTGTTCTTTCCAGGGCCCCTGTCAGAATCTCACCTGCTTCCCACCCGATATCAAGTGCTTTGGGACTTGTGACCAAGGCTTGGTGCCAGTCCCACTGCTCTGGAACCAGAGCATCATGCAGCAGCCGGTATCTTTCCCTGATCTGGTGCCGCTCTACAACAAATTCTCCCAGGACTTCATCGCTGACTGTGCGCGACGAGGCCGCCCCTTCCTGCTCTACTATGCCTCCCACGTAGGAGAGGGGGAGGGCTGTTCCAGGCGCAAGGGTGGGGAAGGGAGCCTTTGTCCTGTGGGGAGAGCGGGGAAACATCTCAGCTCCTGCAGCCTGTGCTGAGCAGTCAATACCTGCTCCTGGATGACCTGCAGTTGCTGTTACCAAGGTCTAGGTCTTGTGGCAGCACCGTTCTGATAATGTTCTTGGGCTGCTTCTTTCTGGACCTTTGCCCACTTCTCTGGGGCAGGAGTTCACCTGGGGAAATGTCCCATTCTGGGGCTCCACATCCTCTCCTGGGGCTCAGCTCCTTTCTGCCATTTCTGGGAAATGTTTCTGAACTTGGGGACAAGCCTCCTCTCATCTCATGGATATTGTCACATATCTCCATGTCCTAGCTGGGGTGCTCGCTGTCCTCGGGTGAACTGGGAACCAGCTGCAGCTCTAGGAGTTTACATAGCAGTCTTCTCTGCTCCTTCTCCAGCATACACACTACCCCCAGTTTGCAAGCCAGGAGTATGCAGGGCAGTCGCTGCGGGGGCCGTTTGGTGATGCACTCTTGGAGTTTGATGGCTCAGTGGGACAGCTGCTGCAGGCCCTGGAGGAAAATGGTCTTGCAAACACAACCTTGGTGTTTTTCACCTCTGACAATGGGTGAGTGGGTTCAGCAGGGGGGACTTTGTGACTGGTAAGATTCTGCTGCTGTGTCATGGGGGAACTGGAATGAGGCATTAGTTGGCTGGGGCAAAAGGGATGTGGTGTGGCATTGGCAGGTGAGACTTCAGTGACCTGAAGTGAGGCAAGAGATGGATGCTGCTCTGGAGAGGACCCAGTGCATGATCTGCTCCTTGTTCCTGTGGCTCAGCTGTGCCCCTCCTTGTGGGCAGAAACCTCACAGGGTTTGAGCCAGGAGCATGCAGCAGCCCAAATGTACCCCGATTCCCTTTGTGTGTGGGTGGCATTGGTATTCTTCACCTGCCCCACACCTCCTGCCTCACAAGGCTGAGAAGGATGGTGGTGTGACTTGCTGGCACCATGTCTCTCTTGTCATGGCCCCGTTGGCAGCATCAGGGAAGGGGTAGCTTGAACCTGTGAAACGGATGGTAGGTCATTCTCTCTCACAGCCCCTCCACTATGCGGATGGCACGTGGAGGCAGCTCTGGCCTTCTGAAGTGTGGGAAGGGCACAACATACGAAGGTGGCATGAGAGAACCAGCAGTGGCTTATTGGCCAGGCCGTATCACTCCAGGTGAGACTTGGCACTGCTTGTCCCTTTTGCGTGCTGATGCCAGCCAAGGCAGGGGTGTCATGGCCACTTGGCTGCCCCGGGACAAGCAGAGGGCGGGAGAGAAGTGAGAACGGCAGGGATGGGAGTGGGATTGGGTGCTTGAACCTTTCTTTGTGCCTTGCTGTGGTGGGTGACAGGAGTGACGCATGAGATGGCAAGCACCCTGGACATCCTGCCAACCCTGGCTACGCTGGCTGGAGCAGCTCTTCCCAAGGTTGCCCTGGATGGCTATGATCTGAGTCCAGTATTGTTCGGGTCAGGGAAGGTGAGTCCTGCAGGCTAGCATTGTGCATGAGGGCTGGGTGTGGGGCTGGAGCTGCATGCCTGATGAGTCGAACCAGCTGGTGGTCAGGGGAGACCCATTGAGCTGGGACCTTTTGTCTGGTAGGGTCATGCCATGGAGTTCCTGGGCTTCCCCAGGCTGCTCAACTCTAACACCTGCAGCATGTTGCCAGGTCGAACCCCCATGGCTGCAGTGGATGGACAGAGCTTTGAGTAGGGAGCAAATGGGATGCTGCTGCTCATCAGCTTCCCCCCATCTCTGGCCACGTTCTGGCTGTAGGACTGGGGCTCCTGTGTGACTCCCTGGAGTCTCTGCCTGGTCTGTTCCAGGCTCTTCAGCCTCGTGACTGCACAGGTGAGCCTGGCTCTGCTGCTTCCCACAGAGTCCCCGTCAGATGATGTTCTTCTACCCGCCATCCCCTGATCCACTGCATGGCCCCTTTGCTGTCAGGCTTGGGAAGTACAAGGCTCATTACTTCACACAAGGTTAGTGTTCCCACCTCTCCTCTGCGCAGGCAGCTCTGTGAAGTCCTGTATGGTTTTGCTGTCCAACGTTCAAAGAGAAGAAACTGAGCTGGGGGTTTCTTCTGCAGGTTCCTTTCACAGCGATACGACCCCAGACCAGGCCTGCCACGGGCTGACCCCGCTCACCCCTCACTTGCCCCCGCTGCTCTTTGACCTGGAGTCAGACCCAGCCGAGAACTATGATCTGCTGCAGAGTGGTGCGGGGCCAGAGGTTCTGCAGGTCCTGAAGGAGATCAAGCTGCAGAAAGTGCTTTTTGAACAGCGCATGGAGTTTGGGGAAAGCCAGATCAGGAAGGGCAGGGATCCCACCCTGCAGCCCTGCTGCCTACCAGACTGCACTCCTAAGCCTTCCTGCTGCCGTTGCTCCTAGCCTCTGGCTGCTCCATCCCCTTAGGCTGCCCCACACTGTAACTCTATCCCAAGCACACCAGACACCTCACCCCAATGCCCCCGACTAACCAAGCTGAGCCTGAGCTACCCTGTAGCTTTGTCTCAGTGACACCTCTGACTAATGGGGTACTGGGGTAGCAAACTGGGTTGGGGAGATTACCAACCCTGCAAGGAATGCAGGTCAGTGGACCTCGTGCTCTGTGTTGGACGTTCAAGATGAGGCCTCTTGACAGAAACCCTGACTTGTTCAGGGAGGGACTGCAATACAGCATCATCTCCAGAGCCAGAACAGCTCCTTGCAAACCATGATCAAGATGAAGCAAAGGGCATGCCCGAGTCCAGAGATGCCAGTTCAGCTGGAGGCATGCTGTGTGCCCTGGCGGGGAACAGAGCTGGGAGCTGCAGCACCATCACTCACCAGGGTCCAGGAGCACAGCAAGAGGAGGGTGGGATGGACCCAGGAGGGGCCTTGTGCAGCCAGGGCAGAGGGGACATGCCTAGGCAGAACACAGGTCACGGTGTGCATGCTCAAGCACCTCCAAGTCCTTCATGACTCCAAGAGGTGGAGATACGGCTGGTGTTGGCAGGCCTGGTCCTCTTGAAAGGTCTATGGATGCTGGGGCTGATCAATCAAGTGGGCTGCAACCACATGCCACCCACATGGCTGAAAGGGTCTCTGTCCTCTTGCTTGTGAGTGAGTCCAGCTTCGAGTTCACCAGTGACTTGCACACGCACACGGTGCTCCCACCAGAAGCTGGCCCTGGACACGCGGTGTTTCCAACGGCGGGGTCCCTGTGACCTCTGTTCCCTTCTGACATTGCTGGCAGCCAGGCCTCCAGACCCACCCCCGCTGGGTACAGAGCGGGTCCACACAGAAAAGGATTTGGAATTGCTCTCAAAAAGAAGGTGGGAAGGAGTGTGGTGATTAGGTTTCAGGGCTCAGTCAAACAAGCAAACCAGCCAGCAGCTTGCTTCTGTGTGACGGGCTCCTTCACCCTGCCTTGTCTCCCTGTTCCACGCTTGTATCTCCCCCTCACCTTCCCTGTCTCCTCCCTTTCTCTGCCCCTGTCTCTCCTCCCAAACAAGGGACCCACCCCGGATATTTCCCCCCTGCTCCCAGGTTTGCTCCATCTGTGAACGGAGTTGGTGTTTCAGGCCCTGTGAGCTAGGTCACCTTGGACTTCCATGGCCTTACTGGTGGGGTTTCCTGGGTACTGCTGTCCCTGCCAGATTCCTCTCCCCAAAATGACCCCAACTCTTCCTTCAATTATCTGTGAAGTGTGCCCTCCTCTCTCATCAATTCCTCTTAAACACCTGCAAAATGGGGTGCTGGAGTAGCAGAGTATGCACAGAAGACAAGTTGTCTTCTCTGAGGCTGCCTCCTGTCTACTCTACGCAGATATGGGGCACCACCTTCAGGTCAATTTTCAAAAAACAAAGCACCCGGAGTGAGCCCAGTTTGTTTGGGCCCAGTTCTGGTGCCTGGGAAGCCACGCTACGCCTCAAGGGCCTTGAGAGCAGCTCTTGCACTTTCGGAGGGAGCCTGCCCTGCCATCCTGGGGACCAGGTTGCCCTCTCAGCCACGTGCCTGCCTTCCACCCACACAAGCCAGGATGGCAGCAGGAGGCTGCGGCACCTCTCACCAGCTCTGAGGCTGCTGTTCTTGAGGCCACTGCTCTCTACCCTCCGGGGACCCGGCCCTGCTCAGCAAATGCGACGTGCATGGCTGCTCCTGCTTTTCCCCTGTGGCTGCCCTGTGCTCCAGCATGTGAGCAAGGCTCCACCGCGCAGCTGATGGAGGCTGGCTGAGGAGATGGGGCTGATGGAGGGTTGGCCTGGTTTCGGCTGCGATGGAGTTAGTCTCTCTTCCTAGGCACGGCTGTGACAGGAATGTCAAGCATACCTATTGTTGTAACTGTTGCTGAGTGATGTTTACATTTGGGGAGGACGTTTTTTCGGCTTCCCATAGAAGAACACACAGAAGGATGGAGCGGCCAATGAAATATTCCATACCATAGACATCCTGCTCAGTATACAAATGGGGGTTAGCCGGGGGTGGGAATCCGTGATCACTGCTCCAGATGATGACAATTCACCTGGCAGTGAGAGTGCCTGGTGTTGTTATTGTTATGAGTAGTGTTATTTTTCTTTTTCTATAACTTGTTCAATTAAACCGTCTTTATCTCAACCCAAGAGGTTTTTTTCCTTTCCCCTCCTTTTCTCCCTCTTCTCCCTTGTGGGGGGAAAAGGGCGAGTGGCTGTGTGGTGGGGGTTAAACCACGACAAGGCTTTACCAAAGCCACTGAGAATGGCAGGTGGGGCTGAGAGCAGGAGCATCCGTCCCTGTCTCAAGCTTAAAATTGCATGTCTTTGGCCATGCACACCAGGCGCCACAATGGCCCTTGTGGGCGTTGGCCCAGAACAGCACCATAACTCAGAGACAGGGAGGACGTGAATCCTGTCGGTGGGTGTTGCTGGGGCAGACACAGCCAGTGTGGGCTGTGCTGCGCCTGCCCGTCACCGTGCTTTGTGCAGGAGGGTTGACACTGCTTGGCCGTACGCGACTTATTTGGTTTGCCCATCACTGCTCGCCTGCCGGGGCTGTCACCAGGTGGGCTCTGCAACACCCAGACGCGTGCGTCCTGCCTGTAGTGGTTCTGTTCTCTGGTGTACGTGCTTTGGGAAGGACCTGGCGGCAAAGGGCTGCAGAGCGCAGGGTGGCCGTGAACGTCCCAAAGGGGCTGTGATGCCACGTTGGTTTGTCCCTGCAGGCTGTCAGCAGGCAGTGCTCCGAGCCGGGCGCTGCCGCCTGCCACGGGGCACAGACGCAGGCAGAGCGTTCAGCGGGGGTCTGCCGGGGGTGTCCGAGCCCAGCTTCTGCCTCCCCTCCTGCTCGGAACCCCCCATGTTGCTCCCCCTTCCCCCGAGAGACCACCGTGCCCAGCGGAACCAGGGACTGTGTGACACCAGCCCCGGCAACCAGGGCACCGTGGGCAACGCCAGCGCTGCGGGCACCGTGCCGGCTGCTGCTCTGGTGGCGACGAGCCCTCGGTTCTTGCAGCTGCCACGTGCCGCTGCCAGCCATGCCTTTGCTCCTCGTCCTCGTCCTGCTGGCCCTGTGCTGGCCCGTGCACGCCACATGGGACAGCTGCGGGTAAGTGGCCAAGGAGGGAGCTCAGGCAGCCCTTATGGGGTTCACTTGTCCCCTGTGGCCCCCGCACAGCTTCTTCCCAAACCCCACGTGGGAGCCTCAGATCCTTGCCAGCCCCCAGGCCGCTGGCACAACCCGCCTGCGGGGCTAAAGCAGGAACAGGGGCGGGCGCACACGCGCCCCAGGGCTTCCCTGGCCCTGCTGCCCACGCAGCGCCTGGTGGGGAGGCAGGGAGGACGGCTGACCTCCAGCCAGAGCAGCAGCGAGCCATCGAGCAGGACAGTCATGAGCTTCTGGTTACAGAGCGACCTGCGGGCTCCGGCCCATGGCTTATCACTACGGCACGTCGCGCGTCGTGGGTGGCACAGACGCCCAGCCGGGGACCTGGCCCTGGATCGTCAGCATCCAGGACCCCTGGGAAGCAGGCACGGGGCACATCTGCGGAGGGTCCCTCATCAGCTCACAGTGGGTCCTCACGGCAGCCCACTGCTTCATCAACGCCAGGTAAGGAGGATCAGGGACGGGGCCGTCCCCACCACGCTGGCAGGTGCCCTGTGCCAGCACCACGTGCCGCTCCCGCCCCGGTTCCTTGCCCGGTGCCTGGGCTCTCCTGGGCCAGCGCAGAGACTGCTCGGGAGAAGGTTGGGCTCCTGCCACATCTTCCCAGCAGCCCCCGGCTCGACACGGCCTGCGCCCGAGGCACGCCAGGGCCGGCGCACCCTCCGCAGCGTGGCTTTCCCCTCTCCCCGGGGCAGCAGAAGGCAGGGAACTGCTGGGCTGCTGCAGCACATGGCTCCGCTCCCTCTGAGCCCCCTCTCCATCTCCTTCCAGGCACATCACCACGTGGCGCGTGGTGGTCGGGGCCACCCAGTTGTCTCGGCTGGGCCCGGAGGTCCAAGTGCGCAATATTCGGCGGCTCCTGGTTCACGAACGCTATAATAACATCTCACAGAGGAACGACATTGCGTTGCTGGAATTGAACTACCCCGTCCAGTGCAGCTACTACATACAGCTTGCCTGTGTGCCCGACGCCTCGCTGAGAGTAGTCGGAGCTGACAACCTGCTACGTCAGTGGTTGGGGTGCCACGGCTGCAAGATGTGAGCTCCCCAAAAGCGCTCGTGTCCCGAGGGCAAGCCTGGCTCCCTAGGGAGACGGGTTGGGCTTCCTGAGAGCTGCGGGGAAAGCCAGAGCCGGGCTGTGGGGACATTCGCCCAGGGAGAGATGGGCCCAACCCATTACCCAACGCAAGACCAAAGGGAAACAGCGGTACACGGCCTTCAGGATGCAAAGCCAAGAACCTGGGGAAGGGGTTCACCAGACAGGGGGGGAGAACTGGCAAAGAGCTGCTGGGTGTTAATTCCTTTCTGTGCTCACAGCTGCAAAATCAGCTGATGTCCTGCAGGAGGCCCAGGTCCACCTCATCGATGTCAACCTCTGCAACAGCAGCCGGTGGTACGGAGGGGCCATCCACAGCCACAACCTGTGTGCTGGCTACCCGCAGGGTGGCATCGACACCTGCCAGGTAGGAGCGTGCCACAAGCCCAGCCCCAGCAGCACAGACAGCCCTGTCACAGCCGCCCAAACACACCCCGCGGCAGGCTCTGCCTGGCAAGTCACCCTCCCACCGCTGGCTCCCCACCCCTGCTGGGGCTCACCTCCCCTTCCCCATCTGCGGGTCCTTGCCCCATGCCCGCCTTGTCCCAGAGGCCGGGGACTCTGCCCAGAAAGCCCATCCGTGCTCTTGGCAGCCACAGGTCCACATCCCAACCCCACAGCATCCCTCTTTCACACACCCAGGAGCCAGCCCTAGTGCTGACGGTGGCCACCCAGCACACCTCAGGCCTCTCTCCTCCGCTGCAGGGTGACAGCGGTGGTCCTCTGGTGTGCAAAGACAACAGTGCGGAATACTTCTGGCTTGTTGGCCTGACCAGCTGGGGGAGAGGCTGCGCAAGAGCCAGACAGCCCGGCATCTACACCTCCACGCAGCACTTCTACGACTGGATCCTGGTCCAGATGGGACTGCGTCCGGCAGTAAGGGCGACTCCAGCATCACGGGACTGGAGTCATTTTCTCACCCCCTCCACCCCCTATCAGAGGCCAAGGCCAACACCAACACAATCGGGCAGGTTTGGATCCTGCCCATTTCCACGCCAGAAGCTGGTGGAATTCTTTACTCGGGTGCAGGAGCTCCTGCAGCTCCTAAGGGGGGAAAAGGCTTGAGCAGCAGGATGCACAGGATCCAGCGCAGGCTGCAGTGTTCCACGACCGTCTCCTTCTGGGGCAATGCCTGCTGATCCAAAGGCAGCCTCCCTCAGTGCCAAAGGCCTGCTCTGTCCTGCCCACGCTCCTCTGAGTGCACGCAGATGCTGACGATGACTTGGTGGTTGAAATAAAGTTGCCGATTTTCACAGCTAACCATGCCTCGGTCCAATTCAGTCTGCTGTGCAAGGGAAGGACTTCCATGCCCAGCACCTGCAGAGTGCGGCTGCAGGCACCCAGTGGGGCACAAAGGGCTGAAAATGTGCCTGGTCAGAGAGGAGGGTGAGGGGGCAGCGGAAGAAGGGAACACAGGTCATGGGGGGCTAGAGGTCTTGGGGACAGCAGTTGGGAACACAAAGTGGCTTAGGTCGGCTACTGGTGGGATCCCTGCGTGTGTGTGTGCGCAATGCACCGCTGAAATTGAAACTGGACTCTCTCGTGACCCAGGAGACACGGAACTAGAAAGACGCGAGGTTTGCACCAACGACTGCGTAGGGAGCTTGACGTCCAGCCACAGCTATTACATGGACTTAACTTCCATACTGTCATCTGAGGAATCTATGAACTCACTGTGCTTATGAATCTAGGGGTGAAGGTGTGTTTATGTTTCACTAGTAAACGTCCAACCCTGAGCACGTGGAAAGGCAGAAAAGGACTGGACTGAGTTCATGTTTATGTACGTGGTGGTTACATATACGTGGGTGTGGGTAATTGCTCTGGCTATGTCAATCTGGTTTGCCAGTCACATTAACTGTGCAAGTCTGTGTGTGTGTGTGTGTTTGTGTATCTGTCTCTTTGGGATGCAGCACAAGTCTCTTGAACAGACCCATCGGAGCCGCAGCAGCCACATCCATCGGGCTGGGATAGGACAAGCCTCCTGGGCGTGAGAGTCCACCTGATTCAGCTCCACCAGGCCCACCAGGAGAAATCCCCCGTGTTCAGAAGTCTACTGGAGCTGGCTGCTCCGTAGCAGAATGGGGAAGGAAACGCAAAGAAACTGTGCAGCAGAGATCACAGGGTGGACAGAGAGGCAGCGCTGGCCAGGCTGCAAAAGCAGTGGGGAGGGCTGGCAGCTGGACTTGCGCTGTGGAGTAACTGGGCTGCCTCACAACAAAAGTGCAGGAAGGACGCAAGCTCAAAGCTTTAGAAAAAAAATTTCTTTAGTGCTTGTTTGCTCCAGTGGGTACCGTTAAAGCACCTGGGCAGGACCCTGCCCTGCAGGTCCAAGAGTGGCTTAGCTCTCCTGGCGAGCTTTGCCTCGAAGAAGCATGCAGTAACGAGCAACCATGTGGATACTCTCGCCCTGTCCTTGACCGTGACGTGCAGTGGCTCAGGCCAAGCCACGCACAGATGCCCAGACCGTCCCCCACAAGAAGGGCAGAGGCCCAGCTGCCCATCACCAGAGCTCTCGGGGCACGAGGAAAAACACTTTCCTCTGTGAAGGCCAGCTCTAACTAACCCCAGAAATCTAGAGCAAAGGGAGAAAACACAGTCAGGGTCCGGGGCTTAGGCAGATGGAGGCGTCTCTTCAGGGCAGCTCTCCTCTTGATCTGACAAATTCTCACTCTTCTTCTGCAGGCCAAAGTTCTGGAAAGGAGCAGGAGAAGGAACTGCTGAGAAGCTTGAGAGCAACAGCTACACTCTGCTGCGGTTCTTTCAAATGCGGCCTAGGGCAGCGTGGGCTCTTCAGAGGGGCATCACCTCACCCCTTCCAACCTAGACGCCAGCAGCACACAAAGCCCATGGTGTCACCAGCAGAAGGCAAATCTTTCCATGCCTGCAAAGCTTCACCCTTTGCCACAGGCTCTGCTTTCCCTGAGGCAAAAAAGCAGAGCTGCTCATCACTTAGGAGGAGCGCAGCAAGCAGAGCCTTTCTTACCTCCAGTTCTCGCATGACCTCATCCATGAAATCTCCCGAATTCTGTTTGTAAGCAACCGCCAGTTTGATAGCATCGTTGAAGAGCTGATGGGAAGGAGAATGCTTGTCACTCAAAGTAAGGGGCACTGGGTTTCTGTAACATATGGAAACCGTTCCCACACCCCAAGAAAAAAAAAAGCACAACCAAACTTGGCAACTACCTGTAGCTACCAGGACCCCACAAGTAGCCCACAGACGTACTAGCTCCATCTTCTGCTCTCTGCGCCTACACCAGTCCCCATGTCCTTGGACTGTATAGGGGTCTCCTGGATGCCGAGCCAAATAGCTGTTAGGGACACGCGCACACCTGCAGGCCTATGATCTGTTGGCATCGCGGAGCTGTGGTGGGATGGCTCCTATGACCGCAGTGTTGGAATGGAAGGATACAGGCTCTTCAGGAAGGACAGGCAGGGGAGATGAGGAGGGGGTGTTGCTCTCTGTGTCAATGACCAGCTGGCGTGCATGGAGCTCCACCTGGGGATGGATGAGGGGCCAACCAAGAGCTTATGGGTCACGATTAAAGGGAGGGCAGGGACAGGTGATGTTACAGTGGGGGTCTGCTACAGACCACCCGACCAGGAAGACCAAGTGGACGAAACCCTGTATAGACAGATAGGAGCAGCCTCACGTTCACAAGCCCTTGTCCTCATGGGGGACATCAGCCACCCCGATATCTGTTGGAGGGACAACACAGCAGGGCATAAGCAATCCAGGACGTTCCTGGAATGCCTTGATGATAACTTCCTTCTCCAAGTGATAGAGGAGCCAACGAGGAGAGGTGCCATGCTGGACCTTGGCTATGTTTTTACCTTCACTACGTTGGTGCCATCTGCAGCAGATACAAAGTAAAAGGGCAAACTGAACTTCCGGGCGAAGTTGAAGCTTTTCTGGGTCACCTTCATGTCCGCTGGGGGAAAAAAAAGGAGAAGCGGTCAGTAAGACATCACTGTAGGTGGAATGCCAACATATGCAGGAGCGGTGGAACAGATGGAGACCAGAGCCTGATTTAGCTGTCAAGGCCTTTCCACTGTAGTACAAGGCTAGGAGTGTCCTCCCCAAAAGCTATAGCGTTTTAAAGAGCAGCAGCAAACCATTAACAAAAAGAAACAAAAAGAAGAGAGTTCTTGTTGGTTTATCCATGGTACTTGACTAAATTACAGATGGATGCTGATGTGCTATAAATGAATAACGCTTTGCAGCTTAGAACTTATCACTTGCTGTGCGACAACTGTGAAGGCTTTCCAGGCACATCCCTATGATTTTTCTGTGTCCACGTGACTTGGACACCATCGCCAGTACTAGTCGTGCCTCTCCCTCCAGTTTGGCCTTTCTAGCCAGAACTCTCCACTGCCCTTATGCCATGTTACCTATAATCCTGTGAGTCAGGGGCACGCTCACAGTGCACAAATGACTCAACTGTTATATATGTTTACTTAACAGGCAGTTAGGTCCAGCTACCCCAACCTCAGTAGGCCAGAGGCTTTACTTCATTTCTGGAACAAATCTACTGCATATTTACAGGAGATGCTGACACAGCACCAGCAGCTCAAAGTTGTGATAGACAGACAGCCTGTATGCCAGCACAGGAGGGTGACTCCAGGTGATTTTCTCATAGAAGCAACAGCTGAAGTAGTTCAGTCTCCAGACGCTTCTCAGTGAGCGCTGCCCAGGCAGCCTGCTTCGCAGGAAGCTGGATCAACCGTTCTGCAGACTGGGCCTGCATGAAGAGCTGTGGACTGATCCTTTCCTAGTCCGCCTGGGATACAGCAAAGAAGGAAAGGCAGAGGACTTAGTGCTCTATGTGCTCTTAGTGCACGTAGAGCACTAAGAGCAGGATTCATCTACACAGAGGTTCTGTCTACAATATGGCTGTCAACACCAAGTCCGTTTGCCTCGGACCTCCTGTACAGTCCGTGCAACCAGTGGACTCAAGGCTGGCTTGACACATCCTATAGGAAAGGCTTTTACTAGGTAAGATCAATCATGCCCTAAACCACACCTCTGAACCAAACGAACTTCCTTAGACTGCAGGGGGAGCTGCACCTTATTCAGGTGCAGACACCTATTCACAGCTGCGATGATTTCTACCATGAATGTCAGCAAGGAAGCCCATGTCTGACACTGTACTTGATAGAGAATAGCAGGAGAATGTGGTCCTAAGGGTATGTGTTCTCTCATTGATGCTGAGCAGAGAGCTGCTGTGTTACGCACTCTCACAGGGTGCCGGAGACAGATCACAACCCCAATGATAGCAATAATGAATGCCGAGCTGGCTTTCCTAGGAGGAGGGAATCATCCAGTTGCCTGCAGAGGAAGGTGAACAATTTTGCCAGCAGGTACATTTAGGCACTTTAGCACAGAGGAGTCCCACGGAATCCTGCAGGCTGAATTAGCAAGACAGACAGTTATTGACTGTATCAGGGGAAGCCACATAATAAGTTATGCTCTTTTTCCAGCGAGACATCCAACAATTTTTGACTAGGTACTACTCCAATCAGCTTTTGGGTTCTTGCTGGATGGAATGGGCAGCGCGGTAAGGACAGAATTGTAAGGACATCACTTGAATAAACCTTAAACGGATCAGATTTGTATTTTCAATTGCTAGTCAAACGAGGACAAGAGCCTATAAGACAGCATGCAAGGTCAGTAGAGGACCCAGCTATTCCTTTGGTAAAATACAGCTCTGAGGGACTAATACTCAAGAGCTCATCTGGACCTAACCGATGAATGACATTCTTTCTCAGCCAGGTCAGAAAAGAATCACATCACAATCCAGAGAGGTTGAAAGAAGAAGGTATACTCACCATCAATTTTGTTGGCCACCACAACGCAAGGAATCTCTGGGCGGAATTCTCTCAGCTCCTTGTACCAACTGTTTAAGTTCTTGTAGGTGACTTTCCGCTGCACGTCAAACACCTTCCAAAAAAGAACCAGCTATCATGGGGCCAACAGCAGGACAGCTCCCAGTCAAACCACTCCACCAAACACACAAGTACAGAACCAAGAATTTTCCCAGGAGGACATCAACAAAGGAAACCGTCCTTTGTTAGAAAGGAGGAAGGAGAAAAGGGAGAATATCCAGCAAGCCTTGAAACATGTAGCCAGTCCATTCCTTTGCATGATGCAGGAAACAGTCCCTTGTTTTCCTTTACATTCTTACTTTGTATTACAACAAGCAGTCTATCACCCATGACGGTGAACAAGCACTGGGAAAGATCTGTTCTGCTAAGCAGGGCCAGATGTGAGGCTTCTCTGTTTTAACAATTAACAATTAAAATATCAATGAAGTTGACTGATGCTCACAAGTGATGAGAAGTAGTTGAAAGTTAGAGCAACAGTACAAATCAAGAGACGTTAAGCGGGTCAGGAGTAGGAAACAAGACTGATCTGAGCTTCTAAATGGGAAGCGCAAAGTATAGGAAAATAGAAAGGGCAGAAAACCAGAGAAGGAGGTCTTATGTAGTCCCCTGCAGAACATGTCAGAACAGTTTTGTACTACACAATCCTCCAATAGTCTCATCACAGAACAAGGAATGCCTTCTCACTCGCACCACCTCTAACAGGACTGCTTCTAAATGAGTACATTCAGTTGTGCGTACCACCTTACTGGAAACACAGTGACAAAAGCAAGGAAATTTAGAGGACAGCAAAGCCACGGAATATAGTAAGAGTGCTATCAGGAAAGACAGAAGAGAGCTAAACATACACAACTGCACTGGTTTTATCTGAAAGAAGAAAGAACTATATAGGAAAGTTTTTTAAACCGCTGGAAGAGACAAGAAATAGAAGCCAGAGTAATCATAAAAAGTAACATACGGTCCAAGTGTCAAACAGGACTGTTACTAGTCAAAATTCTATCAGATCACAGCTGAGGCACTACCCTTACCATGATACAAGCATGAGCCTTATGGTAATAGGACGCATGCATGCTCTGGAACCTCTCCTGTCCAGCTGTGTCCCAGAAGTCTGTAAGACACAAAAAACAACCTTAGAATGACACAACTTCCCAAGTTCTATTTTCCTCACAACTTAAACCCAGGATGCAAAGCCCAGTCCTTCTACTCAGGGTCACAAATTAGCTTTCACCTCACTAATCAGAAACGTTCCAAGGCTAAGAGATTGTGCAAAACCAGGACCTTTTCTTGGCTAGGCTGAGTTATGAGGTGTGCTGACACTAAACATTGCTATCAACATCTTAGCAAAAGAGAAGTCAGCAGTGACACGACTTATAAAGGACAGTAAGACAAAGCTAAAAGTCAACAGTGCAAAGAGTGATAGCAATGTATGGTACTTTGTTACTAGAATTGACATCGGGAAACAAAATCTATACGCCTTGAAACAACTTGATTTCTGACACAGTGATAAATAGCTAGGTGCCTGACACAGGAAATGCTCCACCGCCTCTCACTGCTCTTTCCAGGGGCACGACTCCGACTCCTTCTAAAATTACGAAGGGCAAGTAAGTCAGCCTGAGACAGACCGGTCCCAGTTCATTAAGTACCCTGTAGACTAAGTGTCATGAAGGACACCTGAGCAGGCATTAACATTTTAATGCCTTTTTCTGTTTGTGTGTCTCAGGTAGAGATTTCCCCCCCTCCTCTTACTGGATTTATTGGCTAATATTTGTGTCTTATTTGTTGCATAAGGTTACACAGCTTCAACTAAGAACCACCAGATGCAGTTATACCTCTGTGAGCCAGACTGAAGTATGCCACTCCATCTAAAGGCAAATAAGCCACCCTCCTTAGTGTTTACTTTGCATTGAAATTAGTTTCTGAGTGGACTTCTGTATCAGACTTGCAGGACGGTGAGTTCTTAAACTGCCCAAAATATAGACAAGTACTCGTCAGAACACATTTGCATTCATTTTGTGTAATTTTGCTTAGCTTCTAAAACTGCCTGATCCTTTTAATGTGCCATTTCAGAATCCTCACTTGCAAGGAAAAAAGAACTGACAGTTACCACCGTCTACTGAGCTCAATTAACTTCCCAAACAACGCGGCAGCTCTCATGAGAGCACTTGCCATGGCTTAGGGAAAAACGTGATTTTTCGTTTTTTAGTCACTGGAGCGACTAAATCCTCCAGATCTTGCTTGTCATACCCCATGTCACGCCACAACATAGGAATTTATTAACCTTAAAATCCTTGGGAAAAATAAGATTCATAAAGAAATACACCACACTTTAATGCAATCCTAACTCTACCACACAGAATTTGGTGACGGCCACTAAGAATAGCTCAGCAGAATGAAAATTAAACTAGCAAGGGAAGTGGTAATTCAGCATAATTTAAAGTCTTCAGATCAAACTACCTGCCTTTACAAATCGCACCCCATGCCAGGTCTTCTCTGCAGGGTAGCTTGGATGATCAGCATTATGGTCATAAAAGGTGAGGACAGAAGACCCTGTGAATTCTGTATAACGGGCCAGACGAATTACTTAAACTAGAGCAAGCTACTTAATAATCCATGTCAAAAATAAATCCCCGACACATGAATCCATACTTTTGCAAGTTGCCTTAATAGTAATTTCACTTCCTGGTTAAAAAAAACCCGAACCACCTTATCTTTTATTTGAGTTTACCTAACATCAACTGGAGTCTGTTAAATATTTCTTGCTATGCTGAAGCCTCCTTTTGTACCAAGTTCCCATTCTCTGATGTTTTACCTTCTCCTTGAGAAGCTAACCAGACCGAATCTCTCATCAGTAGGCCCCTTTTTATCACCTTTCCATCGTTCTCGTGGCTCTTCTCTGAAAGCTTGTCTTGGGTTTAAGTGGCAAGGTTTTTGTAAGGGGGGAGGCTGCAGGGGTGGCTGCTGTGAGAAGGTACCACAAGCTGACCCCCCGTCACGCAGAACCAGTTTCAGTCAGCTCCAAGACAGACCCACCTCTGGCCAAATCACACCCAATCTGCAATGTTGGTGAGAACATCTTTAAGAAGGGATAAAAAACCACTGCACAGCAGCTGTAGGGAGGGGAGTGAGAAAATGGGAGTGAAACAACTCCCCAGACACCAAGGTCAGTGAAGAAGGAGTGGGAGGAGGTGCTCCAGGTGCCAGAGCAGAGAGTCCCCTGCAGCCCATGGGGAACACCATGGGGAGGCAGGTGGTGCCCCTGTGTCCAGGTGTCCTCCACCTGGAGGACCGTGGTGGAGCAGACGTCCACACTGTAGCCTGGGGAGGACCACACGCCACATCAGGTGGACGTGCCCTGAAGGAAGCTGCGCCCCATGGAGACCCCACACTGGAGGCAGGCTCCTGGCAAGAGCTGTGGCCTGTGGAGAGCAGCCCCTGCAGAAGCAGGTTTGCTGGCAGGACCCATGCCCATGGGAGACCGACGTTGGAGCAGCGTGTTCCTGAAGGGCTGTACCCCATGGAAAGGACCCGTGCTGGAGCAGTTTGTGAAGGACTGTATCCCATGGGAGAGACCCCATGCTGGAGCAGAGGAAGACTGTGAGGAGGAAGGAGCAGCAGAGGCAAAGTGCTATGAACTGAGCGCAATCCCCATTCCTTATTCCCCTGCACCGCTCAGGGGGAGGAGGAAAAGGTAGAAGATTTAGGAGTGAAGCTGAGCCTGGGAAAACAGGAGGGATGATGGAGTGCAGGTGGGCTTAGTTTTGTTCTACTTCTCACTATTCTACTCCATTACAATTAATTGCCAATCAATTAAACTAATTTCCCCAAGTCAAGACTGTTTTGCCCATGACGGTAACTGGTAAGTAACATCCCTGTCCTTACCTCTACCCACGAGCTTTTTCATCGTATTTTCTCCCGCTGCCCTGTTGAGAAGGTGGAGTGATAGAGTGGCTTGGTGGGCACCTGGTGGTCAGCCAAGGTCAACCCACCACAAACCTCCACCATTTTTCAATGCTTTTATTGAATCACAGAAATACGAATTAGACACAGTCTTGCTGTAGTAGTTTCAAAAAGGAGTCTTAGTGTAATGTTTCAAGTTTGGGATAGCTATAAGATCTCTGGAATTAATATTCTGATTTTATATCCAAAAATTACCTTAGCTGTTTGGAATACAGCCCTCTTTCGAAGCTCATAATCAGTTGTTCATCGTCTTTCTTGCCTCCCAGGATGGTTTCTAATTCTCCCTATGAACTTATATGGAACCATATTAAAAACCATCCCAGGTTACATGCACTAGTTTATTATTCAAACTATTGTTACTAACTAGGTTGGGAACAATGCAACCGGCAAAACAGGTGGGTGATGTTTTGCTATATTACAGACAATATTGTTTAAGAATTGCAGCATTTCCTCACTGAAACTGATGATGTACACTGACAAAACACTGACAAGGAACCATCTCTGTATTTGTAAAATATATTTCAAACATGAACCAACTGAACAGAATTCAGAAGAACCATAAAGAATGACAAGGGATCTAGAAACCTAGGAAAGATGAGAAAAGGCAGAATAAAGCGAGTTTGTTTACCCTAAAAGAGAGAAGACATAGAATCACAGAATCACAGAATGGTTTGGGTGGGAAGGGACCTTAAAGATCATCTAGTTCCACCCCCCTGCCCTGGGCAGGGACACTTCCCATCAGCCCAGGTTGCTCCAAGCCCCGTCCAACCTGGCCTTGAACTCCTCCAGGGATAGCGCATGCACAGTTTCTCTGGGCAACCTGGGCCAGTGGTTCCTGAGTGTCACCACTGTCCGCATAAAACATTTCTTCCTTACGCCCAGTCTAAACCTGCCCTCTTTCAGTTTAAAACCGTTGCCCCTTGTCTTGTCATTACAGGTCCTGGTAAAAAGTCTTTCGCCATCTTTCTCATAAGCCCCCTTTATATATTGCAAGGCTGCAATAAGGCCTCCCCAGAGCCTTCTCTTCTCCAGGCTGAACAACCCCAACTCTCTCAGCCTCTCTCCATAGCAGAGGTGTTCCAGGGCCCTGATAACCTGCTCTAACAGGTCCGTGTCTGTCTTGTACCGGGGACCCCAGAGCTGGCTGCAGTGCTCCAGGTGGGGTCTCAAGTAGAGCAGAGGGGGACAATCCCCTCCCTCAACCTGCTGGCCACACTTCTTTTTATGCAGCTCAGGATCCATTGGCTTTGTGGGCTGCAAGCGCATATTGACGGCTCGTGTCCAGTTTTTCATTCACTAATAAAGGGGAAACGTACAGTGTTCAAACATGTAGAAAGCTCGTGCAAACAGGAAGCAGGGAAAACTTGTTCAGTGTTCAGGAAAACACAGGAAATAACTGGTTTACCTTGAATAAAGAAGAAGTATCAAGAAAGAAAGACTTTCTAGCAGTAAGAACCCTGATATGTTGCAACAGATGGCCTAAGCAGTCTTTGTCATTGGAAGTCTTTAAATACATTGTATATAAATATTAATATATAGAGAGAGATCTCAGTGAAGAGTATCATTAAGTAAAGAGTTTCTCCTGTGCAGAGATGTGCAAGATGACCTCTCACAGTCTCTTGCAGAGCTGCAAGACTCTGACAACGCAGCAATTGCAGTGATACAGGCAGCAGTACGGAGTATCAACTCAAACCACAGAATAAAACAATGTTTCTCTTGAACTTCCATCTGTAACACACAGTGAACAATACCTGCTGTCAGAGGCTAATTCACGTAGGTTAAAGCAATGCTCCATTGACTTAAACATCAGAAAGTTAGCACTTGTAGTAAAACGGAAGTTATGGGATAGTTGACAGTACGACTGATAAACAGATGACTGATAAAACTAGGATGCTTGCAGTCTATCAAAAAAACTAACAAAGATTGAGATAAAACAGGTGGTATTTTATGATAAGGTCATACAGGCTAGACATATCCAGAGAAAGAATTTAAATATTCAATAAACTTGAAACATAGCCATTGGTAAATACACTCAAAGTAATTAACCAACCAAAAATACCCAATAAAAAAATGACCAATAACAGAATGCGTTAAAATGTATTAAAAAACCCCAGCAACTAAAACAGTAGATCTAATAAAGTAATCTATGGCATGGATTTTTAGAATTGGTGTTGATAGGCAGCTATATCCCACTGTAGACTATTTTGTAACTAGCATACGGCATATTTCTTCTCACTCATTTACTATATTGGCAGAGTAAAGGAGTCTGAAGGCAGCTTGATACTGCAGCTAAACTGATACAATACCTAGCTCACAACAAAGAGCAAGCCCACGCTCTGCTCTTCCTTCCTTTGCCAGTATGTTCCCACTTGCCCCTTTCACCAGCCTCCACAGTGAAATGTTTTAGGAAGCCAAAAGGGTAGAAACCCATTCGCTTACTTTGTGAGGGGTTAATATGCATGGTTAGCTTCCTGAACTGACTTGACAATGGGCAGCACTAGGCCTGTAAGTGAATGCTGGTGGTACACAGGGGAAAAGGACTGCAACTTTCACAGGCAGCTAGCTTAGCTTCATGATAAAATTTAAATCCTTGTTAGCTTAGTTCTATCATGCCACTGCATCCTGAGCAACAAGCACTTTGACTAACAGTGACTATAACACAGCTAAATCAGGATTCTTGCAGCAATTACTTTGACAAGTATTCAATCCCTTGCGGGGGGGGGTGGGGTGGTGGTGGTGGTGGTGGTGAAAGATAATCTCTGACTTAGATATCCCCTTGTCTGGAAGTCAAATGTAAAAGATTACTGGCATAGTTGAAGAACCTGGTAACTGAACAGTGATCTAGCCTGGTAGATGAGGGGAGAGCCGTGGCTATTGTCTACCTAGACTTCAGTAAGGCTTTTGGAACTGTCTCCCATAAAAGCCTCATAGAGAAGCTGTTGATGTATGGGCTGGATGAGCAGACAGTGAGGTGGACTGAAAAGTGGCTGAATGGCCAGCCCAGAGGGTGGTGATCAGGGCCATGAAGTCTAGTTGGAGGGCAGAAACTTAGCAGTGTACCCCAGGGGTCAATACTGGGTCTGGTCCTGTGCAACATCTTCATTAATGATCATAGAATCATAGAATAGTTTGGGTTGGAAGGGGGTTTTAAAGGTCACCTAGTCCAACCCCCTGCCATGAGCAGGGACACCTTCCACTAGAACAGGTTGCTCAGAGCCCCGTCCAACCTGGCCTGGAATGTTTCCAGGGGTGGGTTGAATGTTTCCAGGGATGGGGATCTGGATGATAACTGAGCACTGGCACAGGCTGCCCAGAGAGGCTGTGGAGTCTCCCTCCTCGGAGATTTGAAAAGCTATCTAGACATTGTCCTGGGCAACTGGCTCCAGGTGGCTCTGCTTGAACAGGGCGTTGGGCAGGATGACCTCCAGAGGTCCCTTCCAATCTCAACCATTCCTTGATTCTGTGATCCCTTCATTCCCCCATTTCCCTGCCTACAGACCACTGTTTGGCATCCTCCTGCCCACCACAAGGAGCTCCCCTCCCGTGTTTTTGGGTCCATACACTGCTGCTTATGCCACCAGCACCATCGCCGTTTCCCTCTGTGCACATGGACGGCATCACCCCACCCCCGGGTCCCATGGAATGCCTGCCAGGGCGCTCCCCGCTTACCCACGAGGACCGCCTGCCCGTCCACCTGGGCACGGTGCTTGTAGAGCGTCAGAGCGAAGGTGGAGAGCTGCTGGGGGCGGCTGCGACCGTGTTAAGGAGCCCTCGGAGGAGCATGACCCCCCACTCCGCAGCGACCGCCGCCGCTGGGCCGGCACCCGCCGCCCGGCCGGGCCCGAGGCGGTTCCCCGGGCCGGGCCGCGCCTCCCGCCGGGACGGGCCGCCACCTGCGGAGGGCGCAGCACAAGGATACAAGCCGTCGAGCAGGAACCTCTCCAGCAGCCTGCGGACAGACACCGCACACGCGTTAGGCCGCGGCACCGACCCGCCCCCCCCGCCCTCCCCTCCCCTCCCCTCCCCTCCCCTCCCTCCCCTCCCCGCGGGGAACCGGCCGGGCGGCCACGCACTTGGACTTGCCCACGGCGCTGTCGCCCAGGCAGATGATCTTCACGGTCTCCTCAGCGCCGGCCGCGGCCTCATCCTGGGCCTCCTGGGCATCCGCCATGACACCGCCCCCGCGTCCCCGCTGCTACGCGACGCGGCGGGCGCCGACCCAGGACCCGCCTCCCCTCAGGACCCGCCTCCTCTCAGGACCCGCCTCCATCAGGCCCCGCCTCCATCAGGCCCCGCCTCCAATCAGGCCCAGTCTCCCCCAGACCCCGCCTTCCACAGGCCCGGCCTCACGTCCCCTCCGTGCGTGTCCCCCTTGTTAGTGCGTCACGCGTGCGACGTTGCGTCTCGTTCGGCGTCACCGGCGCGACACTGCGCGGCGGGGGCGTCATGGCGGCGGCGGCGGGACGCTGCGGGCGGCCGCTGCAGCTGACGCTGGCGCTGCTGAAGCCGGACGCCGTGGCCCACCCGCTGGTGCTGGAGGTGAGGCCTGGGCGGATCGCGCCGCGCCGGCCCGGCCCGGGGCGTCCCGGGGCGTCCTGTGGGTGAGCGCCGCCCGCCCAGCCGCTGCGCCTCTGCCCGCAGGCCGTGCACGAAACCATCCTCAGGCACCGGTTCCTCATCGTGCGCGCCAAGGAGCTGCGCTGCGGACGGGAGGAGAGCCGCCGGTTCTACCGGGAGCACGCGGGTAGGCGGGCCGGGGCTTCCAGCGGGAGCAGGCCGGCAGCGCAGCGGACTCGGCCGCCGGACGGGCCGGTGCCGGCGGAGCCGGACTGTGTGACTCGGGCCCTTTCTCCCGCAGGGCGGTTCTTCTATCAGCGGCTGGTGGAGTTCATGGCCAGGTACCTGCCACGCCTGCAGCCCGTCTGCACGGGGAGCAAGGGGGAAGCTTTGCAGGTGGAGCCTTGTCTGGCCTGAGCGATGCTTCTGCATCCAGAGGAGTCCGCCTCGGCGTGGCATGCATCTGCCTGGGAGCTGGTGCTTCTGGTGTCCCGAGGGGGAAGGCTCTGGGCTTGAGGGTGGAGAAGTGTCAGGACCAACTGTGCTGTGACAACAGTAATACTTGGTGGGTGGCATCCCCAAAGGCTGTGGGCACCGTCACCTGGGAGGAGGTAATTCGTGCAAATGTTTTGCTTCTGAGCCATGCCTAGTGTTGTTGTAGGTCTGTTTCCCCTTCCAGAAAGCACTGTATGGCAGTTGCGCTTCCTTGCTTCTTTGCACTTAACTGCATTTGTAAGAATGAAAGAGCTTTGTCCTTTTGTAACCTTATCTACTTCTGCTTTTCCCTGGTCCTTTTCTCAGTGGCCCTATGTGGGCTTATATCTTGGCCCATGAGAATGCTGTTCCCCTCTGGAGATCCCTGATGGGACCCACCAAAGTATTCCGAGCCCGAAACAGCGTCCCAGATTCCATCCGAGGAGCTTATGGCCTCACTGACACCAGGAATACCACTCATGGCTCAGGTAGACTTGTCCTTGGCTGAGTGTTGGGCAAAGGCTGGAGCTCGGGGAGGCATGAATGATGGTATTTTGTCTGCCTTTGCTTGCTTTCCATTCCGGGAATCAAAGTTAATGATTTGCTCACTTCCGCAGACTCCACTCACACCTGTCCTGGTGCTTTTCTTTATGGCTTCTGCCCTTCCCTTTGGAACATAGCACATGTTTGCCGTGCCAAGCTGGCATCTCTCATCTTCTTTTCCTCTGTTTTCTAACAGATTCACCAGCATCAGCCAGCAGAGAAATTGCCTTTTTTTTCCCAGAGTTCAACGAGCAGCTCTGGTACCAGCGGGAAGAGCCACGTCTGCGCTGTGGGTGGGTGTATTACAATGCAGAGGAGCGCATCCACTGTGTTGTCGGGGATGAAGAAAAAGAGTTGACCTGAGTTACCTGTGGGTATGGTTTGCGGAACTGGAAGTAGCTGCTAGGCACGCTGTTTGGGTCAGCCCCATAACAAGACATAAAGCTGTGTCGGGCTTTTAGGAGTGTCGGGGAGGGAAAGACCTAATGGACGTTATGTGGTGCTACCTGGGCTAATGTTATTCGTGCAGCATACAGGTGCCTAGGGCATTTTAGGAAAAACTTCTCAAGTAGCAGTATTCCAACCTGATGCAGAGGTCTGTCTGTGCCGTCCGCTGGTCCCTCGTGTTTATTTGGGTATGAGCGGTACAGGTGAGTTCATCAAAGGGCTAGGTGGAAAGGAGGTGATAGGTCCAGTTAGGATAGGATTGGTTTTGCTGATAGTAGGCCTCAGATTCTTAATGTTTGCTCTGTTCCCACAGTCCCTGAAGGAGAAAAGTGGGGAAAAAGAATATGAAAAAATGCAGCGGTAAGCTGGGCAATATTAACTGTCCTGTCCTGCAAGGATTCTCACCTGCTGACAGGACCCAGGCTCACCACTGATAGAGGAGGACACCAGGACAGGGACTGAAAAAATGCAGGGAGGACAGAACTGCTTGCAGATCATCCTCCCATCGGTTTTTCCCTGCAGAATGTTTTCCAGATCTTCTTAAGGCTGCAGTCACAACTCGTGTTATGTCAGAGTGTAACCCATGTAAATTACAGTGCATTATTTTCCATAGGCCATGTCTGCTTCTTTCCACCTGCACCCTTAGGCTGTAGGCTGGGTGCCGGGGGGTGGCCGAGATGGTCTCTGTGATGGAGGATCCTGCATGGGCATGTAAGACGCTCTCAAAAAGAAGGTGGGATGGAGTGTGGTGATTAGGTTTCAGGGCTCAGTCAAACAAGCAAACCAGCCAGCAGCTTGCTTCTGTGTGACGGGCTCCTTCACCCTGCCTTGTCTCCCTGTTCCACGCTTGTATCTCCCCCTCACCTTCCCTGTCTCCTCCCTTTCTCTGCCCCTGTCTCTCCTCCCAAACAAGGGACCCACCCCGGATATTTCCCCCCTGCTCCCAGGTTTGCTCCATCTGTGAACGGAGTTGGTGTTTCAGGCCCTGTGAGCTAGGTCACCTTGGACTTCCATGGCCTTACTGGTGGGGTTTCCTGGGTACTGCTGTCCCTGCCAGATTCCTCTCCCCAAAATGACCCCAACTCTTCCTTCAATTATCTGTGAAGTGTGCCCTCTTCTCTCATCATCCCCCATAAGTACCCGTGAAATCTGGCTCTTCCTTATGGCACTGTAACTCCTGTCGGCTTCTCACTCTGCTGCCTACAGTCAGCAGTGTCTGTTGTCAGGCTCAGGAGGTTCCCAGGGTCGGCTCATTTGTGTGAGGCTTATGCCAGGCCCTGCTCATAAGCTCGTGTGCTTAATGCATATCCCAGAGCTGTCTGCATCTCACATCATGGCTTCCTATCCTCAATGTGCCTGTCTTCTCCATCCCACGGTGGCTCTGAGCACCCTCCTCTCTGACCAGGCACATTTTCAGCCCTCTGGAGCGACTCTTGCCCTTTGTGCCCCACTGGGTGCCTCCAGCTGTACTCCGCAGGTGCTGGGCATGGAAGTCCTTCCCTTGCACAGCAGACTGAATTGGACCGAGGCATGGTTAGCTGTGAAAATCGGCAACTTTATTTCAACCACCAAGTCATCGTCAGCGTCTGCGTGCACTCAGAGGAGCGTGGGCAGGACAGAGCAGGCCTTTGGCACTGAGGGAGGCTGCCTTTGGATCAGCAGGCATTGCCCCAGAAGGAGACGGTCGTGGAACACTGCAGCCTGCGCTGGATCCTGTGCATCCTGCTGCTCAAGCCTTTTCCCCCCTTAGGAGCTGCAGGAGCTCCTGCAGCAGATTAAAGAATTCCACCAGTTTCCGGCGTGGAAATGGACACTGTGGAAACCTGTCTGATTGTGTTGGTGTTGGCCTTGGCCTCTGATAGGGGGTGAAAGTGGAGACTGGCTGTGGTGTTGGAGTAGCTGTTGGTGCTGGACGCAGTCCCATCTGGACCAGGATCCAGTCGTAGAAGTGCTGCGTGGAGGTGTAGATGCCGGGCTGTCTGGCTCTTGCGCAGCCTCTCCCCCAGCTGGTCAGGCCAACAAGCCAGAAGTATTCCGCACTGTTGTCTTTGCACACCAGAGGACCACCGCTGTCACCCTGCAGCAGAGGAGAGAGGCCTGAGGTGTGCTGGGTGGCCACCGTCAGCACTAGGGCTGGCTCCTGGGTGTGTGAAAGAGGGATGCTGTGGGGTTGGGATGTGGACCTGTGGCTGCCAAGAGCACGGATGGGCTTTCTGGGCAGAGTCCCCGGCCTCTGGGACAAGGCGGGCATGGGGCAAGGACCCGCAGATGGGGAAGGGGAGGTGAGCCCCAGCAGGGGTGGGGAGCCAGCGGTGGGAGGGTGACTTGCCAGGCAGAGCCTGCCGCGGGGTGTGTTTGGGCGGCTGTGACAGGGCTGTCTGTGCTGCTGGGGCTGGGCTTGTGGCACGCTCCTACCTGGCAGGTGTCGATGCCACCCTGCGGGTAGCCAGCACACAGGTTGTGGCTGTGGATGGCCCCTCCGTACCACCGGCTGCTGTTGCAGAGGTTGACATCGATGAGGTGGACCTGGGCCTCCTGCAGGACATCAGCTGATTTTGCAGCTGTGAGCACAGAAAGGAATTAACACCCAGCAGCTCTTTGCCAGTTCTCCCCCCCTGTCTGGTGAACCCCTTCCCCAGGTTCTTGGCTTTGCATCCTGAAGGCCGTGTACCGCTGTTTCCCTTTGGTCTTGCGTTGGGTAATGGGTTGGGCCCATCTCTCCCTGGGCGAATGTCCCCACAGCCCGGCTCTGGCTTTCCCCGCGGCTCTCAGGAAGCCCAACCCGTCTCCCTAGGGAGCCAGGCTTGCCCTCGGGACACGAGCGCTTTTGGGGAGCTCACATCTTGCAGCCGTGGCACCCCAACCACTGACGTAGCAGGTTGTCAGCTCCGACACTCTCAGCGAGGCGTCGGGCACACAGGCAAGCTGTATGTAGTAGCTGCACTGGACAGGGTAGTTCAATTCCAGCAACGCAATGTCGTTCCTCTGTGAGATGTTATTATAGCGTTCGTGAACCAGGAGCCGCCGAATATTGCGCACTTGGACCTCCGGGCCCAGCCGAGACAACTGGGTGGCCCCGACCACCACGCGCCACATGGTGATGTGCCTGGAAGGAGATGGAGAGGGGGCTCAGAGGGAGCGGAGCCATGTGCTGCAGCAGCCCAGCAGTTCCCTGCCTTCTGCTGCCCCGGGGAGAGGGGAAAGCCACGCTGCGGAGGGTGCGCCGGCCCTGGCGTGCCTCGGGCGCAGGCCGTGTCGAGCCGGGGGCTGCTGGGAAGATGTGGCAGGAGCCCAACCTTCTCCCGAGCAGTCTCTGCGCTGGCCCAGGAGAGCCCAGGCACCGGGCAAGGAACCGGGGCGGGAGCGGCACGTGGTGCTGGCACAGGGCACCTGCCAGCGTGGTGGGGACGGCCCCGTCCCTGATCCTCCTTACCTGGCGTTGATGAAGCAGTGGGCTGCCGTGAGGACCCACTGTGAGCTGATGAGGGACCCTCCGCAGATGTGCCCCGTGCCTGCTTCCCAGGGGTCCTGGATGCTGACGATCCAGGGCCAGGTCCCCGGCTGGGCGTCTGTGCCACCCACGACGCGCGACGTGCCGTAGTGATAAGCCATGGGCCGGAGCCCGCAGGTCGCTCTGTAACCAGAAGCTCATGACTGTCCTGCTCGATGGCTCGCTGCTGCTCTGGCTGGAGGTCAGCCGTCCTCCCTGCCTCCCCACCAGGCGCTGCGTGGGCAGCAGGGCCAGGGAAGCCCTGGGGCGCGTGTGCGCCTGCCCCTGTTCCTGCTTTAGCCCCGCAGGCGGGTTGTGCCAGCGGCCTGGGGGCTGGCAAGGATCTGAGGCTCCCACGTGGGGTTTGGGAAGAAGCTGTGCGGGGGCCACAGGGGACAAGTGAACCCCATAAGGGCTGCCTGAGCTCCCTCCTTGGCCACTTACCCGCAGCTGTCCCATGTGGCGTGCACGGGCCAGCACAGGGCCAGCAGGACGAGGACGAGGAGCAAAGTCATGGCTGGCAGCGGCACGTGGCAGCTGCAAGAACCGAGGGCTCGTCGCCACCAGAGCAGCAGCCGGCACGGTGCCCGCAGCGCTGGCGTTGCCCACGGTGCCCTGGTTGCCGGGGCTGGTGTCACACAGTCCCTGGTTCCGCTGGGCACGGTGGTCTCTCGGGGGAAGGGGGAGGAACATGGGGGGTTCCGAGCAGGAGGGGAGGCAGAAGCTGGGCTCGGACACCCCCGGCAGACCCCCGCTGAACGCTCTGCCTGCGTCTGTGCCCCGTGGCAGGCGGCAGCGCCCGGCTCGGAGCACTGCCTGCTGACAGCCTGCAGGGACAAACCAACGTGGCATCACAGCCCCTTTGGGACGTTCACGGCCACCCTGCGCTCTGCAGCCCTTTGCCGCCAGGTCCTTCCCAAAGCACGTACACCAGAGAACAGAACCACTACAGGCAGGACGCACGCGTCTGGGTGTTGCAGAGCCCACCTGGTGACAGCCCCGGCAGGCGAGCAGTGATGGGCAAACCAAATAAGTCGCGTACGGCCAAGCAGTGTCAACCCTCCTGCACAAAGCACGGTGACGGGCAGGCGCAGCACAGCCCACACTGGCTGTGTCTGCCCCAGCAACACCCACCGACAGGATTCACGTCCTCCCTGTCCCTGAGTTATGGTGCTGTTCTGGGCCAACGCCCACAAGGGCCATTGTGGCGCCTGGTGTGCATGGCCAAAGACATGCAATTTTAAGCTTGAGACAGGGACGGATGCTCCTGCTCTCAGCCCCACCTGCCATTCTCAGTGGCTTTGGTAAAGCCTTGTCGTGGTTTAACCCCCACCACACAGCCACTCGCCCTTTCCCCCCACAAGGGAGAAGAGGGAGAAAAGGAGGGGAAAGGAAAAAAACCTCTTGGGTTGAGATAAAGACGGTTTAATTGAACAAGTTATAGAAAAAGAAAAATAACACTACTCATAACAATAACAACACCAGGCACTCTCACTGCCAGGTGAATTGTCATCATCTGGAGCAGTGATCACGGATTCCCACCCCCGGCTAACCCCCATTTGTATACTGAGCAGGATGTCTATGGTATGGAATATTTCATTGGCCGCTCCATCCTTCTGTGTGTTCTTCTATGGGAAGCCGAAAAAACGTCCTCCCCAAATGTAAACATCACTCAGCAACAGTTACAACAATAGGTATGCTTGACATTCCTGTCACAGCCGTGCCTAGGAAGAGAGACTAACTCCATCGCAGCCGAAACCAGGCCAACCCTCCATCAGCCCCATCTCCTCAGCCAGCCTCCATCAGCTGCGCGGTGGAGCCTTGCTCACATGCTGGAGCACAGGGCAGCCACAGGGGAAAAGCAGGAGCAGCCACGCACGTCGCATTTGCTGAGCAGGGCCGGGTCCCCGGAGGGTAGAGAGCAGTGGCCTCAAGAACAGCAGCCTCAGAGCTGGTGAGAGGTGCCGCAGCCTCCTGCTGCCATCCTGGCTTGTGTGGGTGGAAGGCAGGCACGTGGCTGAGAGGGCAACCTGGTCCCCAGGATGGCAGGGCAGGCTCCCTCCGAAAGTGCAAGAGCTGCTCTCAAGGCCCTTGAGGCGTAGCGTGGCTTCCCAGGCACCAGAACTGGGCCCAAACAAACTGGGCTCACTCCGGGTGCTTTGTTTTTTGAAAATTGACCTGAAGGTGGTGCCCCATATCTGCGTAGAGTAGACAGGAGGCAGCCTCAGAGAAGACAACTTGTCTTCTGTGCATACTCTGCTACTCCAGCACCCCATTTTGCAGGTGTTTAAGAGGAATTGATGAGAGAGGAGGGCACACTTCACAGATAATTGAAGGAAGAGTTGGGGTCATTTTGGGGAGAGGAATCTGGCAGGGACAGCAGTACCCAGGAAACCCCACCAGTAAGGCCATGGAAGTCCAAGGTGACCTAGCTCACAGGGCCTGAAACACCAACTCCGTTCACAGATGGAGCAAACCTGGGAGCAGGGGGGAAATATCCGGGGTGGGTCCCTTGTTTGGGAGGAGAGACAGGGGCAGAGAAAGGGAGGAGACAGGGAAGGTGAGGGGGAGATACAAGCGTGGAACAGGGAGACAAGGCAGGGTGAAGGAGCCCGTCACACAGAAGCAAGCTGCTGGCTGGTTTGCTTGTTTGACTGAGCCCTGAAACCTAATCACCACACTCCATCCCACCTTCTTTTTGAGAGCGTCTTACATGCCCATGCAGGATCCTCCATCACAGAGACCATCTCGGCCACCCCCCGGCACCCAGCCTACAGCCTAAGGGTGCAGGTGGAAAGAAGCAGACATGGCCTATGGAAAATAATGTCCAGAATGGGAGCGGAGAGAGCCCGTCAGGAGACTCCAACTGGCATGTGAGGGGTGGTACTGGGCTGTGGAGGGACATCCCAGATCCATCTGCCACCTGGAAGCTGCAGGATGTCTGCCCAGAACTGCCCTCAGCCCAGGAACACCAAGGCCTTCTGCTGGGGGCAATCCCCTGCTGTATCTCCTTACTCTGGGGTGGCGGGACTAGGTCCCCCCATGTCAGGAGGCAGCAGTGACTCTGACCCTTCTCCTGGAAGGGAGATGGACTCTCTCCTGCGGTTCAGCCCCCTTTCTGTGCCCCCTGCTGATAGCCCCTCCATGCCTGCACCTCCTTGGTGCGATCCTGCATCCCTGCTGCTCAGGCAGCCATTGTCCATATGTTGGCCCTGCGTGCCAGGCCATGACTGCGCGTGCTGCTGGCATGTCCTCTGCTGTGGACACCCTGAGCTTCACACTTATCTCCAGGGCCTGGCCCCGTGGACGGAAACTTTCCCTGCTCCAGCTCTGCCTGTTGTCCCTGGGCTGTGCAGTGCTCTGTATAACCAGCATGCCAAGACAACACAGAGGAGCTCTCCAAATGCTCGCCAATGTCCCTGCGACCCCATTTCCCAGCACCAACCCCTCTGATAGTTGCAGCACCCCAGCCTACAAACAGCCCTGCACCCCGGCCAGTGCCCCGCAGCACCCTCTCCTTGCTACTCTGCCCCGCCAGACCCACAGTCACGGGCTGCTGCAAGCGCAGAACGGAGACCAGGCTGCTGGGCACAAAATTTAGTAGTGCTCACTTGAGAAAGCTGTCCCTCCACGGAGCTGCACTGGGCTTCACAACAGCGCCGCACAGATGCCACTGCGGGGGCTGGAGAAACTGCTGGAGAAACAAACTGCACAGCATCACACACACCCCCCAACCGCACACCAACACACCCCGATGGCACAGCAACACACACTGACTCTCTTCTCCTAGGGAACAGGCGGTGTGACAAGAGGAAACGGCCTCAAGTTGTGCCAGGGGAGGTTTAGATTGGATATTAGGGAAAAAAATGACACCAAAAGGGTTATCAAGCATTGGAACAGGCTGCCCAGGGAAGTGGTGGAATTGCCATCCCTGGAGAGATTTGAAGGACGGGTAGACATGGTGCTGAGGGACACGGGGTAGTGATGGTTTTTGTCAGTGTTAGGTCAATGGCTGGACTTGATGATCTGAAAGGTCCCTTCCAACGCAGACACTTCTATGATTCTGTGATTCAATGAACACTGACACGCACACTGACTGCACACCAACTCTGAACACCCCCACACTGCACACCAACACACACTCACACACACAACACACATGAACACTCTGAGTGCCGCACACGCAGAGCACGTGCAGGTCATGCACGGCGAGCGGCAGGTGTGCGCACGCAGCGTGACACACACTCACACCAAGTGCATGCACATACAGCCTGCCTGCGTGCACACGAACGCCTGCACACACTGCACACGCTCTGCCCTGAGGATGCACACGTATGGTGTGTGCAGACTCGTGGTGTGTGCACTACACCACACTGCACCTCTACTGTGTGCATCCCAGTGTGCGTACGGAGATGTAGAGTGCACCCAGACACCGAGTGCACCCACTCATGGTGCACACACAGAGTGTGTGAGACACAAACTGACATGCCGGTGTGTGTGCACCACACGTGCGCACACACACAGCGAGCACTGGGGAGGGGGTGTGCTGGGCTGGACCCACTCGCACATCACTGCTCGCCTGCCGGGGCTGTCACCAGGTGGGCTCTGCAACACCCAGACGCGTGCGTCCTGCCTGTAGTGGTTCTGTTCTCTGGTGTACGTGCTTTGGGAAGGACCTGGCGGCAAAGGGCTGCAGAGCGCAGGGTGGCCGTGAACGTCCCAAAGGGGCTGTGATGCCACGTTGGTTTGTCCCCTGCAGGCTGTCAGCAGGCAGTGCTCCGAGCCGGGCGCTGCCGCCTGCCACGGGGCACAGACGCAGGCAGAGCGTTCAGCGGGGGTCTGCCGGGGGTGTCCGAGCCCAGCTTCTGCCTCCCCTCCTGCTCGGAACCCCCCATGTTGCTCCCCCTTCCCCGAGAGACCACCGTGCCCAGCGGAACCAGGGACTGTGTGACACCAGCCCCGGCAACCAGGGCACCGTGGGCAACGCCAGCGCTGCGGGCACCGTGCCGGCTGCTGCTCTGGTGGCGACGAGCCCTCGGTTCTTGCAGCTGCCACGTGCCGCTGCCAGCCATGACTTTGCTCCTCGTCCTCGTCCTGCTGGCCCTGTGCTGGCCCGTGCACGCCACATGGGACAGCTGCGGGTAAGTGGCCAAGGAGGGAGCTCAGGCAGCCCTTATGGGGTTCACTTGTCCCCTGTGGCCCCCGCACAGCTTCTTCCCAAACCCCACGTGGGAGCCTCAGATCCTTGCCAGCCCCCAGGCCGCTGGCACAACCCGCCTGCGGGGCTAAAGCAGGAACAGGGGCGGGCGCACACGCGCCCCAGGGCTTCCCTGGCCCTGCTGCCCACGCAGCGCCTGGTGGGGAGGCAGGGAGGACGGCTGACCTCCAGCCAGAGCAGCAGCGAGCCATCGAGCAGGACAGTCATGAGCTTCTGGTTACAGAGCGACCTGCGGGCTCCGGCCCATGGCTTATCACTACGGCACGTCGCGCGTCGTGGGTGGCACAGACGCCCAGCCGGGGACCTGGCCCTGGATCGTCAGCATCCAGGACCCCTGGGAAGCAGGCACGGGGCACATCTGCGGAGGGTCCCTCATCAGCTCACAGTGGGTCCTCACGGCAGCCCACTGCTTCATCAACGCCAGGTAAGGAGGATCAGGGACGGGGCCGTCCCCACCACGCTGGCAGGTGCCCTGTGCCAGCACCACGTGCCGCTCCCGCCCCGGTTCCTTGCCCGGTGCCTGGGCTCTCCTGGGCCAGCGCAGAGACTGCTCGGGAGAAGGTTGGGCTCCTGCCACATCTTCCCAGCAGCCCCCGGCTCGACACGGCCTGCGCCCGAGGCACGCCAGGGCCGGCGCACCCTCCGCAGCGTGGCTTTCCCCTCTCCCCGGGGCAGCAGAAGGCGGGGAACTGCTGGGCTGCTGCAGCACATGGCTCCGCTCCCTCTGAGCCCCCTCTCCATCTCCTTCCAGGCACATCACCACGTGGCGCGTGGTGGTCGGGGCCACCCAGTTGTCTCGGCTGGGCCCGGAGGTCCAAGTGCGCAATATTCGGCGGCTCCTGGTTCACGAACGCTATAATAACATCTCACAGAGGAACGACATTGCGTTGCTGGAATTGAACTACCCCGTCCAGTGCAGCTACTACATACAGCTTGCCTGTGTGCCCGACGCCTCGCTGAGAGTGTCGGAGCTGACAACCTGCTACGTCAGTGGTTGGGGTGCCACGGCTGCAAGATGTGAGCTCCCCAAAAGCGCTCGTGTCCCGAGGGCAAGCCTGGCTCCCTAGGGAGACGGGTTGGGCTTCCTGAGAGCCGCGGGGAAAGCCAGAGCCGGGCTGTGGGGACATTCGCCCAGGGAGAGATGGGCCCAACCCATTACCCAACGCAAGACCAAAGGGAAACAGCGGTACACGGCCTTCAGGATGCAAAGCCAAGAACCTGGGGAAGGGGTTCACCAGACAGGGGGGGAGAACTGGCAAAGAGCTGCTGGGTGTTAATTCCTTTCTGTGCTCACAGCTGCAAAATCAGCTGATGTCCTGCAGGAGGCCCAGGTCCACCTCATCGATGTCAACCTCTGCAACAGCAGCCGGTGGTACGGAGGGGCCATCCACAGCCACAACCTGTGTGCTGGCTACCCGCAGGGTGGCATCGACACCTGCCAGGTAGGAGCGTGCCACAAGCCCAGCCCCAGCAGCACAGACAGCCCTGTCACAGCCGCCCAAACACACCCCGCGGCAGGCTCTGCCTGGCAAGTCACCCTCCCACCGCTGGCTCCCCACCCCTGCTGGGGCTCACCTCCCCTTCCCCATCTGCGGGTCCTTGCCCCATGCCCGCCTTGTCCCAGAGGCCGAGGGACTCTGCCCAGAAAGCCCATCCGTGCTCTTGGCAGCCACAGGTCCACATCCCAACCCCACAGCATCCCTCTTTCACACACCCAGGAGCCAGCCCTAGTGCTGACGGTGGCCACCCAGCACACCTCAGGCCTCTCTCCTCCTGCTGCAGGGTGACAGCGGTGGTCCTCTGGTGTGCAAAGACAACAGTGCGGAATACTTCTGGCTTGTTGGCCTGACCAGCTGGGGGAGAGGCTGCGCAAGAGCCAGACAGCCCGGCATCTACACCTCCACGCAGCACTTCTACGACTGGATCCTGGTCCAGATGGGACTGCGTCCGGCAGTAAGGGCGACTCCAGCATCACGGGACTGGAGTCATTTTCTCACCCCCTCCACCCCCTATCAGAGGCCAAGGCCAACACCAACACAATCGGGCAGGTTTGGATCCTGCCCATTTCCACGCCAGAAGCTGGTGGAATTCTTTACTCGGGATGCAGGAGCTCCTGCAGCTCCTAAGGGGGGAAAAGGCTTGAGCAGCAGGATGCACAGGATCCAGCGCAGGCTGCAGTGTTCCACGACCGTCTCCTTCTGGGGCAATGCCTGCTGATCCAAAGGCAGCCTCCCTCAGTGCCAAAGGCCTGCTCTGTCCTGCCCACGCTCCTCTGAGTGCACGCAGATGCTGACGATGACTTGGTGGTTGAAATAAAGTTGCCGATTTTCACAGCTAACCATGCCTCGGTCCAATTCAGTCTGCTGTGCAAGGGAAGGACTTCCATGCCCAGCACCTGCAGAGTGCGGCTGCAGGCACCCAGTGGGGCACAAAGGGCTGAAAATGTGCCTGGTCAGAGAGGAGGGTGAGGGGGCAGCGGAAGAAGGGAACACAGGTCATGGGGGGCTAGAGGTCTTGGGGACAGCAGTTGGGAACACAAAGTGGCTTAGGTCGGCTACTGGTGGGATCCCTGCGTGTGTGTGTGCGCAATGCACCGCTGAAATTGAAACTGGACTCTCTCGTGACCCAGGAGACACGGAACTAGAAAGACGCGAGGTTTGCACCAACGACTGCGTAGGGAGCTTGACATCCAGCCACAGCTATTACATGGACTTAACTTCCATACTGTCATCTGAGGAATCTATGAACTCACTGTGCTTATGAATCTAGGGGTGAAGGTGTGTTTATGTTTCACTAGTAAACGTCCAACCCTGAGCACGTGGAAAGGCAGAAAAGGACTGGACTGAGTTCATGTTTATGTACGTGGTGGTTACATATACGTGGGTGTGGGTAATTGCTCTGGCTATGTCAATCTGGTTTGCCAGTCACATTAACTGTGCAAGTCTGTGTGTGTGTGTGTGTTTGTGTATCTGTCTCTTTGGGATGCAGCACAAGTCTCTTGAACAGACCCATCGGAGCCGCAGCAGCCACATCCATCGGGCTGGGATAGGACAAGCCTCCTGGGCGTGAGAGTCCACCTGATTCAGCTCCACCAGGCCCACCAGGAGAAATCCCCCGTGTTCAGAAGTCTACTGGAGCTGGCTGCTCCGTAGCAGAATGGGGAAGGAAACGCAAAGAAACTGTGCAGCAGAGATCACAGGGTGGACAGAGAGGCAGCGCTGGCCAGGCTGCAAAAGCAGTGGGGAGGGCTGGCAGCTGGACTTGCGCTGTGGAGTAACTGGGCTGCCTCACAACAAAAGTGCAGGAAGGACGCAAGCTCAAAGCTTTAGAAAAAAAATTTCTTTAGTGCTTGTTTGCTCCAGTGGGTACCGTTAAAGCACCTGGGCAGGACCCTGCCCTGCAGGTCCAAGAGTGGCTTAGCTCTCCTGGCGAGCTTTGCCTCGAAGAAGCATGCAGTAACGAGCAACCATGTGGATACTCTCGCCCTGTCCTTGACCGTGACGTGCAGTGGCTCAGGCCAAGCCACGCACAGATGCCCAGACCGTCCCCCACAAGAAGGGCAGAGGCCCAGCTGCCCATCACCAGAGCTCTCGGGGCACGAGGAAAAACACTTTCCTCTGTGAAGGCCAGCTCTAACTAACCCCAGAAATCTAGAGCAAAGGGAGAAAACACAGTCAGGGTCCGGGGCTTAGGCAGATGGAGGCGTCTCTTCAGGGCAGCTCTCCTCTTGATCTGACAAATTCTCACTCTTCTTCTGCAGGCCAAAGTTCTGGAAAGGAGCAGGAGAAGGAACTGCTGAGAAGCTTGAGAGCAACAGCTACACTCTGCTGCGGTTCTTTCAAATGCGGCCTAGGGCAGCGTGGGCTCTTCAGAGGGGCATCACCTCACCCCTTCCAACCTAGACGCCAGCAGCACACAAAGCCCATGGTGTCACCAGCAGAAGGCAAATCTTTCCATGCCTGCAAAGCTTCACCCTTTGCCACAGGCTCTGCTTTCCCTGAGGCAAAAAAGCAGAGCTGCTCATCACTTAGGAGGAGCGCAGCAAGCAGAGCCTTTCTTACCTCCAGTTCTCGCATGACCTCATCCATGAAATCTCCCGAATTCTGTTTGTAAGCAACCGCCAGTTTGATAGCATCGTTGAAGAGCTGATGGGAAGGAGAATGCTTGTCACTCAAAGTAAGGGGCACTGGGTTTCTGTAACATATGGAAACCGTTCCCACACCCCAAGAAAAAAAAAAGCACAACCAAACTTGGCAACTACCTGTAGCTACCAGGACCCCACAAGTAGCCCACAGACGTACTAGCCCATCTTCTGCTCTCTGCGCCTACACCAGTCCCCATGTCCTTGGACTGTATAGGGGTCTCCTGGATGCCGAGCCAAATAGCTGTTAGGGACACGCGCACACCTGCAGGCCTATGATCTGTTGGCATCGCGGAGCTGTGGTGGGATGGCTCCTATGACCGCAGTGTTGGAATGGAAGGATACAGGCTCTTCAGGAAGGACAGGCAGGGGAGATGAGGAGGGGGTGTTGCTCTCTGTGTCAATGACCAGCTGGCGTGCATGGAGCTCCACCTGGGGATGGATGAGGGGCCAACCAAGAGCTTATGGGTCACGATTAAAGGGAGGGCAGGGACAGGTGATGTTACAGTGGGGGTCTGCTACAGACCACCCGACCAGGAAGACCAAGTGGACGAAACCCTGTATAGACAGATAGGAGCAGCCTCACGTTCACAAGCCCTTGTCCTCATGGGGGACATCAGCCACCCCGATATCTGTTGGAGGGACAACACAGCAGGGCATAAGCAATCCAGGACGTTCCTGGAATGCCTTGATGATAACTTCCTTCTCCAAGTGATAGAGGAGCCAACGAGGAGAGGTGCCATGCTGGACCTTGGCTATGTTTTTACCTTCACTACATTGGTGCTGAAGTTCAAGATCATTAGGGCGATGAGGTGGGCGCACAGCAAGCTCGCTACCCTGGAGTTCAGGAGAGCAGACTTTGGCCTCTTCAAGGATCTGCTTGGTAGAGTACTGTAGAATAAAGCCCTGGAGCGAAGGGGGACCTCCTCCAAGCTCAGGAGTGATGCATTCCAACAAAGAGGAAGTGAAGCAAAAACATCAGGAAGCCTGCATGGATGAACAAGGAGTTCCTGGAAAATCTCAAACAGCATGGCAGGGACTGGCTCACTGCAGGCCATCCAGGCTGTCACAGCTCTTGCAGCCCTGCTCAGAATGGCTTCAGAATCACAGAACCACAGAATGGTGGGGGTTGGAAGGGACCTCTGGAGATCATCTGGTCCAACTCCCGTCACCCAGAGCAGGCTGGACAGGAACGCGTTCAGGCGGGTTTGGAATATCTCCAGAGAAGGAGACTCCACAGCCTCTCTGGGCAGCCTGTGCCAGGACTCTGCCACCCTCACAGGAAAGAAGTTTTTCCTCATGTTGAGATGGAATTTCCAGTGTTCCAGCTTGTGCCCATTGCCCCTTGTCCCGTCACCAGGCACCACTGAGAAGAGTTCGACCCCATCCTCTTGACACCTGCCCTTTAGCTATTGATGAGCATTGATGGGATCCCCTCTCAGTCTTCTCTTCTCCAGGCTGAACAGCCCCAGGGCTCTCAGCCTTTCCTCATAAGAGAGATGGTCCAGTCCCTTGATCATCTTCGTAGCCTCCGCTGGACTCTCTCCAGCAGTTCCCTGTCCTTCTTGAACTGAGGAGCCCAGAACTGGATGCAGTGCTCCAGATGTGGCCTCCCCAGGGCAGAGCAGAGGGGGAGGATGACCGCCCGCGACTCCGCTGGTGTTTCGGTTGCTGGTCCTGTGGCCCTGTGGCTGGGTCGGGCCGGTGCTGGTGAGGGGGAGGCTGAGGCTGGCCGCCATGGGGCTTGCCATAGGCCAGGCCGTGCTCCCTGGCCTGCGCCTGCCCCTGCCCCTGCCCTCAGAGGCTGCTGCCCTGCGCCAGCGCAGACATGCTGGCCAGGAGCTGGGGAGCAGCAGGAGGCTCTGGCCACATTCCTGGCCTCTCTCTTTCCAACACAGGGCAGCAGTGCCCGACCCAGTGTGTGGGGACCTGCCTCCTCCCACCGCGGCTGCCCAGGTGGGCACTGCCACATCCCAAGGGACCAGGGTCCCCAAGAGCCACTTGGAGCATCTGTTTGTCTGTCCTGTGCCTGGACCGTGGCTTGGCGCTGAGCGGGGCTGCAGCTGGCCCTGAGGTGACGTTTCCTCTGCCCCGGGTGCTGCAGCATCAGCCCTGCCCCACCACCCTCTGGGCTGCCTTAGGAATGTGACAGACACTTGTCCCTGCACGGTCCTTGCTGGGAAGATGGGAAGTGAGTGGCAGAAGCTCCTAGAGGGCTATGCTCCTAGAGGGCTGTGCCACAGAGGAGAAGACCCAGCGGTGCTTCCCTGGACCACAGGATAGGGCAGGATTAGCTGGTCAGCTTCCCAGGAAAAGCAGTCCCGTTGCCCAAGACCTGCCCCCTGTTCCCCTGTGAGCTTACGGCACTGAAGGGACACTACCCTTTTGCAATCTCAAGAGGTGCCCCAACCCCCCCCGCCCCCACCTTGTTCCTACCTCCATAATTTGCATTCTTGTGGCTGTGCAAACCAAGCTCAGATATGTCCCACCATCCCTCCTCACCCCGTCCTGCTGCCCTGCCTGCACCCATGCAGCTCCATGCAGCCCTAGAATGAGCATTCCCATTGCCAGGCGATGGGGATGATGTGCTGACAGCAGGCCATTCGAACACAAAGCACAGGCACAGGCTGGGACTAGGGCTCTGGCAGAAATAATTTGTGACTGGTCTTTAAATAAAGCAGGTTGCATGTCATGCAAGAAGATGCTTTTCCTGCAAAGCAGATTGGGAGTGCAGCTGAGTGAGTAGGAGCAGAGGGAGGAAGCAGACTGCAGGACGATGCTGGCTTTGCCATGGCCCATCAGGAACAGAGCAGGATATTCTCAGTGCCAACCAAACTAACGTGGGAAATTGGTATTTTTCCCAAATGGGAGCCAAATGCAGCTTTTTGCCACAGGAGGCAATTGGGGCCCTCCTGAGGGCTGAGGTTATGCACAGTGAGTGATCCAAGCAGCGAGGAGGGGACACAACAGACAGAGGGGAGAGGAGTGGGCTCGGGAAATGTGGCAGACCAAGAACACCTTGGAGAGAGCAGGCTGAAGGACAACATGTTAAGGGAAAGGTGTTACAGGGGAAGAAACTGCTTCTGGCAGCACAGCTTTTCTCCTTTGCTAATCACCCTTTCCAAAACCAACTGGTGCCCCCCCATCTGCAGCCAGCCCCCGAGCTGGCCAGGCCATGCAGGGCCCTTTCCCTCCCACTCTCCCAGCTGGGTGGTGGGGCTGGGGACGCTGCTTGGTGCTGCTTGTTGTTCTGCCTGGAACTGGAGGCTGAGCTGTGTCCCCAGACAGTGTATCCTGCAGGGGGTCTGGGGACATGTAAGGCCTCAGCCAGCTCTGGGGCTGCAGTCCAGAGCATCCAGAAATCCCTCTGCACTGTTCCGTGGAGCAGGATCCCACAGGCTGTGGGAGCCCCTGTGTCCTTGTGACTTAGGGCTGGGGCGGTTGATGCTTGGACCCGAGTGCTGCGGCAGTGGCCGTGGAGTCAGGGCAGAGCTTGTAAGACTGTTGGAGTGCATTGGGGGTGCTGGTGATTAGGGGGGCACTGGGAGTGGGGAGGGCAGAGTGCTCACGAGGGCAGAGCAAGGTGAGGTGGCGAGAGAGGAAACCTTGCAGGGTGCCTGGGAGCCCACAAGTCCCCCTGCCCTGTGCCAAGCTGTACCCCCAGGACCCTGCCCCGAGGGGAAGGCTCTGTCCCTGCACAGCTCCACAGCTGCCTGCAGAGCTCCATCACTGCCGCTGAGACCACCACAGCTGCCTGCATTGAGGCCAGCCGTATGCCAGGAGCTTGCTCTCTGCTTGAGGCCACCCTGTGCTGGAGATGTGCTCTTTTCTTCATTGCGCTGAGCTGCTCTTCCACACCCTGCTGCTTCCCAGAGCTTGTCTCTCCCCCACCTCTTGCAGCTGCGAGAGGCTGCTGCGAGACATTTCAGAAGATGGAGCAGACATGTCTACAGCAGAGAGACTTCAGATGGGCTGGGAAGCTTGTAGCAGCTCTGCACAAAGGAGATGGTGTGCAGTCAATCATCAGATCCCCCCACCCTGCACACTGCATATTTAATGGCTTTTTGGGTCTTAATGTTTAAATCTATCTAATGAGCATTTAACTGCTGCTCAATATTTAATGCCTTGGTGTTCAGAGTAATAGTCCCATGTATCACAGTGAGTGCTGGTCCATCACTCTGGGCATGCGGAGAGGATGCTGGGGGAGAGGATTTAGCATGGGGCAAGGGAGGATGGGGGATTTGCTCCATGACACCTTTTGCATAGATGGCAGGTTATCTCTGCCCCATGAGCTCTTCGTGACTCTTTCTGATGTCTGACTTCTCGGTGGTGCAGTAAAGCTGGAGCTTGCCTGTGCTGGCTGGGAATGAGGGCCTGGCATCCTGCTGCGGGGCTTGCACTGGAGCTGTGGGCTGGGAGCCGCTCTGGGCAGCCTGTGACACTCGCTGCGCAGTGACACCGTGTCCCCAGCCCACGATGCCACCCTGCACCAAGCCTCTGCCCACAGCTGCTGAGCTTGTTTGCAACCTGAGTTGGTTCTCCTGACCAGGCAGCCCCACCGTGGCTGTGACACCACAGAGGCTGCATCAAGACCTCTGGATGCTTGGATGTGACTGCAGGGCCTGCCTCCATCCCTGCTGTCCCCACCACTGCCTCCCCAACGGCTGCAGCCAGCACCGACAGGAGCCAGGAGAGCAACACCGTGAGCTGGGTATCCCTGGGAGTGCTGGGAGATGAACTACAGGGCGTCAGGGACAGGCCACAGGGGACTGGCGAAGAGCAGAGACACAGGGGCAGGCAGGACAGCTTTCATCTGGCACCCCCTGCCCTCTCTTGCAGCCCTCTCCCCCCCCCGCCCCGAGCCATGTGGCTGCACTGGCCTATGTGCAGGCAGAATAGACTAGACTAGCACAGCGTAGCATAGCATAGCATAGAATAGAATAGAATAATAGAATATTTCAGTTGGAAGGGACCTACACTGATCATCTAGTCCAACTGCCTGACCAGTTCAGGGCTGACCAGAAGTTAAAGCATGTTGTTAAAGACATTGTCCAAATGCCTGTTAAACACTGACACACGGGGCATCGACCACCTCTCCACCTCTCCAGGAAGCCTCTCCCCGAGTTTGACCAATCTCTTGATAAAGAAATGCTTCCTCACCTCCAGTCTGACCCTGCCCTGGCCCAGCTTTGAACCATTCCCGGGCGTCCTGTCCCTGGATCCAGGGCAGAAGAGCTCAGCACCTCCCTCCCCAGAGCCATGAGGTCGCTCCTCAGCCGCCTCCTCTCCAAACCAGCCCAGCCCAGAGTCCTCAGCCGCTCCTCAGAGGACGTGCCTTCCAGCCCGTCACCAGCTTGGTTGCCCTCCTCTGGGCACATTCCAGGACCTTCCTGTCCTTCTCAAATGGCGGGTCCCAGCACTGCACACAGAGCTCCAGGTGAGGCCGCGCCAGCGCTGAGCACAGCGGGGCGATCCCCTCTCTGGTCGTGCCGTGTCTGATGCCCCCCGGGATGTGGTTTGCCCTCTGGGTGCCAGGGGACACTACTGGCTCCTGCTGAGCTGTGCCCACCAGCACCCTCAGCTCCCTTTCTGCTCTTCACTGGCCATTACTGCAAAGGCAGTTTATAGATGTGCTTGTGCCTGGTGCAGGCAGCGATGAGTGACCTCAGCTCCCAGAGGAATGGGCACAACTGCCCTCGAGAGCCTTTTGCCTATAAGCTTTACTGCTGAACAAGTGCCCTTGGTACCAAAGGTGAAATATGTTGGCAAGAGTCACCACAACAAGGCTTTTGGCCCATGTAACAGATTGTACATGAGACAAGGATGAGACCCTGGAGTTACCAGAGTTCCTGAGGAACCAGTTCATGGGGATGGGGACAAAGAAGACTGGGGCGAGCTGGCTGTGGTAGTGTCTGCTTTTTGGGTACCATAACATCGTCGCTGTGTCATGATGCCAGGGTCGGGCTGGTGTGAGTGCGCAGTCTGTGCTCCTGGTGCCTTGGGCTCAGGTCCTGCTCCGTCTGTGAGTGCTGCATGTGAGGATTGCGTTCCCAATTGTTTCATGGGTTTGTATGCCACAGCCTGTGCTCAGGACAGCCCCGTGGAACAGAGCTGTGCTCACTGGCTGCTCTGCCTGGTGGTGCCGTGGGTCTGCCTATGTCTTACTGGAAGCAGGTGCCATGCAGAGCTTTAGTCGTGGCAGAGACCGGGGAGGCATGATCGCCTAGTGCTGCTGGATTAGGAAGCCGGGCAGGCAGGCTTGGCAGTGTGCCCTGTCTGTGTCTCCTTTGTACTCGGTATCCATGTGAGCATGCCAGGATGTGCCTACACCAGGGATGGTGAGGAGGGGAACACTGTGCCCAGATGCAATCTGATGTATGTACAGCAGACTCTGGTGCGCACGCTGTCCCTGGAGCTCAGTCCAAGCAGATCTTGGGCAGTTACATCATGTTCAGCAATGCTGTGGCATGTTGCCCCTTTTCTGCAGTTAGGGAAACAGAGCACCTCCCTCGCACACATATTCTCTCCATGGCTGTTACCCAAAGGTGGACAGTGGTGGCCCTTGCCCCACAGCCCAGAAGAGCTTTGGTTCCTGGGGCATTTCATGATCTGGGCTTATGACCGCAGGACATCCTCCCTGGACAGGTGCACAGGTGTGAGGCAGTGACTTTGCCCCAGTGGGGTCTGGGGCAACTGCTCATCTTCTGGCATGAGCCATGCCGGCTCCCCAGCTCCCTGCCTTTTGCCTTGCTGCCCCTTGGCAGCACAGCTCAGCAGGCAGGGTCCTCTGGCCCCCGGGGAGGGATGCCAAGGATCCTGCCTCCTGTGTCTGCAGCACTGGGCTGCCTGGGTATGTCACTTCCCAAGTGCTTGCGTGGGTGAGATGCAGGCCCAGCCCTGCTCTGGCCAGCTGCTTCCACGCGTGTCCTGAGCACCCACCCGTGCTGCTCCCTTGGCCGTGGGATAACTGCTCTCTCTCTGGTGCAGAGGGTCGCTCTCTGCTGGCTCGGAGGGGCTCCTCCATGTCCAGGGGGGTGCCTGCACCACTCTGGGAGCCCCAGAGTTGCAGAATTGTGCCCCACACTGAGCACCATCAGACGAGCTGAGCAAACCCTGCTGTGGTCTCATAGCAGCCTGCTGTGTTAATATGTCCCTGCGAAACCACTCCCCGCAGCCAAACTGTGCTTGGTCTCCTCTGATTTATCTACCTCCCTGTCCCACTCACTGACCCTTTCCAAAATTACCACTTCTACTCCTGTCCCCAGCTCGAGACCCATTCCCAGGCCCATTGCCATGTCCACCCCAGCACCATTCCCATTCCCATCCTGATCACTGTTTCCATTCCCATCGCCATCACGGTCCCCACACCTCTGTCCATCTCTGTCACCATCCTGGCAGCTCCTCCCCACCTGCCAGCCACTCCTGCAGATCGCTGCAACTGACTTCCAGGGCTTTTGAGGGAGAGAGGTACCTGATTAATCCCAGAGTGAGCTGTAATCACATGGCAATAACTGCACGACTCGTGCTTATCTGAATGTGTAATCACAGCAATGAATAATATTCAGGGCCTAGCACCTCACTAATTAGCACGCTGCCGGGAGGGGAGAGGCTGCTGTCAGCTTTATGCAGCAGGTCCCATCCCTCTCCGGGGCCGGGCTCTGCTGTGGGGAGGGACCCTCCTCCTGTCAGGACACGAGTGGAGATACCGGCTGCCCTGCTCTGGAGGCCCCACGTGCTGCCAGACACTACGCGTGCAGCCTCCGACCTGCCACAGCACCAGGGACTCTCGTACCCCGCAGCCCAGATGTGACAGGGACACTGTCCCACATCGCGCAGTGACTCCTGCTTCGCTGTGAGGTCCCCAGAAGCTGTGCCCCGCTCAGCCTTGTGTGCTCACAGAGGATGTGGTGGCAGGGCAGCATTCCCTGAGCCCAGTGTCCCCCATGGTGGCTGTGGGACGCCTGCGCAGCATGGGCACACCAGGCCATGCCACGCTGGGCCGTGCTTACCTGCAGGTGGGCACCCAAGGGAGATGCTCCTGGTTCCCTGGTCGGCAAAGCTGCTGCCTCACGTGCAGCCCCTTGTCTGCCTGCTGGCCTCTCCCAGTCCGCACCAGTGAGGCAGATGCTTTGGTGCAACATGGAGATGACAAATCATGGCCAAAGCCAGTCCCTGCAGAAATATCCCCAGCCACAGGCTCCTGGTACCATCAGCACCAGGTGGCTGAGACGGTGCCTCACTGCACTGAGCGTCATGGACGCAAAGGGAGCAGGAGGTCCTTCTGCCATGGGGTGTGATGGAGCAAGGACCTGGGAGTGGAAACCTCTGCCACGATCCATGCCTACACCCTCCAAAGTGCTCCAAGAGAGACAGCCGGAGAGTACTGCCTGTGCAAAGCCCTCATGGGGTGCAGTGAACCACCACTGCCTGCACCTGATAACCTGCCATCAGAGGGGGCAGAGACCCCCCCAGCTCAGCCCGAGGACCTCAGCACTCCTGTCGTTTCCACAGACCTGCTCTGAAGTGACGGAGTAGCTGCAGCAGGTCTGAGGCTGCTGCTTCTTCTCACCTCTCGCAGGCAGCTCCCGGTGCGTTGTGGCACTGACCCACTCCCTGCTGGCCAGCCAGCCCTTCCCTTACCTGGTCCTGGCCCTGGCCACCACAGCCCCGGGGCTGATGTGACACAGACCAGAGACATCAGCCAGTCCTTGCCAAGCAGAGCAAGACTTAACACGAAGCAGCCACACACATACCAGAGTGAACGTTGAAAAGACACGCTGTCCAAATGAGCAGTGCCCACAGCTGCACGTGGCACGTGGCGAGCACCGCCTGTGTGCGTGCACAGCCTGCAGTGACCACCATCCCTCTGTGTGTGCTGCCTGCAGTGACATTGCCTGTGTGTGTGTGCGTGGCCCGTGGTGAGTGCTGCCCACAGTGAACGTCACCTGCAGCGAGCACAGCCCAGGTGAGCCCTCTCTGCACATCCATGCACATGGCCCTGCGTGTCCCCACTCCGCAGACAGCACATCCCGCTCTCCAGCATGGTGATGGCTGAGGTGGGGGGTGTGGAAGCGGCTGCTTTTCACCCCGCTCTGTGGTGAGCGCCTGGGGCAGTGGGGGCTGTGGCTCTGTCAGGGCCAGGGCACAAAGGCAGAGGGCTGTGCCATGGCCGGGCGGGGAGAAGATGTCCTTGCAGGCAGGCAGAGAGGCAGCCTCTGGAAATGTGCAGTGTCACCAAATTAAAGGCTTAATTAGCAGATATGTTTCCCTTAAGGAGCTGTCGCCTCATTATCATAGAGAATGGTGATTAAGCAGCGGGAAGGGGCAGGTGCTGCCAGCAGAGCCCCCTGGATGCAGGCAGCAAGCGCTTGTTCCTGTTGCAGGGCAGGGAGCGTGTCCAACACATCCAGGTCTGCCACCATCCTCCTCTGCCAGCCTCCTCGTCTCCCACTCCATCCCAAGACAGTCCTGCTCTGAACATCTCACCCTACCCAGCTGTCTCTCTACAAATTCCCCCTTCCAAGGGCAGATGGTTTCCATTTGCAAGCCTGTCCCCAGGAGAATTTGCTGGCTTGGTGGTGTTGGGCTGGAGGAGGCCCGTGGCATGGCACATGGGGGACAGCGTGGCCCCCCACAGGGACTATGGCATGGCACGTGGAGTATGGCTCACTCACCCTGCAGTGGGTGCAGAGTGGGTGCAAATATGATGCAGATTCAAGTGCAGGTGGTGCTTAGGCTGGCTGGTGGCCTGGCTCCTGAAGGTCAGTGTGCCTCACTGCCCATAGAGGACATAGTAACAGCCAGCCTTGGGATCAGGAGTTACCAAGAGGGCTTGGAGCCATCCACAGAAGTACTGTGGGCAGGTACTGGGTGTCTGTGCTTTGTTCAGGCTGAGCTCTGCCTCAGCCCACACTTGCTGGTTTGCACCAGGCAGTGTGGGTGCTGCTGTGGGGGTCCACCACCAACTGCGGGCAATGCGGAGACGGGGCTTGGTTTCGTGTGGCCCCAGTCTATGGGCAGAGAAGCTCGCTGTTCTGATCTGGGAGACCAGCATCTGTTTTCCCAGTGGGGACTGCAAAAGTTTGGCTTGTTTGTGAATCCTGGGAGTACACAAATGGTACGCCTCAGCACTGGTGATGCCACCCCAGAGGAGAAGCGGTTGTTTCTTGCTTTAAAGCTGGTCAGGATTTGCATTCAGGGCTCTTTGCAAGCTGGTAGAGAGAATACTTTGAAAATACATTTATATGAAAAATAAGCTCAGAAGGCTGAGCATGTAAAGGGCTGGGCCATGCCCAGTGGGGTGGAATAAAGTCACCTGCCATGTGAGGTTAACTGCACTGCATGAAGCACTGGGGAAGCTGAGAGGCTCCACATACGGTGTGGGCACAAGGCAGCTGCATGCTGCTATGCTCAGGGGCCCGCAGCATTTCTGCACACTAGGTAAGGTGGTCTGCAATTCTTGGGAGAAGCACAAAGATTAACATTCAGAGAAAGAGTCAAAGTGCCACCCTGAAAAGAGGCCAAGGGAGAGTTCAGTATGCCAAGGTGTCTGTAGCACCAGAGCAAATTACAGCAAAACAAAAGCTAGGGTAGAGGTTTGGAGTAAGGACCATGGCCAAAGGCTGTATCAGTGTCCTGATGGGTGTGATCTGGTTAGAGGGAGAGAGATAACTCTGCCTTATGGCACAGGGACCTGTAAGTAAAGCTTTTTATGTCACCTACCTGCCTGATCCTAGGCACAGCATTGTCGACGGTTGCATCCTAGTAAAATAATTCTTGACTCTTGCGGTAACATTTGTTTTGTGCTGAGTTACCTGAGGCACATGCCAAGGCTTCACCTTCCACAGGTGTGTGCTGAGAGCAGTCCACTGCATCACAGCTGGGTGCTCAGGGGACAAGGTGTTTGCCATGCAGCATGATGAGCTAAAGAAGGAGCTGGTAACATGGGACATTGGTACAGAAGAGGCATTTTCACTAACAAGTGTTAGCCAGAGACTCTTTAGCAGCAGGACTACAGGGACTGTGTCCAAACCTCAGCACGAGAGGTTCCCAGAGCAGGATAATGCTGCCGAAAGCTGTGCACAGGCTGTAGGCGGTGTTCTGGACTCGCTTCCCAGCACAGTACAAGTGGCGAGGGCAGGAAATGTGGTAAGATACGAGACGCCTTATATGCGCTGATGACACAGTGGTGCTGCATGATGTAGTTTTTGGGAAAGCACAGGCTGCAGCCAGTGTACTAGGACTGCTACCTTGCTCCCCCTCGCCATATGCCTGTGCTCTCTGCCCAGGTAGATTACAGATTATAGATCGAATCAGGGAGATGCAGTTGGATACATGCACTCATCAAAGCCTCTGCTGCAGGAAGCAGAGGGCTGAGCATCGGGTGCCCTTAATGGCATGCTCAGAGGCTGCTGCTGGCAGAGCCCAAGGCTTATCTGTGTCAGCTAGGAAGATCTGACATTTCAGAGTCCCACAGCAGCTGCTCCTACACCATGAGCTCAGGGGAAAGAGGCAGCTGCACCTTCTGCTATCATCAAGAGTTGGAAAACACAAGACCTTGTCCTGCATTTGTCCACCTTTTAGAGCTGTTCTTGGACCACCAGCTTTGTACTGAACATTCAGGAATGGCCATGAAGGGGACAGCATGGGATCCATCATATGGGACATGGCACAGGGAAGGAATCATGGAAAATATCCAGTTTATTCTATGAGCAGCCAGGTAGGACTCAGTGCAGAGGCAGAAAGCAGAATGCTGGGTCCAAGCAGACCCCAAATGCAACAAAAGCACTCACCTTGGGAAGGGCGATGTGGGGGATAAAGGCCGTACGCCGTCTGTCAGTGTCTGGGCTGCTCTGTGCCCACGCCAGCAGAGGTGGCCCATGGAGGAGCGGCGCTGCTCGGAGCAGGGGGCAGGGAGGGCAGGAGGGGAGCCTGGCGAGCTCGCAGCAAGCTGTCCCTCAACAGGCACGTCCCACCCTGGCTGGGCACAGTGTCACTGTGCCCGAGGAGCAATGCTGTCAGCCATGGCCTTAGCCCAGAGCTCCGGGCTCCTTGTGCCAGTCGGGGCCGTGGTGGGCCCTGCAGATCAGGACCCAGACCTTGAACTTGACTCACCAGTCTGTGGGACTCGGAGCCCAGCAGAGACCTGAGGCTTTGCCTGAGGTAGCCAGTGCTGCTGAGGATCTGCACTGTGATGCTTTTGTATCATCACAGGTGGTGGGTGATGCATCATCTCCAGCCAGAGCTTTCAGCAGTGTGACTCTAACAAAGCTCTGGGCATTGAGTTCAGCAGGAATCACCCTCACCAAGGGCTGCAGTGAACCCACGGCTGGAGTGCTGCCCAGTGCACAGGCTTCTGGGCACACTCTGCCCATGGCATTAGCCCTGTCCTTGCCTGTGCTCAGCTGGGGCCGATTGCTCCTCTCCCTGGAACCAGTCCCTAAGCACTCGGAGTGCCTCGGGAGAAGTGGCGTCACTATATGGTGAGAGAGGCATTTTGCTGGCACGCAGAATCATAGAGAGGTTTGGGAACCTTAAAAGATCATCTAGTCCAACCCCCCTGCCCTGGACAGGGACATCTTTCATTAGATCAGGTTGCTCAAAGCCCTGTCCAGCCTGACCTTGAACACCTCCAGGGATGGGGCATCCATAGCTATGTTTTCAGTCTAACCAACCCAGAGTGAACGCCTCTCCCAGAGCTGCCCAAGAAGTTCCCTGCCCATGTCCTGGCCTTCCTGGAGGCTTGGATGGAGGCTGAAGGAGCTGGCATGATCCCCTCTGTGCTGCCAGGAGTGCTGGGCATGCTGCTGGCCCCGTGGCGACTGCCAGCCCGGCCCCTCTGCTTTCCTGTGCAGATCTCTCACTGCGCAGTGCACCAGAGCGGTCGCTGCTACCACGGCCTTCTCTCCAAAGGACAGCAACAGAGGGGGCTTCAGCCAGCCTCCCATCTCCCCGCCATCCCATCCTGTGCCTTGGGCCACTTAGTGATGGAAAGAGCAAGTGTGAAGTAGGGGAGATGAGCTGTCCCTCTGATGCTGGGCCCTGCTGCCCTGTTACTTGCCTCTGCCAGGGCCTGCAGGATCTCGGCAAAGTGCACTGCCAGAAGTCTGGACACGGGGAAGGTAGTTCCCTGCTCCAGATGGAGCTCAGGACATGCACCGAGTGTGAGGTTCAGAGATACCACCTGCCTCTACTTCCCTGCAGTGAGACCCATACCTTGGGCATTGCGTAGCATCCCCGCGTGAAGCCACAGCCGCCGCGTCTGCTCAACGGTGCTCAGGAAGCGGAGCCGCCTGGATCCCCACCACAGCCCCCAAGGTCTGCCTGGCCCTTTGGTACCCTGGCCTTCCCATGGTCATCATCCGCGCTCCTTCCCCGTGGGCTGTATGCCACTACCCCGAGGACGAGTGCCTGCGGAGCCTCCTCGACTGCTTTGCCGGACTTGGTTTCCCAGCCCTGCACTGCGGGGTGCCCCGGCGTGCCTGGCAGCAAACTCTGACAGAGCTGGGCAATCCGGCTGCCTTTCATGTCTGCCCCCTTCCCCTGCCTCCCCTGGTCCCCTACACGGTCTCTACTCTCCTCCCGGCTGCCAGACTGGAGGGACCAGATGGGCCCTGCCTCCGCCTGGCTCCGCGCTCCCGTTTGGGAGACACGGTTTCCTGCTGCTTCCCACTCGCCAGCATTTGCATTGCATTTGTTCGCTGACCTTTGGAGAAAGCAACACAGGCAGCGAGCTCTGTTCTGCACACTGAGGCCCCACACTCCATGGCACAGCACTTGTCTGCAGCCCCTGCCCCGTGCCAGCCCCAGGTGGGGACCCCCCAGCCCTGCTGAGCCTGTGCCTGCTCCCTGGGGCTGGTGGGCCCGTCTCCCCCCGGGGTGTCTGCACCACCATCGAGAGCCCCCAACTTGAGACTCCCACTTCACTGAGCCAGAACCTGTCTGTCTGCGTGCTGGTTCAGCCTCCCAGACTAACCTCTCGCGCCGGACTACAACTGCCTTGTGTGCTTGCCACGCCAATGTACCTCTTTGGAGGCCAGGGCTCAGCCAGGACTGGCACGGCTCCGTGGTCATTCAGGGTTGTGTACGGAAGCTTCTCATCTGTGTGTGGGCACAAACATGGGTCCACTCCACAGGACTGCACTGGGACTTCCCTACGGGGCAGAAGGAGGGATAGCTTCCCGTTCCTCAGGCTTGCCCTAGCTCGGAGGTTGCTTGCCTTGTCCAGCTGCGTGCATGTAGTGGGGCAGTTGCTTGGACAGACATTGGCACGGGGATCCTCACTGTCTGCACCACACCTGATGACTGCTGCAGAGATCCCCTAAGCTGAGCACACTTTGGGCTACTCTCCCCTGAGCGATGTCTCATCTCCCAGCTCATGCTGGCTCTATTTAACACTTGGTTTGTCTCAAGGGGAGCTGCCACATTCAATATCTCAGGTGCTGCTCGTATTGAGCTGCCCTGTTCCTGGTTGTGAAGGAGCTCAGGGGCGGGCTGACCCACCACAGCTCAGAGAGACCTGGGAAAGGGTCTCCCCCTCTGCCCTGCTGGGGGGCTGCTGGCCAAAAGGAGGAGGTTCTGCTCCACACCACCCCACCAAGGCCCGTCCCTCACAGTTTGATTGCTCCCTGTGCCAGGCCCTGTTTGTTGGACCTCCACCAGGACCCATTCACATGTCGTTTTGCCTAGAAGGGGTTCTTAGGGCTGCAAGCCCCATACCCATCCCACTGCCCTGTGTCTAGGGTCTGGTCCCATCCCTATGACCCCAGAGCCTGTTTCCCTCCTGTGCAGCTGGGATTTGTTCCTGACGCTGTGGGGCTGCAGAGCACATCCCAGCACCAGCTCTGAGCTGCTGGTGTGAGGACTGCAGTGCTCAGAAAATGCCTGGAGTCATGGAACTGGGGGAATGTGTCAGCTTTATAGGAACAGTGCGTTCTTGGCTCTCCAGGCTTGTGGAGGAAATCCGGTAAGTTTGCCTCCATGACCTAAAAAATACCCAAACAATTGCAACTAAACATCTCATGATCAAAACCAGGCCAAAGGCACAGACAAAGCCTGGATGCTATTTCCCAGCTTCTGAGGTGGCAACGCTGATCTGGAAAGTAGCAGGAAGATACTCCCTGGTGGATGCAGCTGCCCTCAGAGGGTGGAGGAGGGATATGTAGGAGCAATGGGCAGCACAGGAGGCAGGGGATGCTGGAAAGCTGTCCCATGGATGGGGAGAAGAGCCTGGTGAAGCCCTGCAGCCAGACGGATGGGTCTGTCTCCTGCGGCTCAGCTGAGCCTGGTGTGACTGCTGCAGGGTGACTCCCACTGCCCAAAGGTGGGACGATGGTCAGGCAGGGACAGAGTCTGGGATAAGGCAGCAGGCTGTTCCTGGAGGGGGACATGGCATTCAGGAGAGCTGGTCCCTGGGGCCCTGCAGTTGCCGGGCACATGTCCCTGTGCGGTGCAGACCGTCGAGGGCATGCCTGCCCTCCTTTCAGCCGAGCCCACTCAGACACATGTCCCTGCGCTGCACCGCTGCTGCTGTGGCATGCATGGGGGCTGCCAAGCGGAGCAGGGCCAGGGGCACGCTAGGCCAGGCAGACAGGAGGCATGGGGACACATCAGGGAGGGCAGCAGGGCAGGAGGGGGTGTCCCCGCTGGGGAGGGCAGGGTCCCTCCTCCCACCACAGCCATGCCAAGGGAGGTGCTGCGGGGTGACGCAGCGCTGTGCCCTGCGCCCCGCTCTGGCTGCTCTGACCCACTCACGCCTGGTCAGGGCACACTGTGTGCCCCACCAAGTGCCTCAGGCCAGGGCGCCGTCTGTCCATCCGTCCGTCTGTCCATCCGGCACTGCTGTGGGCAGTGCTGCCGGCACCCCGTTCTCGGCCTTGCGGCAGGGTTTCCTCCCAGCCAGCAGTGCTCCCACAGGAAGGGAGAATCTCTGCTCTGGCAAGGTGTTTCCTGGATCCCCAGATAGGATGCGGAGGCACATCCTGACCCCTGTGGATGTGCACAGACCCCGAAGCAAGCATGACAGACCCGCTGTGATGCTCAGCACCCTACAGCACCCCAAAGACACGCACATGCAGCCATGTGTGTGCACGCAGGGCCCCGTGGCCAGGTCCTGACCCAGGACGTCCGTGCGTCCCGGTCCACTGCCTTGGCCCGGCTGCAGCAGGACGCAGGGCGCAGAGGGGGGCGGTAGCCTGGCGGGGACAGGGGTGTCCCCTTCCTGGCAGGAAAGGGGTTGAGCTGGCGGATGCGGGTTTCCTGTAGGCTCCAGCTCCGCAGGCGCCAGGAGCCAGAGCAGCCGGGGCAGGAGCACACGGGCCTGTGCCAGGTAACAGCAGCGGGGCCGGGCTTTGGGAGCCCCCCAGCAGCGTGGGGCTGAGGCGGCTCTGCTCCCTGCCGGGGCCGTGGGGCTGGGACAGCCCTGGGAAGGGCAGGTACCCCTGGTGAGGCGGCAGGGCTGGGGCAGTCCTGGTCCCTCGCCCTGGGGTCAGCGGGTGGGGCTTCGCAGTGGGCTCAGTGGGGCTGAACTGGCAGCACAGCGCTGGGCCGCGGGCCTTCGCGTGGCTGCGGGACACTTCAGGCGATGCCACGGGGCAGGTGTGTGGGGCCGGGCCGCGGGGCTGGGCTGGGCCTGGGCCGTGTCCGTGTCCGTGGCGGTGCCGGGCCCCAGAGCGAGGAGCCCAGCCCTGCTCGCGGGGCGCCCCGTGTGACGGCCCGGCCGCGGGGGTTGCGGAGTGCCCCGTGCGGGGGTTGGACGGGGCCGGCGCGGCCCCCCGCCTGCCTGCCCGCCCGCTCTTCCCGTGGCCGCCGGCGGGGAAAGGCCGAGCCGGGGCCAAGCGCGTCCCCGCGGGCCGGGGCGAACGGAGCGTGCTGGAGGGTGCCGGGGAGCAGAGGGGGCCCTCGGGGGCGCCGGGGCAGCGGAGAGCCCGGGGTGCCGGCGGCGGGCGCGGGGTGGCGGCCCCCGGGTGCGGCGGGCGGTGCGGGTGCGGTGCCGGGCCCGGAGCAGCCGCCTCTGAAGTTTCCCTCCGCCCGCCCCTTCCCGCGCGCGCCGGCTCCCCGTTGCCATGACAACTCCTTAAACTAACACCCGCTGCCGGCGGCGGGGGCCGAGTTCGCGGAGGATCCGCCGCGCGCGCCGCTCCCCGCCTCGGCCCCGCCGCCCCCGCCCCGCTCCGCGCCTCTCCCGCTGCCGGCGGCCCCGCTGCCCCCGGCCGCGCCGCCGCTATGGTGGCTCGGGCCCCGCCGCCCGCCGTCCCGCAGGTAACGGGCGGCCACGGGGCAGCTGCGGGGGCGGCGGCGGGGCCGGGGCGGGGAGCGGAGGTCAGCCCTGCGCGGGGGGGCGGGCGGGCGGCTGCTCTGCCCCGGGAGCGCGCCCGGGCGCCCGCGGACGGTCCGGGGGCGGGTCCGGCTCCGGGCGCGGGTCCGGGCGCGCAGGTGCGCGGCGGGCGGGGACCGTCGGCTCGGCGGGGCGCAGGCGGGAGGGCTCCGTCGCCGGCGGGCTGGATCCGGTGCCGCGGCGGGCGGGAGAGGCGGCTGCGGCAGCCCCGCGGGCAGGGGGAGGCTCGGCGGCGGGGCCGGGGGCTGTACGCTGCCGTGCGGGGGTGCCCGGGTGCGGGGGGGGCGCGCAGGGGGGCAGGGGATGGGGTTTGCGGGAGGAGCGCTGCCAGTGGGGGCCGTAGTTTGCGGTGGGGCGTCTGTGCTGGGCACAGGGCCGTGGTGCGCAGTCCCTTGCGTTTGTGCCAGGGAATTTGGGCCACAGTGCGTGATTTGGGTGCCCGTCCTGGGAGCTGGGGGCTGTGGTGACTGGTGGGATGTGTGCTCTGGGAAGCAGGGCTGTGGCTTCCATTGGGTTGTATCCGTGGGGTGGCCGTGGCTGTGGTTTGCAGTGGGATGTCTTGGGGGATAGGGGCCATGGCTTGCAGTGAGATGTCGGTGCTTCAGGACAGGAGCTGTGGTCGGAACTGGGATGCCTGTGCAGGGGAGTAAGGGCTGTGATGTGCTGTGGGGCTGTGGTTGTAGCAGGAGTCTATTTTGGGGGATAAGGGCTGAAATTTGCAGTGAACAACGTGCTTGGGCTTTGTAGCAGCACAAACATGCCAGGGTAGAGGCCATGATTGGTGGATGGGATGTGCTGGGGACCAGGAGCCCTGCTTATCGGTAGAGTGCATGCAGGCAGAGCATCTATCAGAAGATGGGGACCATGAGACGGTGGGGACCATGACAGCTGAGGTATGGTCCAGAAGTTTTTAGGCAGACAGAGGACTTCCGGTGCAGGCATGGCATTGCTTTTGTAGCGCGTGCCATTGCTTTTGTGACTTACCTGTTCGTGGTCCTTGCATATCTGTGCATGACTGGGTGTATCTACCCTCAGGGCTTTGCACATACCTATGCATGATGCTCAGCACACCTTTTTTCTGTGTGCTCTGTTGTCTGTGTGTAAGCACAATTTGTGTAGTAAGTCACTTCCACCCCAGGCTGTCACGGATAATGAGCTGTTCTCTGAGCTCGGGGTGTGGGATTTGTGTGGTTGTGCTCTTGTCTCTGGGCCTCAGCTTGCAATTTTGCCTGTCCCTGATGTCTTGGGGAGCTGCTGCAAAAGTGAGAGTCTGCCACTCTCCTACTCTTCCAAAACTGGGTCAAGGAAGCAGGAAATTCCAGAGCTGGGTTTGGCCGCACAGGTACTGGTACCCATGAGTGCCTGTGGATGCTTGTGTGAATCGGGATGCTGGCATGAAGGGAGCGATGGATTTAAGCAAATAGGATTTAAACAGGAACTGTACCTGCTGTTTCTTGCCTTGACATCTGTGGACAGGGATCCTCAAAGCCTTTGGAGATGTAAGGGTTACATCTGTCAGGCATCTGTGAGAAACAGTCAAACATGAGGCCAGGTCTGCAACTGTACCTGTAGCAAGGCACGGTGTGAACGTGTGTCACTGTGTTAGCGTGCAAGGCGTTCTTCCATCTGTCGTGTGTTTGTGCCAGAGCCTTGGGTTGTAAGGAGAGGAGCTGAGGGCTTGGGCTCTGCTCTTCTCTTGGTCTGGGTCTCCTGGCAAGCGCCTTTGCCCAGGACAGGCAGTTGCTCTTGGTCAGTGTCTGCTGGGCTCGCTGCAGCTCTTGCAGATGTGGAGGGTGTACAGGCCCCTGTGCTCCGGGAGCGGGAGCTGGAGACCCTGGGACGGGGGGCTGCGCCTCGGCGCAGCGTGGGGTGTGCACACTGCTTGTGTGCTGGCGAGGAGGCTCGGGGCTCGACGTGCCTGGGAACAGTGTGGGGACAGGGATGGCTCCTGCTGGGGCATGGGGGGTCCTTCCCCCCAAGAACCTTATAGACTTCACTAAAAACTTTCACTGTCATTCTCTCTCAGTGGTGACACGCAGGTAATGGAGACAACACATAACAAGTTCCCTTGCTTTCTTTCTTATACTAACACTTAAATGCATTACAAAATTCTTGTGCATTTTGCACCTGCACAGTAGCCCTCTGTGGAGAATTTGCCAACTCTGCCAAACTTGCGAGGTGTGTGGCGACAGGGGCTGAGGGCAAAAAAGGGCACAAAGGAGAATATTACAAGGTCCTTTTTTCAGATAATAACCTTTTGTTGTTGTACAGCATGTAACACCTAAATATTCATATAACACCTAAGTATTCTTAATATTGGTAGTATTATGATATGAATAATGCATATCTGTACTGTTTGTTTTGTACTGCGTTGTTCACTTAAACCAGTATTGTGTTCTGGAGGTGCACACAAACAGACACACGAGCAGCCTGCTACAGAATATTCTGTTGAGATTTCCACCAGCTAAAAATTATTACTGCTGCCTCCGCACCGGAGTGCGTAAGTGCACATGCAAATGGTGAGGCACGAGTGTGGAAGCAGTGAGGAGCCAGGTATGGGGCCGTGGGGTGGGGAGGGAGCCGGGGTGGCAGTCTGGGGTCCCCTGCCCGTCTCGCAGAGCATGGTGAAGCTGTGGCATCGCGGCAGGGTGAGTGAGGCTCCCCGGTGGAGGCGCCGCAGGAGCTGGGGGGTGATGGCAAAGCGGGTCCTGCTCTGGAGCACAGCACAGAGCTGCAGTGGGGGTCTGCAGAGCTGGGCCGGGAGGTGGCGGTGGGGCTTGGGATTTGGGGTAGAGCTGAGCTCTCCTGTGAGAGCCGGGGCAGGGGCACACCTGCGGCAGGGATGTGGGAGCGGAGCTGCTCCTGGCGCTGCCCTCGGAATGAGGAGTGTTCCAGGGATGGCCACAGCCGGGAGGTTGCATCGGGATGGCCGGCAGCTCTCCTGCCCTGCTCTGCCTCTGGGCGGGGGTGAGGAGGGGCTGCGAGGGCAACCAGGACAAGCTGGGAGCAGAGCTGTGGGGCAAGGAAAGGGTCCCCTCCTGGCCAGCAAGGGGGACCAGCTGTGCCCTGCCCTGCTCTGGCCCCCTCTGCCTGCTCCGTCCCCAGCCTGGCACCCACCACTGGCTCAGGAGGTGGGATCCAGTGGTCGGCTCTGCCCTTGGCACCAGGGACACGGGAGCAGGAGCCACGGGGTGCAGGGGGGGCTCGGCTGCCTGGTGGGGCTGGCAGTGCTGTGGGGCAGGAATCCCCTCTGCCATGGCAGGCCTGGAGCAGGGGGAGGCCGTGCAGCTAAAACGAGTACAAAGAGTAAATTGCCATCCCACTCCTAAATGCAGCTGAGCTGCTGTAACTGTGACAACAGGCAAAAGCTCTGGTTCATGAGTGCCTTGGCTCCTGTTGGCAGCGTGGGAAGGGGAGGCAGCGCTGGCTTTGTGAAAGTCTCTCCAGGATCAGCCCAAACTTTCAGGGACTGGGGTGTCTGTGCCACTTCCAGTGGTCGTCAGGAGGAGTGGAACGGATGGGGACTTTGGTAACCCGAGAAGCAGGTTGATCAGGAGACTCTTCTATCATTAAAAATTGAAAGTTCTCTGGCGGCAGTGTGTTCTGCCCTCACTGACAGCAGCTCCGTGAGTTTGTGATTCTGGATGCTGTGTGCGTTCAGCTGTGACTGCATGGGTGACTTGCGGTGGGAACGGGGCTGTGCAGGGCCGGGGACGGTGCATGGGGGACCATCAGAGCCAGCCCCTTCTGAGCAGAGCCCCACGACGTGTGCGAGGCCTGCACCCCACAAACAGCCTCTCCTTGCCGTGAGCCCCCCATGGTGGTGCAGGTGATGCTCCAGCCCAGCCCCTGCTCTAAGGGGCTGCTCGTTTGGAAGGAGCTGCCCTTGGAGTTGCTCTTTCATGCCAAGGAGGATGACTTTGCAAGCTCTGGAACAGCAGGGAGACCTCGGTGGGCAGGGGTGGGTTTGGTGCCTTGTTGGCACTGAGAAACCCGAGGGTGCCATTTGGTTCAGGGCTGTGCTTCTCCCCAGGACAGAACTGATGGGTCCTGGGCTGGGTCCCACCTCCCCACAGCTGCTCCCTCCTGGAGACAGCGGGGCTCCCTCCCCTGGGAGAGGCTGGCATTCCTGGCTTATTTAAGGAGTGGTTTAGACTTCCAGGTCTGGATTCTTCTGCTTTTTATAGACATCCTCAGGGGAGTGCAAAGAATGGCAGGAAACGCATTGGCCCCGCAAGTGCTCAGCCCTGGATGCTATTGTTCGGCACTGGCGGAAGCCGGCTGCAGGCCGGGCTGCCCGGGGGACCTTCCCCTGCCCGGAGGAGGCTCAGCGGAGGCTCAACCATGTCCTTACAGCATGAGGTAATGTTTCCTGGTCTCGGTAGGAAGGGACTACAGCTCCCGGCGTGCATGGGGATACAGGATATCGCATGCTGGGGCTTGGGGGCTGCGGGCTGTACCCCTCCCTCGATGTCTCCTGCTCCTCTGCATGGTCACGGATCCCTGGAGCTCTGACAGGAGCCTGCTGGGACATGATGTCCAAACTAGAGCTTGCCCTGACTGTCTGCTCACCTCCATCCTGAGTCCCACAGGCCTGTGGGGGCCACCTGGAGCAGCTATGCTGTGCCAGGCTGTGCCGCGCAGGCAGTTTGGCTGCGGTGCGGCCAGACCGGTGGCCTTGCACAGAGATGTGCAGCGGTGTCGGCTTGTCACACCGCAGCCCTTGGCCCGGGTTTGTGGCTGCCCTATTGCCGGGGAAGGCTTGATGAGACGAGAAGGCATTTCTTGTCTGGAGCAGCTGGAATGGACTCCTTGACAATGCTTGTGAGAGGGAGCAAGTGGCATTGTCCCTTTGTGGGGTAAGGGCCCCAGGAGACCTTGGGAGGCAGAAACGGGCACATCCCCTCTGTATGAACCCTGATCACAGGCATCTGTGTGTGTCCCATCTGCCGTATCATAACCCCATGGACATCCCTCTCTGCAGAGAGGCATTACCACAACCCTCCTGAGATAGGAGTCTCCAGATGCTTCCCAGCTCCCAGTTGTGTCTTGGACAGTTTTACTTCCACTGACTTGTCATTTCTGATCATGTCATGTTTGTTAGACTGCTGGGGACCAGCTGCTGTGGTTACTGCGAGTCTGCAGTCCCTGCCTCTTATCCCGTAAAGGGAAAAAGCTGAACGAAAAGCAGGGAATCTGGACACTTGTGATAAAAGAGTCAGACTTAGACAAGCAAAAGGTGAAAGGCAGAATTGCCATTCATGAGCAAGGGGAATAACAGCCTCCCTGGAGCTCTCCCTGCTAGTCTGAACAAGGCCCCTCTGGCTCCACAGACAGCAGGATCCTCAGGGACTGCGAGGGCTCGGATCCTGGCGGTGTGCAAGCTGCAGTCTAAATACATCGCAGATCATCTGCATAATTTATTCTTCTGTGAAGAGTTTAATTTATCAGGTCCAATAATAAACTCATAAATCTCCCTTGCCTGTTATCAGTGTTGGGAGAAGATGCTCATATTGTAAGCATTTAATTTATCTCCTGGGCTGCTTCTTGAGCAGATCGGTGCCTTTGACATTACTGGATGCGTATTCCCATGGTCAACGTTCCACCAGGCCCTCCTCACCTGAGGACAGAAAAGATGGTACTGGAGAGCCCCAGCTCAGGAGTTGCCGAGGAGGTGGTTGTGCTGGCCCAGATCTGCTCTGGAGGTGAGGGTGGGATGGAGATAGTGTGGAGCCAGGAGGAAGATCCATCCTGCTGGAGACTGAGCAAGGCTTGTGTTGGGAGCCACTCTGCATGTCAGGGCCACCCTCTGGGACCGTCTCGCTGCCCTGGCCCCCCTCTGGCACAGTTTGGGGCTGGCTGGGGACCGGCTGCCTGTGCCGAGGGCTGATCCTGCTGGCCATCAGCAGAGCCTGTGGAGGAGCTGCACGGCCTCGACAGGTTTGCTGCTGCTGGTGACTTTGCTTGGTATCTTCACCCACAGAAACCTCCAGATCTGGCTGGGAACTTGCGCCATTCTGGGCCTCAGTGGCTTCCTGCGGCAGTGAGCTACACCATCTAGTCACGGGTGGTGTGGAGAAGTATTTCCTTTTCTTAGTGCGAGATCCCACAACATTTTCTGCTGCCCTCATGGTGTGAGATGAAAAGAGCAGAACCATCGTCTCCTTTCTGCAGACTGTTCAGGATGTTACAGCGTTTTATCTGTGTCCCTTCTTATTTGCCTCCTTCTAAGGCAGCAATCTCTGCTCTTTCCTTTCTCTTCTTATGACAGTTTTTCTTGCCCTTTGGTCATTCTTGCCTCCTGTTTCTGATTCCCCTCAGTTCTGCATTTGCCCGGGGAGCCCTGGTGCCCATCCTGCACCCGTTAGACAGCTTTGGAGGTGCCTATTCCCCACATGCTCAGTTGTTGCCCGTTTTGCTGCCAGTGCTGCCTGCGCTGCCCCAGCGCTCCCATACCCAGGGAGGGTGGTAAAGGGCAGATGATGCTCGGCTGGGTTGGGACAAGGTGCCGCTGGGGGCTCGCAGCTCGGCTCCCCAGGGCTGTGCCATGGCTGTGCCAGCAGCTGTCACAACCTGGGGAGCTGGTGTGCCTCTAGGGAAGGCTGCCATGCTCCAGATGACTGCCACACAGACAGCTCTCTGTCTGATACTATGCAGAGGCCCAGAGGGTGTGGAGCTGGGCCACCAGGCATGCTGGGGTGTTTGGGTTGTGCCGCCTGTGGTGACATGTAGCCGTAGCCATGCTGCTCCAGCCCCAACCCACCGCAACCCTGGGCTGAGGTGGTGGTGAGCTGGGAGCACGAGCTGCTGGAGGCGCCTTTGGTGGACAGGGAGTTCTTGCTCTGTGGAACCACACAACCCTCCCCCTCATCTGACCTTCTTAATCGCAGCAATCAAGTCTCCTGGCACTGCTGGGCATGGTGGGGCAGGAGGGTTTGGGGCTGGTCAGTGCCCTGGCCTGGCTTCGGACCATGCTCTGTGCTGCAGCAAGGGATTTCGGATGGTGCATGGGTGGGAGGGAGGCTGTGTCGGTGTCCCTGTGCCCCCCTGTGCCCAGGGGTGTCACCCCTCAGCCCTAAGCCCTGCAAGGCTGTGCTTGCCAAGGTTCGATGTCCCAACAGGCACAGCAGTCCCCTGCCCCGCCGCCAGCCCCGCTCAGCCTTGGTATTCCCGGTGCTAAGGGACGGGAGAGAGACTCAGTTCACTGTGGTCGCTAAATGTCCAAGCAGGACACGCACATGCCCTGTGCTGTTTTGTTTAGGTCCTACATAAACAGCTGTGGTAGGTTTCCTCTGTTTTCATGGCACAGGTGTCCTGTGAGCTTTTCTCAAGAGAGGAGTCAGTGGAGCAGTGGCAGCTGTGTCCGGAGCATCGTGCTGCGGCCCCACTGGGGCCTCGGCAGCATCATTTTACACAGGCACACAATAGCCGCTAAGTTTTCCAGGTGCATCACAGCGTCTGTGATCCTTCTGCCAGAGGAGGCTGGAGTATATCTTATAAAATGTTTAAAGCCTGGTGGCACCCAGCTGCCCGCGTGTCACACCAAGCGTTCTGCAAAATCGGGATCCCTGCGGCGGCCCCTTCCCCCCGCAGCACCTTGCACTCGCTGACACCAGCTGCAGCACAACGGGCGTGCTCCAAGAAATCCCAAGTCATACATTTTTAATTTTCTACAACAGAGCAGCCATTTCAGACACTCACCCAGAAAGGATCTTTAATGAGAAGCAAGGAGAGAGAGCATGCACATTTCCAGCACATACGAGAGCACAGACATTATGGGATACCCTTTTCTCTTTCCCTGACTGCCTGTATCTGTTCCTGAATTTAGCCTGGGGCATTTGCCATGTTGTCTTCTGGGGGTGGGTGCAGCTGGTCCCTGATCCTGTGTTGCTTGTCCCAAACAAGAGAACAAGAGGGTCGACCTTGTGGAGGAGCTGACCCTTAGCATTGCTGGCATTTCAGCTTGAGCCTGCCTCTGCTCTCAGGCTGCGTCCTGCCCAGGGCTCTGCCTGGGAGTGGACGAGCCAGGGTGGGAGAGGTGCAGGAGGACCCTCCTGACCCGGGGTGGGAGAGGTACTTGTGGACCCCCCCTGACCCATGGCGGTTGCGTCCACCTCCCCTGGTGCTCAGGCCTGAGCTATTTCCTCGGGAAGCTGCATTGCCCTCGCTGAGGTCTCGCTGAGCCATGCTGTGGGACAGAGGCAGGGGGCTGCCAGTCCCCCAGCCCGCCTGGGCAAGGGGCAGAGCCCCTGTGGCTGTCCTCGGCAGGAGCGGACGTGCCTGTCCATGGGGTGAGGACGGACCTGCGCAGGCAGGAGGGCTTGGGCGCAGAGGGACCAGGGACGCTCTGCTGCGGCAGGGTGGCAGGTGATGGTGACCTTGCCTCTCTCCCCAGCGTCCTGTAGGAGTTCTCTGGGGATGCTCTTGTTCCCAGCCCTGCGGGTTCCGCACTGGGGCTGAGTCTCCTGTCTGCCTGGGGGCCGTGCATGCAGTGCACTGCACTGATGCTGTCCTTGCTCTCTCTTGTCTGCAGGTTGATGAAGAGGGAGTGCTGTGACCCTGTGCCTGTGACAGTCATTTCAGGTAAGTGCTGTTCTGTCCTTCCCTTTCTGCTGTCAGAAGGGTCCTGAGCCTCCCGAGGGCAGGTGGTGGGGAGAGGGCTCAGGCTGGTGAGGGCTCTGCAGCGCTGTCCCAGGAGGGGGTGGCCCGTCTAGGGCACTGGGGACGGAACCTGGCTGTGGTGCTCAGAGGAAGCTGCATGGAGAGCTGAGGGCAGAAACAAGGCTTGTGAGGGCTGGCAAAGGATGTCAGGGCTCAGGCTGGAGGGGACAGGACGCGCTCAGGCGGGCTGCAGGTGATGCGGCAGCAGTTATGAGTCAGGGATGGGTCATTGCTACATGATGTGCTTTGAGGAGGCATCAAGAGAAAAGGTTTGGGGGAGACTGGTGAACCAGGTCTGCCTGGGCCCACCCAGCTGGGATCCAGCGTGCCCTCTCTGATGGGATCCCCCCAGGCCCATCCAGCTGGGATCCAGGATCTCTATCTGGGACAAATACCACTGGTCTTGGAGGTTCCTGGACATCACACTGGTGCGGGTGCTTCTTCCAGTCCTGGCTGCTCAGGTGCTGCCTCATGCAATGGGGCTTTTTCCTGCCCTACCTGAGGATGCCGGATCCCCAGCGCTGGTGTAGCTGGTGACCGTGTCACCCCACAGCTGTGCTCAGGGACTGGGTGCTGCATGCAGACTGCTCTACACACCAGGGCAAGGTCTGATGGGACCTGGGTGCAAATGTGCAGCATGTTGTGAAAAGCATTTTCTTTGGCTGCACTGAGTCTTTGCGTGTTTAGTGCTGCCTCTGTGGCTGCTGTCAGGCTGGCGTGAGGGGAGTTCAGTGCCGTGGCATGAGGACAGCCAGCTCCAGATGTGCACAGAGAACCTGCAGCACCATTGCTGGCAGGTGCCAGAGCTCATGTGCCACAAAGGGAATCAGAGCAATGGTGGGTTGCCAGGCCGAGGGCAGGGGCAGCGCATGCATCCTCCCAGGGCACCAAATGGATGTGGACAGGGGAGGACGCGGCAGCTGCTTGCTGTGACTCTGGTAGGGCCAGAGCCTGGCTCTGAGGGAGAAAGGCTACACTAGGGACAGGGAAGCATGAGGGACAACAAGGGAGAGGGGAGCAGGGAAACTACTGCCCACAGCTGGGGGAGAAACAGCTTGAGCTGCAGGACACACTGGGGAAAGGCAGGGGAGAGATGTCCCATGGGAGTGGGAGATGGCAAATGACAAACGTCTGCCCGTGATCTGGGGCTGGTCTGTCCCCTGCCTGCCTTACGGTCTTTGCTTGATGGTGGACGCAGTCTCCTGCCCTGAATCCTGCGCTGCCCTGGCCTCTGTGTGCTCCTCTGAACAGCCTTCTCTCTCCCCTCTCCTCAGGGGTTTCCTGGTGCCCAGCACAGACCCCAACCCCTACCTGGCACAGTACGGGTTGGTTCCTGCCAATGGAGCCTCTGGCTGACACTGTTCCCACTCCAGGTGTGCACACCTGGGTGTGTTCCCACCTACTGCTCGCCATGCACCAGTGCAACCAGTGCTGGGACTTGCAGGGGAGCAGGACTCTGGCTTTTGCCCCCGTCCCCAGGCTGTGACCTGCCAACACTCTTCACTGCAGACATTTGCTGTGTCACACCCCCAGGCAGGGACCCCCGTGCACATGCGCACCATATGGACACCTCTGTGGGGCTGGGGCTCAGACAGTCCCAGCCTCACCCAGCTCCTTCGCCTTGTGCACTAGGCAGGCTGAGCCCTGGCGTGCAGCAAGCTGTGCATGTCAAATTTCAGGGTGAAGGCTTGGAAACCAGAGGATGAAACAAAGGAAACATCAAATGCTAATGCACAAGAATAGCGTGTGCTTTTTCTGGCTTCAGTAGGCTCCTTTCAGAGCCTGCAGCTTCATGCCAGGACCCCTGAAATGCGTTGCCACTTCACCTTGTAAATTCCCCAGATAATTCAGGCTGCCCGTGCGGGGCTGGCTGCGCTGCGTGGGCCGAGCGCGTGGGCTGTGCTGCGTGTTTCCGCACAGGGCTGGCTGCGCTGCGTGGGCTGCGCTGTGTGGGCTGTGCTGCGTCTTTCCGTGCAGGGGAGTCGCTGTGCCATGCTGTGCCATGCTGTGCCGTGCTGTGCCGTGCTGTGCCAGGTGGTTCAGGGCTGGGGAGTTGCGGTGCTGCAAGGGGCACTTCCCTGCGGGGCTGTGCCAGTTGTCTCAGCACCCGCTGCCAGTGCAGGGCAGGTGCAGTCTTGGAATATGTATGGTGGGGATGAATTGTGTTTGTACTGAGATGTGGGCATTGATCCAAGCTACTCTTCTACTGGCTTGTGTGTTCAGTGAAGTCAGTCCTGCCTGATCCCAGAGCACATCCATGACTGGCAGGGCCCAAATCTGATTGCTGTGACAGCATCATTTCTGAACACTTGTAGCAGATCGCTCCACAGAAGACAGTGCTCTGACCTGGTCCTCGTCGTTCTGCTGCAGAACAGCAGATGCCAGCGGGAGCAGGGCCCCGTGGAGCTGGGCTTGGTGAAGGCAATCCCTGTTGCACGGCTTTGTTCCTAGCCCTGTAGGGGAAGGACCGTCCTTCCCTGCTACAGCAGGAGCCCAAGTCTGTGGGACATGGGGAGGCTTCTGGGCGTCTGTGGGAGGCTGTGGCTAAGCCAGGAGCCCAGCTCCGTCCTCTCCGCTCTGTCCCCGCCGTGGCTACAGGCCGGCGGCTGCCTGGAGCCTCTTCCCCAACTCCTGCCAGTGCAGCAGCTCTGCCTTGTGCTGCCTCTGCACGGTGGGATGGCGAGAGGCAGGGCCGGACATGGTGCAGGCAGGGGAGGGATGCTGGAGAGGTGATTAGCGTCTCTGTCCCAGACAAACAGATGGAGGCAGCGTTATCCTATTACCTAAGGGCTAAGCAGGAGAAGCTGAGCAGTGTGTTCAGGCTGGCTGGTCAGTGGGTGCTGTGGACTTCTGTGGTGGCAGGATGTTTTTCTGGGGTGGCAGCCACCCCGACACCAGCTCTGGATAGCGTCTGCACTGGGCAGCCCCGAGTCCCTGGGAACAGGTCAGGTACACGCTTCAAGATGTGGGGTCAGCACGGCAGCCCCGGACCCTGTGCGCCGCTGCCTGGAGCTTTGGCATGGGGGCCAGGGCAGCTGCAAAGCTGGGGTGCTGGGGCAGTGCAGGGGCTGAGCAAGAGGACGGTGATGAGACCTGGCTGGTGGCGATGGGGAGGGGGCAGTAGGTCTTGGCAGCAGCAGGGCTGTCCAGGTTGCTTTGCGGATTGTGTAATTCCTGGAGGTCCTTGGGTTTCTTGCTGTGTCGTGCTCCTCCTAAGCTGGAGCCTGGAGGGTGGAGGAACGGCGCAGGGCAGCCCTGAAGTCTGTGCAGCCCTACAGCTGTGCAGGGTGGCACGTTGGGTCAGCCTGGGCCACGGCATCACCCACACGTCCAGGGGTGTGCTGCCATGGGTCTGTGCCTGCTGCCCGCTGTGCAGGGACACAGAGGTGCTTGCGGAGATGAGGGTGGGAGGTGTGGGGACTTAATGCTTCGATTTACTTGTCCTTGGCTGTACCACCTTCCTGGGCTGTGCTTACCTGTAGTTGTGCCCAGCGGTGGTGTGGGGAGATGGAGGGAGAAGATATGCTTTCTGCCAGCCTGTCCATGGTGGGGCAGGCTCCAGGGGCTTGTTCATCCTGGCTGTGTCCTCAACGTGTGTCGACCCAGGCACGCTCCTCTCCTGCATCGATGGGCTGGGAGCGTGTGTGCGTGTGGTCCTTATGCTCTGGGTCCACAGGAGGAGCTGATGGGGATGGGAGGCATGCCAGTGACTTGTGGGACAGGAGGAGATGACAGTCCACCTGGTACACACCTCTGGGCAGAGCTGTCTGTGGCCAGGCTGGTCCACGGGACTCTGGAAGGGTCTGACTCCCTGCTCTGGTCTCGGTGGTGATTTCCAGCTGCTCTCGTGGTACTGTGGGTGGTGCAGTGCTGCCAGTGAGGAGATGTCTGTCCCTGTCCCCGCTGGTCCCACACGGCAGTGTGACCTGCAGATGAGGCGGGCATCAGGCTGCAACGTGGGTGCAGGATCGGGGACCCCGACCGGGGTGCACAGGGCCTCGCACGTGCTCTGTGAGAGTGTGTAGCTGTGGTTACCAAGGTGACTGTTAAGTGATGTTCCTATGGCTACGTACTGCTCCAGCTCAGATTTACTGCGGGGGGAGTGTACGAAGCCCCCAGGATAGCCGGTGCCTCCTGGTGAGGCTGTTCTCCTTACAACCATCCCCTGGCTCCTGCTCCAGAGACACCTTCCCGGGGTGGGAGAGGCTGCATGGGCAGCTCTCGGTGCCGAGCTGCCCCACGGGCCGTGGGCTCTGCAGACCCCGAGGGCCTGGGGCTGGACCAGCCGTACGCTGTCCCTGCCCGGATCTCCATGCCCAGCAGGGAAGGACTGCGGTTTGCAGACACTGCTGTTGGGACAGGCTTGGGTCAGGCCTTGCATGGTGATGGGGCTCTGGGGACACCCTCTGCACTAGAACAGCTGGCACTGCATCCCTGGAGCCCTCCATTAGTGGTGCCAGCTGCTGTGAGCACACAGAGCCCACGGATCCCAGCTGTGTCACAGGGGAATAGGTCCTGCAAGCTTCAAAGTCTTCAGCCGCCTCTGCCTTTCTCCAGGCTCTGTTCTCCCTTCAGCAGGGTGCCCCCTGAGGTGGGGTCCTGTGGGGACAGGCTGGGTTGCTGCATGGCCTGTGCTGCACAGGGAGGGGCGAGGGCAGCGTGGGAGGAAGGACTGCAGTCACTGATGCTTTGCTGGGAACTGGGACGGATGTGGGAGGGGGCTGTGGGGCAGGACGCAACGGGGACTTGCCCCATCTCTGATGGAGAAGAGCCTGGGGAGACCTGAGACATGGGTCAGTTGGAGAGGGAAAGGGGGTACCTGGGAAGTGGCTCTCCACTTTGGATTTGTACTGGAGTGAGCCCAGGCTGGGAGGCTTGAGGGACTGTCCTCAGGTGGGCAGTGTCCCTGTGGTGCTGACTGTGGCCAGGGCAGCCGCTTGCACCTTGCTGCTGCTGCGGGAGCCTGGAGCCCCGCACAGAGATGCTCTCCTGGTGGGCAGCTAAGGATGCACAGAGCCCAGGGATTGAGGCTGGGATGCTACAAACCCCAAATTGCCTGAGAGTTAGCCTTCCTGTGCAAGACCAGGAGCTGGCTGGCCCAGAGGGTGCGGAAGCAGCCAGAGTACAAGGAGCAGACCCCGGGGAGGTGAGCGTGTGACAGAAACCTGTATTTGAGAGGCCACACATATGACCAGGGCTATGTGTGCAGGCTTATAGAGCTGGGTTACAGACTTTCCACCCGAGCCCCTCATTCCTGCTCATGTGTCATTGTTCATTGCCACTTCTGCTTTACAGGAACAGCTACAGCTGTGAGCTGCTCCTGCTAAAAGCCATCAGGACAAAATGGGCTTGGTTCTAACCTGGGCCAGCTGGCAGTGTGGGCTGCCTGTGTGTCTGTGTGTCCAGCCTGGGGGTGGAAGTGCATGCACAGGGGTGGGGGCAAGGACCAAACCGCTGTGTCCCAACGTTGCTGCTGCAATGCCTGTGTTGTGCAGCCTCAGCATGCACGTGCTGTCCTGCCCGCCACACTGCTGTCCTACCTGCCCAGCTTGCCAAGGAAAGGGGGTATGTGGCCAGGCAGCAGGGCTGAGCCTGGCAGTGGCCGTGCTGCCCCGAGCCACAGTCAGGGCTGTGTGGCCAGTGCCCAGCACCAGATAGCACTGTGCCCCGTGTGGGGACTGCAGGGACAGAGAGAGGGTTTGCTGGCCTGTGCTCCTGCCTCCTGGCTGGAAGCAGCCTGTGGGCGCTGCTCCTCCACCATGGGAGCTGGGGGGCCTGGCTGGGGCTGTCGGCTCCTGCTCTGCCCTGCGCAGGCTGGCAGGGTGCTCTGCTGCCCATCAGGCCACCTCCGAGGGGTCTGGCTCCTTCCGGCAAGGGGGGCAGTCCTGTGTCCCCCACAGGTGATGGGGCAGGGATGGGGCAGGTGGTGCAGCCGTGTCCTAGAGCTGGGGACGCATGACCCTGTGGGAGGTGGGCAGCCGGGAGTCCATGCAGGGCTGTGACCTGCAGGAAGCATACATGTGTTGTGGCAGATTGCCACCATCTGTCCTGTTGACCTAAAGAGTCATCTCCAGCTGGGACAGTGGCAGGAGTGAGCAGAAAGCCTTTGCTTTGGCCAAGTGGGGCTGCCGCAGGGCTAGGCTGGCAGGGAATTGGCTGCTGTGGTTTTGCAGCGCTGCACTCACTGGTGGCCAAGCAGCAGGTTCCTCTCCTGCAGCGGCGTGCAGTGGACGTAGGCAGATGGTGAGGGGCTGTGGGACTACAGGACAACTGTTAAGGACAACTCTTGGGAACCCCTGTGCCAAAGGCTATTGCCCCAGAACTCTGCAGACAGGATTCCCTACAAATCACCACCAGCCGTGCACTGCAGCTGCCTCCACAAGTGCATGTGCTGGGGGAGTTTGTGGGTGCCCCCGCCTCTCTACTGGGCACTCAGAGACACAGATGAACCCTGGTGTTCCCGGCCCTGCACTGCGTGGGTGTAGGATGCTGCTCCTTATCCCTCTGCTCCTCACTGGGGTGAGCACTGCCCTGCTGTCACCCTGGGAGAGCCCAGCACTGGCGCAGCGGGTTTGCTCCCGAGAGCGGTGCATCGCAGGACTTGCCCTTTAATCATCTGCACATCCCCAGTGGCCCACTAACCCTGGCAAACAGGGAGAGGGAAAATCAATTGGCAGGAGAATTACCCATCAGGCGCTGTAGGACGCTGCGGCCAGATGCAGGCTGATCAATGAGCACCGCTCCCTCTCCCTCTCCTCGTTGGCTCTGTGTATCCTGACGCTCAGTCTGCGGCTGCAGTAAGCACAGTCCTGCCCCTGCCTCCATGGGTCGGTTCTGGAGGACATGGGCAGTGGTGGCAAAGGACAAGGTTGGGCTGGTACAGACTGCTTTGTGCTCCCTGTCACGTGGAGCTGGGACGGAGCCATGGCAAACAGCGAGGCCGACTGACCTGCTTGATAAGCAATGAGGACGGCCCCAGCATCGCAGAGTCCTGGCTCTGGGCAGGGAGCTGGCAGGGTACCAAGGGACAGCCCTGGGTCGGGGGGAAGCTGGCCTGTAGGAGCCCCAGACTGCTGACACCCCACGCGGGGCACTGAGCTCAGGCCTCACAGTGGGGGCAGCGCAGCACAGTCCCTCCCGCTCCCCGTCCCCCCCGCGGAGGCCACTCTGCCTTCCACAGTGTTTGCAACCATCGACCGTGCGTTCCAGCTGCAGCCACAGCCACCCCTGGTAAATCAGTAACGTCTGGCCTGTGGGAGAGGACGGCTCTGCTTGTCCCATGGGCATTGCCAGCCAAGCGAAAGCGGAGGCTCCCTGCTCCTTTGAGGTGAGGGCTTGACTCCGTGCAGCCGTGTGGGAGGGCCGGGGGCTCCGGGCAGGGCTGTTAAACTCAACCCAGGGCTCCCCGGTTGTGGGAAGGCTTGGAGATGGTGAGGAGCTTGCACAGCACAGCACCTGCATGCAGAGCTGGGGCCAGGCTCGGTGCTGTTGCAGGAGCAGATCCTGGGGTGCTGTGGGAGCTGTCTGGTGTCTGGAGGGGCAGGCATGGCCTGGGCTCTGCAGCAGTGTCTGCAGGGTCTGGCAGGGCAAGGTCGATGCCGGTGCAGGTGGGTGGACGTGCTGCCCTGTCCCCGGTGCAGCTGCCTGGATGCTGATCTGGAGTAAGTTGGGTGAAGTCTGTCTCAGTTGGCACTGGCTGTACTCCAGCAGCTCTTCCTGCCACCACCGCGACAGCCCCAGCGCACAGGGCCGTTCCCAGTGATCCCGGCAGTGACAGCCCTGTGTGCTGCTCTCTGCACCCACCCTAGCGGCGACACCCCAGCAGGGTGCCGGATCTCCCCTTGCCCCCGACTCGTGTCACTGCTGTATCCCCCCACAGCCCTGGTGTGGCGCGAGGAGCCCTGGAGCACGGGGACCTGCTGCAGCTGGTGCCCTGCTGGCGTGTGGCCGTGTGGGAGAGCTGGGGGGGGGTGTGCTTCTCCCACACATCGGCATGACCCAGGTACCTGCTTCCCACTGAGTTGGTGCTGCATGAGCTCTTGCTCTCTGCCATCTCTCCCAGGAGAGCAGGACTCGTGCTAGAGCAGCTGCCTGCAGGGTCCTGTGCTGTGCCCGAAGCACCAGCCCTTGCTGGGCTGGCACACCGGGGGATGTGGTGAGCCAGATGCTCCCGTGCTTGTGTGTCTCCAGGGACCCTGTTCCTCAAAGGGCTGGGCCTTTCTGGAGTCACAGGGTCACTGGGCAAGTGAGTGGAGAGGTGAAGCCTGAGGCAGTGCACAGCAGGAAAGCAGGCGCTGGAAAGAAGAGGGAATTTAATCCTCATCTGGCCAGGGAAAACTGCCGGTCCCAGGCAGGCTGCGTTGCTTGCTGTAGTAGACTGGTGCTCAGAGGTTTCTGCAAGACAGTGTGGCTGGGTGCAGGGTAACCCACTCAGGTGCTTGTGGCCATGATGGCTGGGTGGCCAGCAACCCCCGCAGAGGAAGATGCAGAAAGTGTGCAGCTCTGCTTTGCTCCCATGCTGAGACCTGTAAGATCTCACTTAATTCTGGGAAGATTATCGCTGTTGCTGTTGAGGTGTCAGCTGCTGTTATCCTTGTTTAATTTCCAATGCTCCCTAGCAGACTTAGTATCCGTGGGACTGCGGCTGGGGCGGGAGCTGAGACCTGCCTGTGATGCGCACTCTGGGTGATGATGGTTTTGAAGCCTGGAAAGGCACAAGCCATGCACAGAACTCCTTTGGAAGTGCATTATTTTGTGTCCCTATGAATCCAACCTGCCACTGGTCCCTGTGACTGAGGCCCTTCCTGAGTCTGTCAGTCCCTCCAAGTGTGTCCCTGGGGAAAGGGGTCTGCCGTGCAAGAGGAGACCATGTAAGTGACACGTTTAGCCTGCAAAGTCTGAGTGTGCATCTAATTGCTGCCTGTAATACGTATATAAATACTTACATAAACAAAGGAGGAGAGAAGAGCTGCACAGACTAACAGACAATGCTGACGCAAGAGTAGGGTAAACTAGCCGTGAACGTGTGGGCTAGAAATTAGGCCATTTCTAACAATCACAGCAAAAAGGGGTCTGAAACAGCCTTCCAGGAAGAGGAGAGAGAGCGAGAGGAGACCTGGAGGCTGGAGTTTGGTAAGGGGATTTCGGATGCAGCAGCCCTGTCCCTGAGGATGGAAGGAGCAGCCTCCCACCCTCCCACAGCACTGGACTCTCCTCCCAGGCTGCGGGACCTGGTGCCTATGCTGACAACAGCCACAGGTCTTTTCATCCATCTCTGGGCTCCTGTTGGCTGCAGCACCTTCCCTTCTCCTGAGGAGGTGCCAGCTTGCCCTGTCTCAGGAGCAGTTCCAGCTGGCACCCCTGCTGCTGCATGCCTTGGTTTCTTCTTCCTGCCCTTTTCATGCCCTGGGGATGCTTGTCTTTGACAGATCTTACCTGTTGCACCTTTCTAGGTCCCACCACTGCGGTGCTAGCACTGTGCATTTCCCACGATCCTCCCAGGTGGATGCCTTCAGAGGAAGAGTAATTCAGTGATACGCCGAGTGACGGCCATGGTTCTGTGTTACCTCTAACCCGGGGGGGATCTGGAGCACTGATGGGGAGCTCTGAAGATGCCAGAGCAGTGTTCAGCAGCATGGTGTGGGATGAACCCCATGGCATGCCTGCCCTCGGTGGCGGGATTTGTGAGGGATGGCAGGGAAGGTGGCTTAGACTCTGTAACACCAGGAATGGTGGAGAGTGGGGCAGGCCATCTGGGAGCCCTTTTTTCTCACGGTGTAGGAGGTAAAGACTGCTAGACTTTACAACCTCTTGTGAGGGTTATGGTGGAGTATTTGGAAATCCAAATAAACTGCTCTACTCTGGGTTTCACTTGTTGGTGCTCCTGGTGGCACGTGCAGGGAGCTCCACTGGACTAGTGAGGCGTGACTTTCTTTGATGGAAGCATTACTGATTTGTTCCTGTCACTATAAAGTCTTCTTGAAAGATTTTGTAACTCGCTTTGATGATTTTTCATCCGTTTTTCCTGGTGTTAGAATAAGACTCATTGGATTATAATTTCTAAGATACTCAACTTGTATCTTTTTTCAAGATAAGTAATTTTTTTCCTCAGCAGAGAAGTTGATATAATAAGAGAAAATGAATGTGAATGACTCTGCAGGTCTGTAATGGAGTTCGAGGGTGGGGGTGGCCAGTGTATTTTTCCAACCATTCACAGTTGTGTCTTAAACATTATTGGGAACTAATGAGGTACCAGAAGATTGGGAAAAAAAGCAAGAATAATCCTGACAATTACCCTCCGGAGCATTTAATTTCTCCCCCTAGTGAAATAACAAGACAGAAAAAAAGGAAAGAAATAAAATCAATGAATGGCACTGTTGGAACAGCAGTACAGGTGGCAGACTGCAGGCACAGGCTCCGATGGGTGTTGCTGCCAGGCTGGTGGAGGGAGATTTGTCCCCGAGAGGCCATGAGCCAGAGCCGCCTCTGCCCACTGGGACACCCCAGCTGTGGGATTGGTTTAAGGGGTAGATCCTGTCCTGCTTGGTTTGTCACCGTAGGGTGGTACGTGAGGGTGGCTGAAGCTGTGCTGGTTGAGGCAACATGAAGGGGCAGTTGTGGCATTGCATTCATTTAAATCCCTGTGTGGTGGTGTGTCAGAGGGGCGATGGCAGCGGGTGGGAGCCAGGCCCCTCTGCGGCTGCATATATTCTGGGAAAAGTTGCAGCATTTGGGGGCTCTTGTGCAGAACGGTGCCCGCTGCCAGCAAGGCACAGGCACGGCTGCGGAGAGGTGATGGGCAGAAGTCGGCATCCTTCCTGCACGCCTTCGGGCAGGTGGGTCTGTGTCCAAAGCGTTCCCCAGTGCTGGCTGCAGGCTTCCTGCAGCCCCATGAAGGGGCAGGGGTACGCACCTGCCCTGGCCGCAGGACGTTCTCCCACTCTGCTGCACCCCAGGGCTACACAAGCGCCTGCTGCTGTTGTCCCATCTGTTCCAGGGCCTGCCCACCTCTGGGTGGATGCATGCCCATGGGATGCAGTCAGACCACGTGTCACTTGTATTTCTGATGATTTATCTCCTTACTACGTGCATTTTTCCTAGCAGAACTTCATGTTCCTCCAGGTCTTGTTTCTAATCTCTTTAGGGCCTTTTCACTTGCCTCCTTGCAGTTTCACACTGCATTTCATTAAGGTGCTGTTTGATCCCTTCTTCCAAGTTGATAATACAAATCAGGCCCAGGCCCAGCCCGGAGCCCATGGCAGTAGCTGAACAGCTGTGGGGACAGCTCGTTTGGCGTCCAGCCTTTGGCTACTTTCAGGCCCGACTGAGAGGCCGGCAGCGCAAGCCCCCCACACCGCCATGGCTGGTGAGGCCCTGCCCGTCCCACGGCAGCTGCCAGCCCCAGGGAGCCATCCCAGGATGAGGACTTCAACACGGCCCATCGTTGGCCCCTCTCCCACCCTCGCCGGGTGGCGGGCACCTGCAGCACAACGTCTCCATATGGACCCAGATTCCCTCCGCCCTGCTTCCTCTGCCAGGGCATCATCTGTGGAGATTTGAGACTGCGAGCTCCCGGGGCCGTGCCTGGGTTGCGACGGGTCCTGCCGCGGGTCTGCGCGGTCCCGGTCCTGCCCCCGGCCCCTCGCTGCAGGGTGCTGGGCACTCCCGGGGCCCGGCCCTATGCTGTGCCTCCTGGCCTTGCCACGTCTCAGTGCCCGTGCCAGGACGGGCCAGCTCCCTGGACGCTGGGCCACCCTCGCCAGTCTCCCGGGACCCCGGCACTGCTGGCAGCAGGCGGGAAGAGGCCCCATGGACCCACACTCGAGGTTTCTTCTTGGCCTTGAGCCATTTGGTGTGACTCCACCACGGGCAGGCCACAGCTGCCGGCTTCCCAGCTCTGACTTTCTGTGCTTCCCACTCTGTTCTACAGATATTTTTGCTGTTGTCCTGGTTCCAGTTGTTGGTATAGAGTTCATTTTCTTCCTAGTAGCTGCTGTGTTTTGGATTTAATATGAGAATAATGTTGATAACACGTTGTTTTAGTTGTTGCTAAGTAATGTTTATAGTAAGTCAAGCACTTTTTCAGCTTCCCATAGAAGCTGAGAGGGAGCATAGACAGGACAAGCCGGGCAAAGGAATATTCCACACCATAGATGTCATGATCCGTATATAAATGGGGGTTGGCTGGCGGCAGGAATCCACAATTGCTGCTTGGAAGGGGTTGGGCAACCAATCATCGTGTGGTGATAGCAATTTGTGTTGCATCACTTTATTTTGTATATTCTTTTACCATTACTATAATTATTAGTTTTCTCTTCCCTTACAGTTCTATTAAACTACCTTTATCTCAGACCATGAGGGTTTTCTTTTCCCCCTCCTTTTTCTCCCTTTTCTGTCTACCTTGCTGGGGTGGGGAGCGAGTGAACGGCTGCGTGGTCCTAGGTGCTGGCTGGGGTTAAACCACAGTGGCCATCTCCCTTCCTGACCACTCTTACTCCATTGTCTTTTGTGCTGAGAGGGACCTCAGCTCCTCAGCTGTTGGTGACTCATGGTCGTTTCATCCATTTGTTCCCCTTGCCAGCCCCACCTCGTCCCTGGTGTCCCTGACTCAAAGCTGCAGGGCCCAGCCTATTCCCTGCAGATCCTTGCTTTTGCCAAGTGTCCTTGTCTGCCTCAAGCCTGCATCCCTTCGCCTGGGACCCATGAGGTGCTGGGCCCTGGCATGTGCCCTGCGGAGCTGCAGTTTTGATGCGCCTCTGCCTGGGGCTGGCACAGACGCAGATGGGGTACACTGTGTGCTCCAAGGAGCAGGGGGGTTTCCAACACCGCTGGTCTTGTCTCCTCTTGTCCCCCTGCCCTGGCAGAGAGCTGTTCTCAGACCCCAGGGAGACACAGCAGGGAGCTGCTGCGGGACAGGCACCCTGGAAAGGCATGGTTTTGGCTTTCTTTGCTGTTGGGCAAGGAAGTTTTGTCATACCTTAAAAAGGGACTGGTTGGGGATGGCTGAAACTATCATGGCACGGTGTCCTGCCTTCAGGGCACAAAGACTTGTCCCATGGCAGGGTGACACTGCGGGACCAGGGGCAATGGGGATCCAAGGTGCAGGGGAAGATGGAGACTCCCTGCTTCTTGCCTCTGTGAAGCAGCAGCAGCTAGACGGGACCTGCAGCCCTCCAGCGCAGGGGTGCAGGTGTGAGTCAAAGGAAAGGAGGAGCCCAGAGAGCCGGGTGCTCCTGGGCTGATCTCGTTGTTTGTCATGATCAAGCCGTGATTTCTGTTTTGGGGCTAGTGCCACAGACTTGCAGAGCTCGTGCTCCAGGACCCGTTAGACTTCCCCTGTGACCCCAAAGTTCCAGGTCTGCGGGTGCATCCTTGCCGCCTGTCTTGCTTGTGCTGCGGGTGCAGGACGTTTGCAGCAGATGCTGCTCCAGCTGGGAGAGTTGCTTAGGGCCAGCCACCCTGGCAGAGTCAGGCTCTCGCTGATGCCTGCCTTGTGCAGTCCCTCGGCCTCAGGGTGGGAGGGCCGAAGGAAAAGCCATTAGTCATTTCCTGGACAGATCCAGGCCATACCGTAAATCTCTCCAGCTCTCAGTGGTTTGGGGGCTATTTCTGTTTGAGGATTGTCACGTAGATTAAAGCCTTGAATCCCAGCCAGTGATGGACCGGACACGGTCCCATGCACAGTCCTGCAGGGCTCAACCCAGCATCCCATCTGCTCTTGGCAGGGCGGTCATGGGCCTGTCCCTGCCTGAGAGCAAGGGCTTGACCTGCTGGGCAGTCAGGGTCCTCCTGGCATTAATTAGCCCTCACTGGCAGGGGGACTGGCAGAAATAGCAGCCCGTGGGGGCCGCTGCTTGTGTCTCTGCTCTATGCTGCAGCTAATGGTTAGAGGTGCCTGCCACCATTCAGTATGTGTGTGCATGGCTTCTCTGACTGAGACAGGTCTCTGGGGCGGAAACACAGGTCAGCCGTCCTCCTACTCCCAAAACTTGGCACAAGGGCACCACTGGATCCTATTGTCCAAGTACGAGCCAGTTCGGGAAACCCCTGGCAGACAGCCCCAGCTCCCTGCCTGATGGCTGTGGAGCTGCTGCTGGAGCGTGCAGCCCAGGGGCCAGCCCGGCTGTTTGCAGGTGGGCACAGACACACGCTGGGTGGTGGCCGCCTCTGAGCAGGGCTGTCGGGGACCTCACACTGGGCAGCACTCCAGCAACTGTCGGATGAACAGTTTACAGGGCCAGAACCAAGGCTTTTTCAATAAAACCCAGAGACAGGCAGGGTGCTGAGCTCCCCTGACTCAGACCTGCTTGTCCTGCTGATGTCCAGCCTCCCTCGTGAGTCCACCCTGGCAGATGTGGAAGAAGCCAGGGAGGCCCTCAGATATGCTGGTGCAGATGTGGAGATGTAGGATCATGGTTGCAGATGTGGGACAGGGCCATTGGGACGAACCGCAGGCACTGGTGGTGGTGTGGAGAGAAGGCAGTTGATCAAGGGATCAGAGCAGGCCCCAGAAGCTGGGACAACCTGTCCTCTGCCCCAGGGCGCTGTGCCCAGACCCTCTGTGCTGGCTCTAGTGTGTGCACTGCACACTGAGCCCTCCCTGGGGGAGCGGAGGCTCTGGGTGTCGCTGCCCCTGGGATGGGGTCAACACGGGGCAGGTCCAGGCTTTGCTGCCAGGATGAGGAAGGGTCCCTTCTGGGTGGCTGGTAGGAGCCTGTAGGGCTGTGCCCACTGTGGGGCCCAGGGGGGGCCTGCAGTGGCAGTTGGCCCTTGCTGGGGGGTGTGGGGGGCACTTGTGGGGATCCCTGCATAGGGTGGGGCTTCATGGTGAGGTCCCTGACATGGGGATTCCCCTGTAGGGTGGGGGTGGTCCTCTGCAAGGTCCTCAACTCGAGGATCCGTGTGGGGGGCTGTCCCTGCAGGTCCCTGCCATGGGGAACCCTGTGGGAGTGCCTCTGTGGGATTCCTCCAGGGTTGGTTGGGGGTTCCAGGGTGAGGGCCCCAAGATGGGGATCTCTGTGTGGGGCAGTCAGGGGTCCTGTACGAGGTCTCTGTGGAGGTGGCCGGGGTGGAGTGTGGGGGTCCCCACCAGGTCCCCGAGTGGAGGTTGGGTGTCCTCCGCTGGGTCCCTGCCGGGTCCCCCGCGGGATGCCCGTGTGCAGGGCGGGGGTCCTGTGCCGGGGTCCGCCCGCGGGTCGCGCTGACCGCCTCTCCTCACCCCGCAGGGCCCCCGGGCGGGCTGTGAGCGCGGCCCCCGGTGCCGGTGCCGGCCCCGGCCCCGCCGCGCCGCACGGAGCATGCCTCTGAGCCCCGCCGGCAGCAAACATGAGAGCCCGGAGTCGCCGCCGCCAGAGCCGCCGCCGCCGCCGGAGCGACAGCCCCGCGCCGCCGTCGCCGGGGAGCCGGGCGCCGGCCTGCGGGAGGAGACGCGGCTCGACCCGGCCCGGGGCCCCGGCGGGCCCCGCTCCCCCAAGCTGGCGGCCCCGGCGCGCATGGAGGAGCCCGCGCCCGGCGCCATCGTCGTCCGCATCGGCATCCCCGACCTCCAGCAGACGGTGAGTGCGGACCCGGCCCCGACCCACACCCCGACCCCGGTCCAACCCGCGCCTCGGCCCCGACCCGCGCCCGGACCGGCCCCAGCCGCGGCCCCGCTCCGCCACAGCAGCCGCCCCGACACAACCCGGCAAACTTCGCACCCCCGCGGGCGAAGGGGCGGGCGGCCACGGGTCCGGCAGGACGGCGCCCCGCTCCCGCTGCCCCGCTCCCCGCTGCCCCACTCCCGACTGCCCCACTCCCCATTGCCCCTCTCCCCGGTGCCCCCCTGCCCCACTCCCCGCTCCCCATTGCTTCTCTCCCCGCTCCCCGGCCCCCCTTTTCCCGGAGAGCCCGGCGCGGCGGCGGGCGGAGCGGGCCGGCAGCCCCGGCCGCAGCGCTGCCTTCCCGGCGCGCTCCGGGCCGCCGGCGAGGGGCCGCTCCCGCCGCCGGGGCCCCGCAGCGGGACCGGGCTGTGCTCCGCCGCCTGCCCCGAGCGCGAGGGGCAGCGGGACTGGGCGCGGGGAGCGGGCACAGCTTGGGAGGCTCCAGCACCGGCGTGGTACCGGTACCAGCACTGCCCCGGCACGGTACCGGCGGGGCCGGGCTGTGAGAGCGCGGAGCCGCAGCGCCGGGAGCTGACAGCCGCTCGCCGGTGGCGTGGGCAGGGTGTGCGGGGCCGCAGGCTGTGCCCAGCCCGGCGTGGGTGTGCGGGGGCTGCATGTGGGTGCTGAGGTGACTGCAGAGGGTGCAGGTGTGACTGCAGCGGGTGCCAGTTGTCAGGGTGTGGCACAGCAGGGTGCGGTGAGTGCTGGGTGCCCCACCATACCGGATGGTGGTACGGTGTGTGCTGGGCACACCTCTGCATCGGACAGCGGTACGGTGTGATGTGCTGCGCCACAGTGCTGGTGCCACAGGCAGGACGTGCAGGTCTGACCTGCCAGGAGCCAAGGTGTGACACAGGAGAGCATGGGCATCGTGGTGTGTTGGCCAGGGTGACTGTGACATGGGGCAGCATGTGTGGCACAGAGGGTGGCACGGTGGGTGTCTGTCAGGGTGCAGCGAACCCTGGAAGGTTTGGGGTGGCTGTTACAGGCCAGAGCAGTGCTGGGGGTCACCTGGGGTGTTGAGTGCTTGGGGGGAACGAGTGCTTGGAGACTGAGCCTGGTCAGTGCAGGGAAAAAGTTCACTGAAGGACTGTGGTAACTGTGGCCCTAATGAAGAGTGCTTGTTGGAGGTGGAGTGCTGGGAGCAGTGGCTTGCCTGGGGATGGGTGCGCTGCGAGGCACAGGGAGCACGTGCTCCTCTGGGATGAGGCATGCGGGCAGGAGAGAGGGTGCCCCTTGGGGATAAGGGGTGGGAAGAGATGGAAACTTGGGGTGAGCAGAGCGTTGCTGGGGGTGGAGGGGACTAAGGGAAGTGAGAGCTCTCCTCTTCAGTGGGGAAAGATTTCTCTTTTGGAGACTGGCAGGAGGGGGGGGTCCTGCTCAGTGACGGAGGGGTAGTGACTGGGGCCAGAGAGCTGGCTGGAGGATGGTGGCACTGGGGCTGAGGGCCTGAGTGCTGGCACACTCGCAGGCACAGCTCTGCAGGCTCAGCTGCCAAGCGCCGGGGAGCGGCAGAGGCAGGCGAGGCAGCACTGCCTTTGCTGTCGAAGAATCGGACAGACGCTCTGCTCTAGCAAGGACTGACTTTATGCTGCAGGAAGGGCTTTACACCTGCTCGCGCTGCCCCAGCCCCTGCTGGGGTTGTGAGCAAGGCTCTCAGGGACACGGTACCTGCTCTTCCCTTCACTGCTGTGTTAGCCCCAGCACATCTGCTCCTCCTCCACCATCCCTGTGCACACCCATCCCCGAGCTGATGCATGGACTCGGGTATCATTCTGCTGCAGCCCTCATCCCAGGTCCTGCTGTGTGATGCAGCACAGGGCAGGGTCCAAGGACTCTCAGTGAGGGTCCACTGCCACGGTATCCACTTTTCCCCTTTGCTGTTCCTTGGGCACTGCTCTGCACCTCCCTGCCCTGTCCTTGTTTTGTGAGAGTGCCTGGGTATTGGAGGAAGCAGTGATGCTGGAGTCAGTGTGATGGTGTATTGTAGCCCCCCACCCCTTTCCTCCCTACAAGTCCTCCACTGCGACCAGGGGATAGTCCAGAGTTAGAGTGAAGTAGCTCAGCCTTGCCAGACCAAAGATCACCCGAGGCAGTGGAGGGAATGGGGCTCTTATTGCAAAGCAGAGCATCTTTGCATGTACAAAGTAGGAATTTCCCTCCCAGATCTCCCTTCCCCAAGGGGCAGATGCATATCAGAGAGCTGAAGAGTAGAAATGCTTCTGGTGCAACCTCCGTGGGCTGGGGGTGGGAGCCAGCAGAGTAGGAGCCCCTGGGGAGACCCACGGGCTGGAGGCTGGTGGCCCTGCTCCCCCTGGATGCTGAGGGAGACAGGCAGCGCTTCGGGTGCTGGCAGAGGGGCAGCTGGGAGTGCTAGGGAGGTGGGTGCAGATCAGAGCACCACAGCGCTCGCGTCCTGGCAAGCGCAGCCTGCGCACTGCGAGCCTGCTTGATGTGCAGAGGAATTCGCTGCAGCCGCAGCTCGGGGCTCTGGCTTTGCAGTGTGAGTAGCGGGAGCTCTCAGGCCGTGTGTGGTGCTCCTGCAGGGGCAGCCCTGTCCCTGCTGCCCATCCCAGGGTGTGTGCTGGATTTGGCGGCATCCAGGTGGGAGTCAGAGGCTGCGCTGTGGGCAGAGAGAGGCAGGATGAAAGGAGATATAGGTGCAGGCGTCCTGCGGCGCAGTCTGCCTGGGGGAGATGTGGGGGGCAGGACGGTGTGATGGCTGCTCTGTCAGACCCTCTGCTGCTGGGTGAGGGGAGCCAGACGCCCTGTGCTGCTCCCTGCATGGTGCTCCCGTGCTGTCGCCAGCCCGCAGCCATGCTCAGGCTGCTGTCAGGGGCATCTCTTCCTTTCAGTCCAAGGCAGTGCCTGCGGAGGGCTGTTGCATTTATGTCTCGGGTGGGGGCTGACTTCCCAAATAGAAACTGCATGTTTTGCAGACTCCTGTGCTAGCTGAAGAACCTTCACTTAAATAAAGAGAGGCAGGAAAAACCCAGCTGGCTTAACGGTACGCACCGTAAGAGCTGTATGGTGTCCTGTGACTGGCCCTGAACTTCGCTTCGCCCCTGTGCATCGTCCCCAGGCATCAGCACTTGCAGTGCTCATTCCTCACGCCTTGAGCAGGCAGGCTTAGTCCCTGTCTGCAAGGTGACATCCAAGCAGGTGGGGACCTGACCAGTGTGAAGAGGGACAAGGGGAAAACAAGCAGTTGAGCCTGTCCCATCTGCCAGTGTTGGGCTTGTCACTGCACTCCTGTCTCTGTGCGGTGCTCTGGGATGTGTTGGAGGATGTTTGCTGTGTTTGGAGAAGCTCACAGGACAGATGCTCTAGAGATGTGTGTGTTCCTTGCCTCCTTCTCCCTTCTTACAGGACACAGGATCCTTGGCCTCACCCAGCTGAGGGCAGTGGGGGTCCTAAACCTGTCCCCTGCTCCAGCTCCTGGCCCGTACAGGTCCTGCTCCTGCCTGCAGTGAGTGGGTGTTGTGCTGGCACCAATCCGGATGGAGCCCAGCTCTCCTTCCCAGGGCTGCTGTGGCTCAGCAGGGCTGTGGCACACTGTCACTCGGGCCAGGTGGGGATCCCTCTCCTGGGGTGGTCTCTTGCTGCTCAGACCTTTTTCCCTGGGCTGAGACAGGCCTTTGCACTTCAGAGGAGTTGCTGTTGAGCTGTTGTTCCCCTGTGTCTGCATCCACAGACCAGGGAAGACCCTGAGGCACAGGCGCCTTCCCAGAGGTGTCTTTCCCCTGCTTTTGCTGCTCTGCTTGTCTGGCTTTGCTGCTGTGGTGGTCCTCCTGGAGGACAGCCGACAGGGAGGCTGACACTGTGTCCGCTCTGTGGGTCTGTGTGGGGCTCTCACTTCTGCCCAGGGTTAGTGTCTGCACCCCGGGAAGGGTCTCACAGCCCGCAGGTGCAGACTGGCACTCACATGGGCTGAGAAAAGGGCCGGGATAAGGCACAGGACCCTGATGATACCTGCAAGAGAGGTGATTAAATGCCTGCCTTGTAATGGGACCACTCCTCACCTCCTTTGACCTGGCTCTGTGTCTCCTTCCTGGACCTGTCCAGGGTTTGAGTTTCTCTGTGCATGCATCCAAGAGAAGAGGCTTTCTTCCCTGCTTGCTCTAGGAAGAGCACAAACACAAGGAGAAGGGATGGGACTCCAGCAGGGATAACCGGTCTCCGCAGGATTGTGTGGTGCCGGCAAGGGGTTGGTGTGTGAAGGGGTTTTGCTCACTGAACTCCAGCCCTTGCCCGTTCTGAAGTGACCACGTACCCTCCTCCCGCAGCTGCCTGTGGGGCTCTGGGTCTGGCTTGGCAGCTGCAGCACAAGGCTGATGGGCTTTGCTATAGCAGCGGTGCTTAAAGATGGGGATTATCTCTTTTGGGATCTCTAGGCACAGGGTGGACAGGTAGCTTTTCAGTAACAAGTCAGACTCCATTAGTTTCAGAGATCAGGACTTCAGCTGGGCAAAGTTCAGTTTATTCAAGCTCATGTCTTCTGTCAGGGTTGGAGCTTCCATGTGGGTTTTTAGACTGTCAAGCAGCTGACTTTTCAAGTCAAGTTTCCCAGCTCTCTTGGAGTTGTCTCCAAGCCTCTTATAGGTTCCTTTGCAACTCTCCATCACCGTCTTTATTCAACTTAAAGCCTTTGAATTCAGTTAGTGGTTTCCATTGCTTGGAGCAAATCTCCACCCCAGGCTGTGACCTTGTCTCTGAAAAGGCAGTCTCTTCAGGCACATCATTGTTTACATCCTAATGATGGGCCAGCACTTCCAGCTTAAACAGTCTGAGCGACCTGCACCAACTCTGAGCTCGGGGAAGAGAGGTTAACCTGTCCGGCACCCATACAAACAGCTCGAGAAATGGAACCTGGAGCGCGGGAGGAACAGGACACATCTCCTACTCCGCACAGGCATGTGAGATGCAGAGAGGCAGGTGGAGATGGGGCAGAGGATGAGCCCGTCTGCACTGCAGAAACCAGGCAGGGGTGTGCTTGTGTGGGAAGGGAGCACATCATAACTACCAAGAGGAGAGTCCCTTCCTTGCAGTGCAGAAGTAGCTGGTTTCATTCCCTGCTGTGTAGGTGAAGAGCTCTGCTGGGGACATAGACAGGCTATAAACCCCTCAGAGCACTGACCAACAGAGTTTGCCAATGGCCATCCTTTCTGACAGGCAGAGTTGCCCCAGCGAGTTGCATGGTTCTCAAAGCCTATGGGCATGGGACAGGCCTGCAGTGATGGGGACCATGGACTGTCCTGGTCAGGGGCCGAGGCTGGGGCTGTGGGAGACGATCAGAGACAGATCTTGGCACATGCTGGCACATGCTGCCCCCGTGCTGGGTAGTTCCTGGGACTGTGGTCAGGATCCACACGATGCCCTACAGCCTGAAGGGTCCTCTGTCCCGCATGACCCCTGGCAGGCACTCCACTACTAGCTGGATATTTTGCATGGTGCACAAAATTTGCTGTCTGCTCTGTGAGCTCTCTGTGTGGCAGCTGAGGCATTCAAGGCAAGTGTGTGGGGAAAGGAAGGTGCCGCAAGATGGGTACAGCTTGTTGCTTCAGTTTTGGGTCCTTACTTCCTTTCCTCCCTTCCCTTCCCACTAGTTGTTTCTGAAGGACTTTCTACTGTGTCCCACACAGTGTCCCGTGAGTTCGGGGCCTGAGCTCTTTGGGAGGTGCCTGGCTCCACCGTGGGGTCCACTGTGATGGGACATGGGCTCCTGCTCCTCCCACCCGGACTGTGGGCGATGTGCTCCTGCAAGGAGGCTCTGGGGGATGGCGGGTGCAAGGGGGGCGGCCGGTCTGCTGGGAGCCCTGAGGCAGAGTAAAGTTGTGACAGATCATGGCGGTGGCCCGGCAGGAGGAGGAGGAAGGAGGACAGTTCGTGCTGTAGAGGAGGGGAAGAGTGATATTGAGAGCAAAGAGACGGTTTGAGGGGCAGATGCTAATTTGGGAGGAGAGAGAGAAAGCTGTTTGTGTTGGAGAGGCAAGGAGCCATGGGTGGGTTTCTTGCAATGGTGCTGCTCGGGAGCGTATGGGCGGGGTCTGGGCTGCTCAGGGAAGCTGGGCGTGTGGGGACACTGGCTGGAGGGACCATCTGTCTATGGGAGGTGTGTGTGAGCATGGTTGCGTGGTGATGCCGGGAGCATGGGCACTGCCAAGAGGGAGCCGCTGTTCTCGTGGCATCTGTTTGGGCGCAGCCCTGTGGTGACAGCCGTGGCGGTTTCAGGCCAGACCGTTGGTTCCCAAACTGGCAGGATCACAGTCAGTAAGGTGGATTTGCAGCCCTGGGGAGAATTTGGTCTCATCTGCAAAGTGGATCATGCTGAAATGTGGCCCATTAGCTGTGTCGCAGCTGGGCGATGCTGAGGGATCTGCCTCCTGTGGAAGGGTGTCCTGTGGTGTCCAGGCAGCGGGGTCAGACGTATTGTTCCTGTGCCGGCATCTGTCCTGTGGGAGGGCTCCTCCCCAACAGGGCTTTGGTGATGTGTCAGGGACCAGCGAGGAAATGTCCCACAACCAAGGACCTTGGAGGTGCAGGACCAGCCTCCATTTGTAAGAGGCTGTTTGAGGTCTCCACTGAGGCCAGGGCCTCCCTTTGCGGTGGGATGGAGTTGCTCGTTTGCCTCTGTGGCTGCAAAAAAGGCTCTGCCCTCATTTTGCTTCTCAGTCACCTGATACTTCAGGTTAATATTTTCTGGCTTGTTATCTCATTAATGCAAATGAAAGAAGAGCCTGAAAACCAGTGCACAAAGCATTGATTCTTCTGTTAAGCCAAGGGAAACGAAGAAATAAATTTTTCTATTATAAAAGAGAGATAGGCAAAGTTTTCCCGAAGTTCTGCTTAGGCAGGACTGATGGTGGGAAAGCAGGCTGCTAAGAGATGGTGTGGCTTGATGTTCATTTGGGATTTGATTTGAATTCACAAGCCCGTGAGCATGGCTGCAGTCCATCCTGCAAGCAGTACCAGCGCTGTGTCTCTGCAGCCCAGGGAGGCAGGGATGGGGTGGCCATGAGCCGCCTGCCAACGATGGCGGCACAGGGATGTGCAGTTTTCCTGTGGCCGGGGGGAGATGGGGTGCGGTGGGCGCAGGGCGGGTGGGGAGGGGGCTGTGGTGCCTTTGCTGACGCGGCTCTGGGTGCTGCAGAGGGGTCGTGCGACAAGGGACACCGCTTCTGACCAGGCAGCTTGCAAAAGAGAGCTGTTGTGTCTGTAAATAAAAGGCCCCTTCTGTAAAACATGCTACCTGCTGTGCTGTTTCCTCTCCCTAAACGAAAAACAGAGAAAAGGCCACGGGATGTAGGAGATGCCAGTGGACACATCTCTTCTGAGCCAGGGAGTGCCAAAGGCTCTTGCGGAGCTGCAGTGTGCTGTGTCCCCTGGTGATGGCCCATGACACAGGATGGGCAGAACTATGAAGAGCATGTGAAGAGGTGCAGGCGCTCCTGTGAAGCAGCTGGGAGGGCAATTGCGGCACCGCGCTGGTGGCACGGCTGCAGCCCAGCTCTGGCTTCCTGGGCAAGGTGCATCCCTCACGCTGGCTGCTTTCCTGCAGACACGGAGAGCTTCATTCGGCATGGCCATGCAGGTGCTACGTACTAAGTAACATGGCACTGAATGTGGACACCTCAGCAGACAGAAGTGCAGAGCTCATGGAAGCAATTGGTATGAAAAAGATGAATGAAACTATTCTTAACATTTGTTCTGGGTTAAAAATCCCATAGTAAAAATTGTAGTGAAAATCTGCTGGCATGTATGCTTTCTATAAATTGCTGTCCCAAATCCATGTTGCTCCCAGGGTGGCTTCAGATGTTGGCAGAGCAGGAAAGGCTTCCTGGGGCCGCGGTGGCAGAGGCCTGGGGCACCACTGCCATCTGTGGCATCCCGGCTCCCCTCAGGACCCCTGGCACCAAGGCTGATGTAGTTAGCGTGCAGACTTTGGGTAGATCTGCCCTATCTACGCTGTGATATGAATCAACACAGGGCACCACTCAGTTGCACAGAATCCCTCCGCACCATCAGCTGCTGCTGCACAGGAAAATATGAGAGGCTGCTGTCGTATCAGAGGAGGAAGAAAAATCGTCTGGTCGGCAGTGTAGTCTTTGAGCAGTGGCGTGTGATGCTGTAATTAAGGCCTGCATGGCGCTGAGCTCTGGAGGGGGCAGGGCCAGCGTGCTCCGCGTTCAGCAGCTGCCTGCAGGCAGCATGGCTGGCAAGTGCCACTCTCCTCTGGCTCCAGGGATCATCTCCCGCAGGATCCAACACTCGCTGGGAAACCCCTGGACGCTGCTGGCTGCCCTGGTGTGTGTCAGTGTGCTGCAGGGCTGAATTTGGGGCGTAACGCTGCTCGATGGGGTGTGCAAAGCGGAGAGGATGGGAGGGGTGAGTGGAGTGCTGTAACCGAACAGGGCTGAGTAGGCCCCCGCGAGGGAGCGGGGCTGCAGCCCCGGGTCCGGCATGGTGTGGGGAGCCTGGGTGTTTTACCGGTCCCAGTGCAAGCCTCCAGCCACCGCCCCGCTGAGCCGTGCCAGGGAGGCAGTGGTGCGGGAGCTGGGCTCATCGCTGGCGGTGCCAGTGTCCGGTGTGGAGCTCCACGTGCCCACTGTCAGTGCTGTGCTGGTGTTTCCCTCCATAGACCCATTCTGTACTGTGGCTGTAGGGCAGGGAATTGATTTGTTTTGACAACCTGGCCTCTGTAGAGACTCCCAATATGGCAATTTATTTGGAGTTTGATAAGCTGGGAACTGCCCCTCTCCTTTAACCCTGGTCTGCATGAGCTGCTGGTGCAGACTGGTGCTGCCCTTGCACTAGGAGGGAGCGTAACCTGGGCAGAGGAAGGAGGAGGCCAATGTGGAAAGCCCTGAGGGTCCTTCCTAACGCTGGTGGAGGTTCTCTATCTTGCCTGCCTGCTCCTGCAGTTGGTCCGTGGCTGCTTATCCTCCGGGAAGAGCCATTTCAGCTCAGTTTTTGGCTGTGCATTGCTCTGTGGGAGAGGGTGGTGGAGACCCAGGATAAAATTATCCAAAACACCCACAAGATTTATGAGATTATAGTCTGTTTTTTAAGGAGCCAGAAACATGCCCAAGCTAAGGTTTGTGTCTCTGAAATAGTTATGAATTGTGGGTCTGTATCATTAAAGCATGATTGAAAACTGATTCCCAAAGTCTTGTGGTTGGGAGTGCTTTGGAAGCAAGTTGCAACCTTATTTGGGGCCCGGCGGTAGGAAAAGGTGGCAATACAGAAATAACCCCAGGAGAGTGCAGAAGTGCCTCCAGCTGTCATCAAAGTCCTCTCTGTCTGCAGTGTGTGCTGGCGCTGAAATCCTGCAAGGTGTCTGACCAAACCTGGGATATATCCCATGGGAAAACACCTTCTGCAGCAGCAGCTGGGCAGCACTGGCCACCCTCCACATGGCCAGTTGCCGCCACGGTTGTAATTATGGAATGGCAGGGCACAGGTTTCCTATTTACTTTTTCACTGGAAACAGGGAAAACTTGTTCCAAGAAATCGCAGCTCAGCACATTGCATGAAAAATGTATACGTAGAGAGATAAGAGCCTCTTGCAGAAGAGTGGTACTTAGGAAGCTGCTAACTATCAGAGAGCTGGCGCTTATTGAAATGGCTCGGAAAGATCTAGAGGAACGGCGATGTACAGCTGATGAGACTTCCTCCCGGAGATTTCCAAGGGCTTTTCTTCTCCATTGTGTGCTGGCAACTCTTTTTCTTTTCCCTTTTAAATCATGTTAAAGCCAGACCGAGGAGCTGCTGTAGGTTAAAATAACATTTTTCCCCATTAGCTTTAACCTGCAGCAGCAACCTGTGCCGGTCCAGCGCGCACCGGTGGAGCACGGGGAGGAGATGGGCCCCTGTGGTGGCAGCAGCAGCAGTAGCAGCAACATGACTTGCCCATGACCTCCCTCCATTGTGGGGGACAGAGGCCTTTCTTCTTGTCTGGATTGCCTTCAGCTGGATCTGGTGCCAAATGGTGTCCACAGGCACCGGCGCTGGCAGAAATGGTGACTGCCCTGCGTGGAGTCAGTGCCGGCACTTGCGCTGCCCTGGGATGGATCCAGTGTTTTATTCCAGGTGTTTTATTCCAGGTGTTTTATTCCAGCTGTTTACACTGACCCGAGACCAGGAATGTGTTGTGAGCTCCTGCCAGTGCGGATGGAGCCCGTGATTTAAATATACACCCACCCACACCCCGCTCTACTTAGGTCCTTATCTGCTATCACAAAGTAGGAGTAAAAAGCTCAAAATCATGTTCTTGCATTTCATCTTCTCCGAGGTGATTTTTAACTCAGGGAGTGGAAAGGCCTTGCTTCACCACAAAGGCCTTTCCCCGAGGGCCGAGGACGACACAGCCCAGTGTCCCGAGGCCACTGGCCAGGGCAGTGGCTGCCGCCTGTGCCCGGGGAGGGAGGGGAGCCGGCAGCAGAGGGGGTCGAGGGGAGCCAGGCTCAGCATGGTGGCTCCCGGGGGGCAGGAGCGTGGCCGCCAGCCATGGCACCACCCTCCGCTCCTGGGCGCAGGCTCCTCTCCTCTACCCCAGACTTTGCCTCTCACTGGTTTCCCAGTACCACTTAGATCCTAAAATTCCGTTTTCCATGCCCTGTTCTGTCTCAGCTATGTGAACAGTGGAAAAAAGGAAAATCGGGTGAACTTTATTGCTGCAAAGGGAAGATCTGGAGGTTAGGAATCGACCCACAGCGTGACCTAAACCTGTGCTGAAAACTTTGATCCTTGGCCAAAGCATCTGCTTTCTACTGCTGTAAAAATCTCTAGCTGTCAATAGTTGTATTGGATTTTTCACCCCTTTTAGGGGAGAATCAAACCACTTATGCACATGCTTTGAGATGCTTTTTGATTACAAGCTGCACATTGTTTTTCCATAGGAACCCGGGCTCTTTCAGATCAGATTAATAGCGCTCGATGAATGAGGCAGCTGTTCTGCTTTTTTTTATCTTTCTTATTCACTGTGCAGCCCCATGCTTCATTACCGTATGCTGCTGAATGCAGCACCAACCATGACATATTTTAAAGTCCCTTTGTAGCTTTTTTTTGCATCTGTTTTCCTAATGCAAACGTTTGAGCGCTCTGTCAGCATCCAGACGGTGGGATTGGTGGCAGCGCGGACCAAGATCTTCCCTATAACAAACCATTACACACCAAAGTGTCCCTTACGCCGAGCTGGGTGGTTTGGGGTGGGCTGCAGCGCAGCACCCAGTCGGCACTGTTAAGTGTGTGAGACTAGTTCAGGTACTAACCTAACTTTTAACTGTAAATCAGTGCGTTTCCTTCATTTCGGCTGGTTCCGCTCCCAGGTGAGCGGATCCAGAGGTGAGGAGCCAGGTGGAGGCTGAGAAAGCTGCGAAGAACTTGCTTTCCTCTTCCACTCCAGCCGTAAAAGGCAATTTCAATAGGGTGAGACCCACCCTAAGATCTAAGCTCTAAGATCTTTGTGGCCGTGAAGAAAGTTAATTTAAGTGACTACCAATAAAAGTCTCTTTTTATGTCTGTTGCCTGTAGGTGCAAGGGATATTTTAGTGGCTTACGCATTTCGTATGAATCCAGCACAGGTAGTTTAGAGTAGTTGTATTTAATTTCTTAGTACTAAGAAATACTTTAACATGCTAAATGAGCATATTTTAATGCCAGTTTTTATCTTAGTCCACTTTGACTTAAATCACAAATCGAAAACTACTCATCCTCTATTAAGTAAGAAATATGCTATTTCTAAAATATTAGGGTAAAATTAAAAAATTGAAATTTTATTTTACATTATAATTGCTTAAATAGATGCATACAGTTACAGCGTATCTACTTAGGAAAAAGCACTTTTGGTTGTAAAGTCTATATTAAATTACAAATTAATCTAATGTAATGGTTAAGAATTGATCCGACTCAGCCTTTCTTTAGGAAAATAGCTAAGGACTACCAATGCAAACAACATCAGACACGATTATTTATATCCAGATTTTCTGCCAGCTGATTTATCATGGTTAAAATTGGTGATCACTTTGACTTAAATCAATCCACTTTGCTTGATTATGTGCGTGGAGGGAGGCTTTTGCCGGAAGCGGGAGAGCTGCGGGTCACTGCGCTGGATCCGTGGCTGTGGCTGATGATTTTGGGGACCGGGAAGTTTAGCTGCCAAGAGCTGTGCAACATCCTTTGGGACAATGTGGGTGAATTATTTAATGAGTTGTTTTGAATAAATGCAATTTATTTGCATAAACTGTTCAGACTTGATTTAAAGAAAGCCACGTGAATGTGCATGTGTGTGGCAGCATAACGGATTCAGCCCTCTGCTTATCAACAGGGCAGAGCCGTCAGCTCTCCCTGGGTCCTGCTCTGCAGGCATTTCACCGCCCTGGTGGAGACTGGGTGGGGAAAGGGGGCTCCTTCTGCAGAGCAGAGGGTGTTTCGGGTGTTAGGGACAGTTAGTTGCGAAGCCTGGTGGCCGCGGTGCACACTCCGGCTCCTGCAGCCGGGTCTCTCCTCGGGGAGGGTGGGAGGCCCTTGCCATGCGGTGCGATGCTGGGGTTTCCTGGGTTTTGTCCCCCGCAGCGGGGTGGTGGGTGCTGCAGGCGCTGGGCTGGTCCCTGGCACGAGGACGCCTGGGCTGGGGATGCAGCTGCGGGTGCCCAAACCTCCCTGCAGTGCAGGGGCTGCAGAGGACGGGCTGTCTCTGTCAGCGGCGTCCGTCCAGTCCTGGGGCAGTCAGGAGCTGGGGACCCTTCCTCCAGGCGTCAGACAGCTCCGGAGGAGCCTGTGGGTCCTGGGGACCGGCTCAGGTGTCTCGCCGGCACCGTCCCTGCTGTGCAGGTGGGCATTGCTCTGAGCTCTTTCTCTCCAGTTAATTGCTTCCTCGTCAAATTGCTCTGAGAAGATTTGAACATGACACTGACTAATGAGACATGTGCCTCCATCTTGTACGTTTGTTCTGCGTTTGCATACTTCCCTTCAGATGGAGCGGGACTCCCGTGGGGGAACGACTCCGGAGGGTCCCTGGCAGCACTGTCACAAGCGTTGGGCTGATGCAGGGGCAGTCCTGGCGTGGCAGGGCCGAGGGGAGGGGGCGAAGGCAGGCGGTTGGGACTCCCATAGCTGCGCTGTTGGTCAGTGCTGAGTATCACAGGTTGTCACGATGCCCTGTTTGTCCATGTTCCACTGGGACAAGGTGCGGGAGCAGGGGTGAAGTGTTTTCCTGGAGCTGAGCATTCACGTCTCAATTCTGTTTTCAGTGATGCTGTTCAGCCTCGCAGAGAGCTTGTCTGTAAAGTGGGTCAATAGCAGTTACCTCACCCTAACGTTTAGGATGTGCCCTTCACTGTTTAAGGGCAGGCGCCAAAAGCAGCGTTAAGCGTCATCAGTGCACGAGCTGAGGCGGAGAGTCACAGCTCTACTTGGAGGCTCAGAGACAGTGATGGCAGAGGTGTTAAGTGATGGAGAGAGAAATGGGAAGAAAGAGGTTTCACCCGTGATGACCACACATCAGAGCTAGAATTTTTCTCTCATTAACATGGGTTAAGCTGGACATGCTCATAAATACGTTCAACATATAAATGGGACCTGCATTTCATTCTGTCCTGTCAGGTTCACTCCAGGGCCTCCAGCATCCTTGGATAATTTGCTGATGCTTCTGTCCATCCCTGTCTGATGCCAGAGCCAGCTTTCTGGTAGGGCACACTGGACATGGCCTGTGTGATGGACCTCAAGTCCCTGTGGGAGATTCCTCCTGCAGCATTTCTCTCTCCAGTGCTCTGGAATAACCGGTCCTGTGCTTTCAGCTTCGTGAGTCGAGCTGTAGGACATAGGGTTGTTTCTGTGGCTTCTCCTTTCCCATCTGCCTGGCACACAGGCTGTGGAAGCTTGCCGTCCCTTGCTGTCCTGCAGCCCGACTGGAGAAGGGAAGGTGCCTGCACGGCAGCGTGAGGGGCTGGGACAGGCGCCAGTGAGGGGCTCTGCCCTGATCGCAGGCCGGCTGCACTGACCAAAGTGGAAATTCTCCTTGCTGTTGCTTTTTCTACTTAAAAAGAGGAAACCTCTTTTCTTGCAAAGTCTCTGCCGTCGATCTGTCCAACGGTTGCTGCTCTGCTGGCTCCCAGTGTCAGGAGCCAGCTTTCTGGGCAGAAGGTGGTGGAGGCAGGAGGTGCCACCACAGCCACGCGGGATGGACCTGCTGGGGGGGAGGTGGCAATGCTGGTGGTGGGGCTGGGGGCCAGGAGACCGGGCAGCTCTGGGGGGCACGGGGCATACGTTACTGCTAGTGGAATGGATGGAGGAACGCTTAAACAAGGCATGGAGGATATAATGGACACATTTTTCTTGGGCTGAATTGTCAAAATGGGTATTTCTCTCGTCTTTCTGTGCTCTGTCCGCTAAACAGTTGCAGACCTGTAATTGCCAGAGCTTCTGTAGCTTGAAGGTTCAGCCATTGATCCATGCTGGGAGCTGAAGGTTTGTTTGTGGCCAACACAGACAGCGCAGGGTGGATTTCACAGATCCTCGTAGGGAAAATGCTTGCAAAACATACTGCGCCGTGAGCGTGAGGTCCTGCTTGTGCCTGCAACCAGGAGCTTGGGAGCAGGCACAAGTTTGTGCTAGGCACTTAATTTTTTTTTGGAAAGAAGACATGAGGGCAGCACTCCCTCTCTTTCCTTGCCTGTGCTTAGAGGGCAAAGTGAACATAATTGAGCCATAATTCACAGTTACTGGAAAGAAAGCATGGGCCACAGTGTGAGAAGCAGTATTGGAGCTTTATATTACAGCTATCTCCAGGGGAGATTATTTTTATTAAAATCTGGGTTGGTGGAAAATTTTGAGATTAGCTTCATTTTTAATGTATGGTTCTCTGTGGATCAGCCCAAAAAGAGCCTTCCTGCTGTCTCCAGCTGCCGAGCTGTTGGTGTTCCTGTGCCTGGCAGTGCTGTGACACAACACCTGATGTGCTGAAGATGCTCAGATCAAAATGAGTGTCCAAAGTTATTTATCAACGTTTCCAAAAAAGATCTGGATGTGAAATCTTAGGTGAAAACCCCACATAAATTATTGGAAATTTACAGTAAAAATGATCAGTGCTGCAGACCCACTTCTTCACAAAACTTCCACTGACTCTATTCGCATGCATGAAAAATGCGTGATGGCAGAGCTGGAAGTGCAAGCAGGGAGAAGCAGCATCTCTGCCCGCAGGGATTTGTTGTGACACTGTGGGGCCCTCCTTGCCGGTTGCATCCCGTGTCCGTGGGACGGGCCCATGGGCAGATCCCACCCACACGTCGTGTCCCCTCCATCCCGCCGCAGCCCAGCCAGCGAGCCAAGAGCTGAGCCCTGCTTGTGCCTGGCTCTGTCCTGCCTGGTGTGGGCACAGGCTGGCCAGTGGCTGCCGCTGGGACAGTGCCACTGCGCAGCAGGACCACACGCTCCTCGGTGGGGTGTGCTCGCACTGAGATGCGTGCCTCCGTGCAGGCTCAGTAGGCAAGGTGAAAGCGTCTGCTAGACTGGTGTTGGCACTCGCGGGGGCTGCACATGTCATCCCGTTTGATACTTTGATCTAAGAGGTGCTCTTTTAGTGAAATTGGTGTGAATGATGCACAAGGAAGGGCTGAAGTTGGCGCATTCCCCTGCCTGACAGCAGTGGGTTTGGGAGGAGCATCCCATGTGCTGTGGGAATACGAGTCGTGTAGATAGAGCCATGTAGGGCCAGTGCCGAAGTCCTATACCATGAAGGACATCTGCCCCAGGGCATCCAGGGTCCCGCTGCAGACTGCCAGCAGTGAGATGGGCAGGGTCTCCACACCTGCGAGGTCTCAGTGGGTCCCCACCACAGGGCTGCCCAGAGGGTGTCTGCTGACGAAGAAATCTGCCAACTGTCCTTGCCCATGTCTGGCCAGGGTGGAGACTTGCACCCCATCAGGGTGCTGGCACTGTCCTTGAATCCTCTGCAGTGTCTCTCTGGTGGCTCTCAGGAGGAACCAGCAGTTGCACCCGTACCATGGAGCCCCTTGATGTGCAGCCACCCAGCGGCGCCCGGGGACACGGTGCTCCTGGTCACACCCTGGGGCCAGGGCTGTGGCTCTGGTCCTGCCCTTGCCTTGTGTGGCTGACACGTGCCCTGATGTGGCTGGGGCTCCTCAGTGCCCACGTGGTGCCTGGAGGGACCTCAGAAGTGTCCCTGAATTCTTAAATTATGTCTGAAAAATTTCCTGATGCGCTTTCACACTTGGGTTTTTCTCTGCTGATGGCTTGGCAGTGGCTGTTGATGACTATGATCTGATCTGCTAATGCATTACTTCTGGGTTTATCTGAGCGTACGCCTGGAGTGACGGGGACTCTGGGGTTCGTTACTGTTGGACCAGTTCCCTGATCCCACTCATCGTGGGAGGGAGAGGGGGATCGCTTCTCTTGCGCAAGGTTTGGCTCACCCCACAGCACAGCCTCAGCTCTGTGTTCTTCATCCCCTCCCTCAGTAGCTTAATTGAATTGTGATAATAAATTTACGAGGTAACCTTTCCTAAAGTACATGCTGTTAAGAGTTCTTTGTTGCCCACATTGCGCAGAGACTCGGTGTAACACATTAGAGCGTGCTGTTCGTTTTCAGACTAGAGTTTTATCAAGCATGGGTGAGGTGACTCATGATGTTTTCTCCCTGGTTCTGGAGGAGGGCTGGGACCTGTGCATGCAGAGAGGGGCTTGGTCTGAATACGCCGCCCTGCCGCGCTGTTTAGCATGCGCCTCTGGCTTTAAATGTTTTTTTTTCTGTCCCCAGCATTTCTCAGCCTGGGGTTAGAGTTTTTGAATCACATACCTTAAAAATGTGTATCTACACAAGGGCTGAAGAAACATAATTGAAATTATTTCTTTCTTAGTGTCATGCAGGGACCAAGCACAGTACAAGAAGTTAACAGAAAAAGGCTTCAAGAGGGAGGAACTGGAATGCATGTCGTGCACAGCTCAGGAGACGAGTTCACTGCCCAGCACCACTCTGACTCTCTAGCTGTGTCAGGAGTTTTTTATGCATTTAATTAGAGAGTATATTTTTAAAAACTTGCAATGTTGTGGATGGGTGTGTGGCAGGATGGACTGCACAAGCCAAGTGCGTGAAGGTCCTTCTCACTGTAGTGGGTGAGATGATGTCAAAGGTGAGAGTTTGGCAGTGGGTTGTGAGTAATTGTAAATCTGAAGATGTTCAAACTTGGACTCGCCGAATATCCCATAGGAGATGGTTCTGCAGTGGATTCCCTCCTTTTTTTCCCATCTCTCATTGTGTCTTGTCCTAGATATTTTTGTGGCAACATGGGCTTTTTTTCTAGAACCTTGGGCCACTTCTCTACTGTCTGCGTCTTGGCAGAGACAGGAGAGGGCTGTGGAGCGGCACTGTCCTTCATTAGACATCCTAATCTATCTGGAAAAAGCAGATGAAGCTCTCCCAGCCTGAGGAATGACTGGTGGCCTGAAACCCCGTCCGTTTTCTTTAGCTGTATCGGCTGAGCTGACAGTAGCCAGTAGACAGGACCTCTTGCTTCATACCTGGGCTGTTGTACGTACAGCCGCCGATGGCAATGACAGAAGAGCGTGGGGTAGCAAACCACTGGGAGATGTGTTTCCTCACCTTGGCCTGTGGCACCTGGCCGGGATGGGGCAAGAGCTGTGGGGATCAAGCTGTGAGTGAGTTGTAAGTGTGAAAATCAAGTTTGTTCGTTAGTTATGGCCACGGTGCAGCTGGGGACGGTGCCTGTGCACACCCGGGGCACGCCAGCTACCTCGGTGGTCCCAGGTCTCCCATGACGTCTTCTGCATCCCAGAGACCATGGGCCAGCCGGGGTGATCTCTGTACCTCGACAGCAAGCATCCCCCTTTCCGGGGCTCCTCAATTTGCAGAGGCCCCGGAGGATTTGTTCTCAACATGGGGAGTCGCGATTCGTGAAAGACTAGTCTGGTTCTGGTTCGCCCAAATCCACTTTACACCGTAGGCAAGCTCCGAGTGAGAGCATGGGCTTTATGCGAGGAAAAGAAAATGTTAAATCCCAGATTACAAAGTCAGCAGTGCAGTTACAAAAGAGGTAACAGCACAGTTTTAGAATGTATCTTGCATTTACATTTTTATTCTTTCAGCTATGGGAAGCTGAATTTTCCGCCTGCCAGTGTTCTGCATCCAATTTACTCATCTGGAGCATTTTCTGATGCAGAAATTTTGATCTCCAATTTATACTTTTTATTTCCAAATTAGCTTATATATACACAAAATCTCAAAGCTTGTCCTACTGCCTGCCCCCTATTCTCTACTGATGATGGGACCTCTCAGTATTGTGACCATGCATTTATTGCTTGTTCCTTTGAAGAGAAGCCCAGCAGAATGTAGAAGCATGTTTGAGAAAAAGCAGCTCTTTGATATCAGAGATTCTTCTGCTTCACCTCCAGCCTGTTCATTTCTTGTTTCAAAAAGCAAATAGAATTATTTCCATAAAGTCATATTTGGCAAACTATGTAGTAGAAAGATTTTAGTGTTGTTTTCAGTTTGGCTTTTGGTTTACTAGCAGTTCATGAAGATCTGGCATGACACGATGTTACACGCTGTGGGTCCCCAGGGACAGCGCACACCATCGGCTTTGCCTCAGAGCAGTATTCCTTTCTCAGCCATCTACAAACTGAAATTTTCTCTTTCATGTCACCGGGTTTGGTCAATTGATTGCCTGCAGGATGAGGAAGGAGGCCTGCAGCGACCCCGTGACAGTGGCTGGAGCGGGAGGTGGGGCTGGCTGGGGGGCTGACGACCTGTGGTGGCTTGGCCATGGGGAGGGACGCGGCCCACCGCTCCAGTCACACCCGGGCACGGCCCAGGGAGTCCTGGCCGGGGGGGAAACTGCTCACCGCGGCCCTCGGGAACGGGTCAAATATGAGCAACGTGTACTTTCAGTCCCTGCTGCTGCCTCATGTCTGCTCCCAGTGAAGAGTCAAACAGGGTCTGAGATGTCAGTGCTTTGGGACGGGCTGCGCATGTTGGGTGTAAGGGGGCTTGTGATCGTGACCCCGGGGTTTCTCCGGCGGGGAGGCAGAGCCGAGGGCTACCCCGGTGATGAATGCAATGGTGATGGAAGATGCACGCTTGCTCTTGGCACTTGAGTCCAAGGGACCTTACTAATTTTTCCTGTAGCTTTGCAGTAACCTTGATTGGTCATGCTGGCTTATGGATTCATAATTGGTAGATACTGATACGTATTTATGGCAATGTGCAGGTTCTCATTTGTGGCTGCAGTGTCAGTATGCTGGGTGCTATATAAACATATATAAAGACAAATTTTTCAGCCTGCAAATGTTCTTATTTGTATCTCTGTTTTCTTGCTTAAAATTACATTTCAGTCTATGCTTTCTTTCCAGTTAATATGTTGCATAAAAAGGGGCGTGCAGGAGCATCGATACAGTTTTATTAACAACCATAAGTTATTTATCTGTCTTTGTAACTGTACAACACTGTAGTGATCCATTAAAGTCATTGTTGTGTTTAAATATTTCGTTTACTAATCTTTCCTTCCATTGATCATTTCAGAGTAACTAATAAGTATGAACTGTTTTCTGAATTCCTTTCATTCTTTTTGGTACTTTTCTGATACTGAAGAGTCCTGACATCGGTGCGTCATCTTAAATGCGTTTACTTCAGCCATTCTGTGGTGTAATGCTCCAAATCCAAGAACTAAAACAATTAAAAGATCCAGTAAGCATTTCCCAGTCTGACTTGTCACCTTCATACTGTTCGTCCCAAATATCCCAAGAAATCAGCTTGTTTGCTTCCATGGGTGATTACAGCATGGTTTGCTGTCCCTGGCTGTTGGGAAAACGTATTTTCTGGTGCTGTCTTTTTCTCATCATCTGCTGTCTCTCTGTCTGAGGTTTCAGTGCAGTGCCAGTCGCTGTGCTGCGTTAGCAAGGACATTTGCACAGCAGCGGCTACACGGACTGGCTAAGGGGCAGCTCTGGCCTCTCTGGTTCCAGTGCAACACGCGGCACAGAATGAACTTCATTCCCATCAGGGAGCATTAAGCATCGCGGAGCTCTGTTGGGATCTCCTTCCAGCTTGTGTCCTTTCGTGGGATGACCTGGAAAAGCCTGTTGGCCCCGTTATCACAATGGGACGGTGGGCGCTGAGCTGTCTTTGCCTGTCGGTAGGGTCTGCTGTCCCACCGCCCATCCTGGTGGCTGGAGCCACCCGTGGTGGCCCTCGTGGGCCAGTGGCTTGGGCTGCAGGTGGCTGTCCTGTGGCTGGACGTGGAGAGCAGCTCTCCGGAGAGGGCTCTCTGCGCTCTGCTCCTGTAGCTGCTGCGAGGACCTCAGGGCTGCTGTGCACAAGGAGCTGTCTCCGACCTCCAGCATTTTCCCTGGACACTCACAGTGTTCCTGTGGGAGAGCTGTTTCTGTCCCTGTGCGTGTGAAGTAGGGATGCCGGGCTGTGCTTGTTTAGAGAAACCAGCAAAGCAGAAGGAGCTGGGAAACGAGGAGCAAAAGGGCTCCCTGCTGCCTTCGCACTCCTTAGGCTGCCTTGGCGTACAGACCATCCCACGGGATGGGGCCGAGTCGCCCTGAATGTGCATCTCTGCACAGAGCAGGATCACCAATCCCAAGCTGGAAGGGCTGGATCCCTGTCTTGGAGCCACTTAGGGTTCCCATTGGCACCACGGTGCCTGCAGACAGTGCTAGGCTGTGTGTACAGAGATGTGCCTCTCTCCGCTGTGCTCTGGCTCTGGGCATCTGTAGCCTCAGGCAGAGCAGGAGCTGTGCCCTGCTCCCTGCCCTTGGGCAAAAAGGGAGCGGGCACTTGGGAATGCCACTTTGGGGATGCTAGGCAGGACGTTGCAGATTATCTCACCACTCTGCTGGGGGAATTTCCCTGGGGACCCTGTCTGTCCACAGGCCAGTATAAAGCATGATGGAGAATTAGAATCCTAGAATTATTGAGTCCAACCATCAACCCAACACTGACAAAAACCACCACTAACCCATGTCCCTCAGCACCGCGCCTGCCCAGCTTTTAAATCCCTCCAGGGATGGGGACTCCACCACTGCCCTGGGCAGCCTCTTCCAATGCTTGATAACACTTTTGGTGAAGACATTATTCCCAATATCCACCCTAAACCTCCCCTGGCACAACTTGAGGCTGTTTCCTCTTGTCCCATGGCCTGTTCCTTGGGAGAAGAGCCCGACCCCCCCTGGCTGCCCCCTCCTTTCAGGGAGCTGTAGAGAGCGAGAAGGTCTCCCCTCAGCCTCCTTCTCTCCAGGCTGAACACCCCCAGCTCCCTCAGCTGCTCCTCACAGGACTTGTGCTCCAGACCCCTCACCAGCTCCATTGCCCTTCTCTGGACACGCTCCAGCCCCTCCATGTCCCTCCTGGAGTGAGGGGCCCAAAACCGGACACAGCCCTCGAGGTGGGGCCTCACCAGTGCCGAGGACAGGGATTGCGAAGCTGCTCCCGTGGTCCCTTTGCAGTACTGTGGTCGCAGGCTGCTGGGATCCTCAAGGAATGTCGACTTGTGCCAGGAGCAAGTGTCGTGCCTGTGAGGGGGTGAGGCAGCGTGGTCCTTTCCCTGGGGGTGTTCTCTCCCTGGGGATCATCAGCCCGGAGCCATGAAGCTGCTTCGTCTTCAAGCCTTTTGCCTTGGCATTGGCCGTGCCCAGGCCGGCGCTGGCTGCTTGCGTTTGCTGGGGTTTTCTCCGAGAGCACTGTGGGTTTCTACCAGCAACTGAAACTAAATGGTGTTTCTTCCCACTGCTAGTGCTTGTTTATCAAGGCACAGATTAATTTAGGGACTGGTGCTCCAAATGAAGCTGAACTGGAGCTGGATGGAGGTCATTTCTCTTCCCTGTTCTGTGATCTGACAGAGTGTATTTTTCCACAACATTTCTTTTTCTCTACCCCCTGCCTTTTTGCTGTTAAATATATTTCTAATTTGCTGTCTCATGTGTAGGTCATTATCAGGCATTGCAACTTGCGTAGTTTCTCTCCTCTGCTGAGTATGTGTGTGTGGGAAGTTTTAAAAAACAGGATCAATTTTTGCTGAATCTTATTGTCTAGAAACATGTTGCATTTTGTGGTATAACTTGCGATCGTATATACTCGATGGTATAACATCCTGCTTAATTAGGATGCAAAATTTATTGGTGTCATCTTATTTCCTTTTAATAACTTTGCTGTTTGATTGACCCCAGATGCCGTCCAACCTCATTCCTCCATTCAAGTCTTTGTCATTATTTATTGTTCTGCTATATGTTTCTTCAGCCCTTAGCTGGTGTGATGGTGGCATATCCATGACAATTTTTGTTAATTAAAATCATGCAAATCAGATGTCATGAAGCAATCTTAAACAATGACTCTAAAACATGGCATTTAGTCCATTTCCACGGTCCAGTAATTTTACAGTTCTCAATGTAATGAAAACTTCTGTCAGTCTGTTAAAAGTCGTGCTTTTCCTGATGATCCCAGTTTTAATGCAACAGTCCATACCTGCGTTTGGCTTATAGCTCAGTGTTGCTGTAGACCACTGATTCTCTAAATGTGTCCTGACATTCACAGGTCATTGGCATCGTTAAAGGCTTGGTTTAATTAAACAGCCAGCTAGCCTAACAAAATCCTCTTCCCTGCTTCTGATTGTCTCTTCGTTGTTACTGGTAAATCGATGGAAATTCATAGTTTGTTTTTTTTTTTTTTATACCCATCGTTTTACAAAATTGACTTCTGTAACGAGTGGCCATTGGAGCGGAGGAAGCCTCGAGTGGTGACGGGGGAAGGCAGCAAGTGCCCGGGGCAGGATGCGCCAGGCAGCAGTGTGTGCGGGATGGGCAGCCCTGCGTGTGCGGGACGAGAGCAATGTGCCTGCGGGACGGGAGCGATGCGTGTGTGGGACGGGAGCGATGCGTGTGTGGGATGGGCAGCCATGTGTGTGCGGGACGGGCAGCCAGCCATGTGCAGAGGAGGGAGTCGGGGCAGGGAGCTGATGCTGGGAGCGCACGGGGAGCAGCGGAGGGGAGAGGGCGCAGCATCCTCTGATGGGTGGGAAGAGGGCATAGTCCAGATGTGAGCTGGGAGGTCGTTAGAGCAGCAGGGCCCGCTTCAGTACAGCAAAGGCGTTTTCATTCACTTCCCTTAGTAATGTTTTGATGTTAATTTTCTGTGTAACGAGGTGTTGTAGTTGCTGCAGGGAAAGCAGAGTCAAGGTAGTGCCACGAGCTGACCCGGGCGATGTTGGGGTGAGTGCGGCGGCTCTGGACACTGCTCCGATAGCGCTTGGTGGGGTCTCTCCAGCACGGTGGGAGGCTGAGGCCTCTGGATGGTAAGTTGAATGGTAGCAGCTCAGATCACCTCCTTTTGGAGAGCACACGTTCCTCTGCTGCCACCTCCTTCTGTAGGGTTTTCACCAAATTGTTATCTTCTGGGCTAGCTCACCTACCGGTACTTTGAGCAAAATGCTAATATATACTAGGTGTATATATGTATATGTACTATATACTAAGTAGCTGGAATTATGGCACGTGCCTCAGGATGGACTTGTCATTGTAAATTATGGATGACTGTGGCAATGTAAAATGATTGGTGAAATGTTTTATTTAGAATCACAGAATCACAGAATGGTTTGGGTTGGAAGGGACCTTTAAAGGTCATCTAGTCTAACCCCCCTGCCATGGGCAAGGACATCTTCCATTAGACCAGGTTTCTGCAACCTGACCTTGAATTTCATAACAAAAAATTAAGTAACACATACTTTTAATATTTTTCTTTCTCTGGATTTCTTAATGTTCATACTTCTTCTGTTGAAATCCTCCTTTTCCTTCTTAGTGGTGTTAATGAAAGCTCCGCATCTTCTCCTTAGAGTTTCAACGGCATTCGTTTAATTGATACCCTTTAGTTTCCATTAGACCAAAGTGAATGTATGGATAAGATTTTTCATGGTTAGTGACCATATTTTTCTTACTGAGAAGCCTTGCTTAGCACCAAGAAGTTATAATTTCTATATGGTTGTTAGACCATTTTTAGTCCACTGTGTTCTCCCAAATTCTTATTGCACGGACGTGTTCAATTGTTGTCTTCTTCTTCACTGGGTTGGTTTAGAGTTTTTCCTACTTTTTGTGCTGCTGTGACCAAAGTAATTGAATCCTGCCTCAGGGTCTTTGTTTTTCATAGGAACCATGATATAAATTTCCAGATAGACCCAAAGGAGTCTGCAGAATTTAAATGCAGCAGCCTGCAAACTCTGCAGTTGCTATTAGAAGAAAAATGCTGATTTTTTTAAACTGGATAAAATATGGAAGTAAGGCAGTCAATACTGGTCCTCCTAATACTATTTAACTTACTATTAACTTTAGTTTATTTGACAACTTGAAATTCCTTTGTGCGGCAGAATTTTTATTGAAAACATGGTAATATTGTAAAGTTGTCCTGTGTGAACCTGGAGGCTGTGGTTGCCTGGGAACAGTCAAGCTTTCGGGTTGCCGTTGGGAGGCTGCCAAGGCTCCGCATGTTGGACAAATACTGGCAGAATTGATTATCAGAGGAGTGGTTAATAAATTTATCAACATTGTCATTATTTTTTTTTAATTAAAAGCCAGTGAGTAGAGGAGCACGCCTCTTCCTGTGTCTCTCTTGGCTCTCCGGCTGGCACGGCTGCGATCCCCACGGCTCTCCGGGCTCTTGGGGTGCTCCTTCGCGGCGGGGGGAGGCAGCGGGGGGCGGCAGCCCCTTGACAGGGCAGCTCGGCCAAAGGGCTTGTGTGAGGGTACCTGCGGCATCGCCGGGACCCTTGGCCACGACAGCCCCGTCTCTGAGTCCTCAGTGACAGCAGAGAGCGGGGACGTGGCAGCCGGAGCACCAGGCGCCTCGGCCACTGGAGTGCGGTCCCCTTTGGGCACCCAGAGCTCGGGGCAGAGGCACACAAGGAGGCAGTAAGTGTGACGAAGGAACAAACCGAATTAACAGCGTAAAGTGTTGGGGAAGTTTCACGAAAGAATGGATCAGCAGGTGAGTGCTGAAGCAAACTGATTTAACAAAACAAAACAGTAGGTAATTACCGAAGGAATTTTGTGTGGAGCAGATGAGTAGGTAGTAATAATGTGCATTTTCTTTTCACTCAAACAGTTATATCAGGGAAAAGAGATTAGCAAGAAGGAGCTGTTGGAGCCATCTTTAGCAAAACCTTAGTGTCAATGTGGAGAGCTGGAGACCAATGAACTTATGTGTGGTAAAGTGTTTATACTGTTAATGGAAAACAGGAAAATTTATCAGCTGGAAAATAATTTCTGGTGAGATTTAACCATTTCATTTTCAGAAGACCGTGTCTCCCTAATCTATTTTAGTTCTTTAGTAAGAGAGAATGAATGTAAGAGAGTTGACTGATGGGATTTATCAAAACTTCAAAACAGCTTGATGGAAATGCTTCTGAAAGGGCTGTGGAAGTTACATGTGGAGAGCAGAAGAGCTGCAATGCACCGAGTGCCAGGCAAAGAGGTCGGCATGGGAAAGCGTGAGCAAATGATGGACTCTTGTCTTCAGGAGAGTTTGGCAGGGTGCTGAGGGCAGGAGAGAAAACACCTCGGAGGCAGAAACTTTGTTCAGAGTATTAATAATTTGCAGAGGAGCACAGCGAGCAGGCAGACGTGAGTGCGGTGACATGGGGTCGGACAGACCTTGGGGGTCCAGCAGGGTCCTGTTGGGAGCAATAGGCAGAGCTGCTGCCCCTGGAGGGGTGAGGACAAACCCTGGAGGGGTGAGCAAGGGACACGCACACGGTGACACCTCCCCAGGGAACCCTTCCAGCCTAAATCAGCAGTTGGCTTAGGGGCTCCCCAGACTGGAGGTGGATTACCGGATAACCCCCAACTGATGTCTTTTCCAGGAAACTGTAGTATTATACTTTGAATGCATATCAGCTCTTTGTGCTTGCACCAAGGGTGGAGAAAAAGGGAGCTGCAGGGAACTGGTGGCCTCTCTGCCTCACCTTGGTCCCTGGGAAGGTGATGGAGCAAATCCCCTTGGAAGCCCTGGCCAGGCACAGGAAGGACAGAAGGTGATTTGGAATGGCCAGAGTGGATTTACCAACAAACCCAGGTTTCTCCATCGGGGCGGCTGGCTCTGAACGAGGGTAGCACAGGAAAGGTTGTTAGCCCCGGGCTTAGGGAGGTGTTCAGTGTGGTCTCCACAGCATCCTCATTGCCAAACAGGACAGGGATGGTTTGGGCAGGAGGACGGTGAGGTAGGTGGGAAGCTGGCTGGACCACCAGGCTCAAAGGGTGGGCCATGCAGAGTCCAGCTGGTGGGTGGTTATGAGCCCATTCCTCAGGGATGGACACAGGTGCCCATACCGTTTGGTGTCTTCATTGACACTGACCAGGGCCCTGAGAGGACGTGGGGTCTTGGGCCTTGGAGACGTTCAGCACTTGCCCACCACAGCCCCGAGGAGCTGCCTGCTCTGAGACAGACCAGCTTTCTCCAGGACCTATCCTTTGGCGTGAGCCTGTGACTTGCTGATGTGGAGCTCCACAGCAAACACATGCTGGGTAGTAGGAAATACCAATTCTTTGACCTGCTTTGACTCTACTAGTTTCACTTAATACCCTCCCAAGTTTTGTTTTGAAAGAGACTTTTTTGCTGGTGGGTAGGAGTTAGTGTAATTTTACAGAAACGATGCAATTGTAACAAACAAGGTGTACGTGCAAAATCTTGTAGTCCTAAGTATGAAGGAAAAGGATCCAGCCACAAAATTAGGCTGGTTGTTGAGACCTCAAGGCAGAGGGGGTGTAGGTTAATGTAAGATGGGAGAAGCTGCAGCTTTGAAGAAAAGAGTGGTAGTAAACTGTAACCCAAGAGTTATTACTGCAATTAGAGTCAGATCTGGGTAGGGTGCTCCGACTGGGTTAAGCCAAATGCCCGATAATGCACGCCGTGCTGATTTGTGGTTATGACTATGCAAGTGAAGGTACCTGGGAGACCAATTTGGAGTCAATTGCCAGAGCCTGGCGGCATGCTTTGAGCAGATCAGCGCGAGTGTGTCTAATGAAGATGTCCTATCTGTCACCTTGTCTTGTGGTGTTTGCATCAGTTCCCAAGGAGATATACCTGTTTGTCTTTTCTGTGCCACTTTTGGTTTTGTCATATTCCTTCTCAGTCTTCTCTTTCCAGACTGACGAGTCTTGTCCATTTAGTTGAGCCTCACATGGGTGCCACTCCAGGCCGTTGATCTTTTCCCCCTTGTCCGCACATTTTCTACTTCTGGTGTGGCCTTTCTGAAAGGGGAGCCGGGACTGTGGGTGACCTTGAGGACATGGGCATACCAGGGGCTTACCGCGACGTGGTGGTGCTTTCTATTCCTTCCGTCCCTGCTGTGCTGTCAGGCACCTGCTGAGCGTGGCTGTGGTGGGGTCACAGGACTGCTGGCCACAGCCGGGCAACAGCCAGCTCAGAGCCTGTCAGCGTTAGCATTTTACTTGCGTGGGGCTGATCTGCTGTATTCTTCAGCCGCTGGCGCTGTGAGGTCCTTCTGCTGGGTTTTGCAGTTGGCTCTTGGTTTTACCACGCCAGGGTCCCCTGTTGTTGGCTCACAGTTTGCCTCCCCTCCCCAGACCATCCCAGACCATCCCAGACCATCCCAGACCATCCCAGACCCGCCGGCAGCACGGGCACCGGCACGAGTCCTGTGGGGCTCCGCTGTGAAAACTGCCTGGTTTCCTGCCTGCCCCCCGCGGCACATCTCGTGCTCAGCTGCGGAGGGACCCTGCCCTCTCCCCCTGGGGCGGCACAGGGCTGTCTGCAGCAAGCCCAGAGAGGGGGTTCAGGGGGACCTAATCTGTGACACAAGCATAAAAACACAACGGACAGGAATCTGTGTGGATGATGCAAAATAAGACGCATTAAAGAGAGAAACATGAACTACTTTAATGCCTGTGCAATAGGCTAAACTGAATGCCCCAACACTGGAAAGGCACTTGGGGGTTAATGTAAGAAATTTGAATCGTAAAGATCCATAAGGACCTAAACATTGACCCCTGAGTCCTTACATTAACAACCTGATCCATAAAGACCTTATGAATCCATAAGATCTTTATGGATCAGGTTGTTAAGCTGTGCTAGAGATGCCTGTTTTGCAATATGCTAAGTACAAAAATACAGAAGCAGGAGCAAATATATTGCCTCTGTTGACAATTCTTTCATATGACTAAAAGCAGTAGTGGAGTTATGAATAAAGATGTGAGCGTGAGTGCCATAAGTAAGCGCACAAAAAGGCCCCACTGGGCCAAACCAGTGTCTGTCTGACCCAGTATTTGTCTCCAGCAGCAGCCAAAGGACGAAGGACATGCACGAAATCTGGCTGCTTTCTGCAGTCCATTCCCCCCATGCTCCTCCCGTTTCAACAACTGCTGTTTTAGGGTTGTTAGAGACTGCATCTCCATCTTCTCATTTTTTATATACAAATGTAGAGCAAAGCAGACCTGGGCCCATCAAAATAAATTATCTTTTGCTTGATTCATATGCAGAGTTTTGCAGGTAGCTAAGGACTAATGCCAGATCTAGGAAACGGGGAGTGCGTACTGGAAAGGATGTGGGGTTTGGCTGTCTGAAAGGACCCAAACTGCCACATGCTTTAATGAAATGTGCTAATGTGGTGCCTGACGATGGAAGCAAGGGGGTAGTGAATTGAGGTTAGGACAGTATTTTGTAGCTGTATATGACAGCTGGGAGACAGATGCTGGAATATTGCCTCTGGCTCTGATTCTGCACTTTAAAAAGTGTATTTAAAATTAAAGAGGGTGCTGAAAAGAGCACCAGAAATCATAGAATCATAGAATCTTCATGGTTGGAAAGGACCTTTGAGATCATCGAGTCCAACCATACACACACAAAAGAACCCCCTACACTCTCTGCCACTAGAGCATGCCCTGAAGTGCCAAATCTACACGTTTCTTAAATACCTCTAGGGATGGCGACTCAACCACCTCCCTGGGCAGGCTGTTCCAGTGCCTGACCACTATTTCAGTAAAGCAGTTCTTCCTAATATCTAACCTAAACCTCCCCTGCCGCAGCTTCAGACCATTTCCTCTGGTCCTGTCATTATTCACCTGGGAGAAGAGCCCAACACCCACCTCTCTACACCCTCCTTTCAGGTAGCTGTAGAGGGCAATGAGGTCTCCCCTCAGCCTCCTCTTCTCCAAACTAAACATGCCCAGCTCCCTCAGCCTCTCCTCATGGGGCTGGGTCTCCAGACCCCTCCCCAGCTTGGTAGCTCTCCTCTGGACATGCTCCAGCACTTCAGTGTCCTTCTTGGACAGAGGGGCCCAGAACTGAACACAGCGCTCGAGGTGAGGCCTCACCAGTGCCGAGTACAGAGGCACCATCACTTCCCTGCTCCTGCTGGCCACGTTGTTCCTGATACAAGCCAGGATGCTGTTGGCCTTCTTGGCCACCTGGGCACACTGCTGGCTCATGTTAAGCTGGCCGTCCACCAGCACCCCCAGGTCCTTTTCTGCTGGGCAGCTTTCCAGCCACTCTGCCCCAAGTCTGTAGTGTTGCTTGGGGTTGTTGTGACCGAAATGCAGGGCCTCAAAAAATGATTTGAGCTCTGGAGAAAATGCAGTGCCATCTATGAACATCAGCCTCTTCTGCTCACCCTGAGACTGAGGGGTGACAGTGTTAAATGGGGGCTGCCAGCGTAGCAAGAAACTGAGTATTCTGAAGAGCTGTTCAGTATCACAGAGAAAGGTATAACAAGAAATAATGATTGTATTGGAAGTTTAAACAAGGGAAAGCAAATGAGAACTAAGACATAACCTTTTTTCATTGAGGATGAGTCTTTGCTTGTTAATTTATCCAGGGAGGGAGCGTGGTTTCCATCATGTGATGTTTTTAGAGTCAAATTGGATGCTTTTGAGGAAACTGTTAGCCAACTTCAAGTACTTTCATTCATTATGGGAGTTACTGGTTGAAAGTTACAGGAGGCAGTGATACATTGCTCAGGTGAGATGGTCATACTGGACCTCTTGGCTTTGAGTGTGCTGAATCAGAGGGAGTGCCAAACGGGCTATGAAGGCAACTACAGTATGCTCTTTTCTCTGGCTTCTTCCATTCTCTAGTCAAACTTGGTTTCATTTACTCCTTTATACTGAGAAGTTCTGTATGTCTTTTGCATGTGTTTATTAGGACCTAGCTACCCAACTAACATGTCTCCGTCTTGATGCTGGATGAACAGAAGATCTTATTCCCTCTTCTCCAGAAGAAGCTTTGCTCTACATAGCTTTTTTCAGCCCTTGGTAGAGCTAAATCTTCCCAGGTCCTCATTTTCCAACAAGTTAAACACAGGGTTTTTGGTTTTTTTTGTGGCTATGTTTGTGGTGTTGCAGTGAGCCAAGAAAACATTCCCAGGTCACTGAAGGTAACAGTCATCTCTTTAACCTCTCCTGAGCTCTTTGGTGGGATCAGCTTGATTTACAGGTCCAACACTTTTGCATTTCCCTCTGTGCTGTCTTCCCTGTATGAAGAGTTCAGCAGTTGGATGAAACTGGATGGCGATTTTGCTCTTCAGCAGCCCTTTCCATGCAGGTGGCTAATAATAAAGCTGTTGTAGCTCTGTGTAAGAGGGAGGTTTTGCCTGAACCACTCAGAGTTAATCAGGAGCTGAATCTCTTTAAACATTCACTTCAAGCTGCGTTTCTATCAGAGGCAGCTGCTCCTCTCAAAGCACCGACTGGTGGGACTACAGGATGGGGCTGGTTGTCACTGTCAGTGCTACTGAAGAGTTGTAATAAGGGGGCTCTTGGACTCCTGTTTTTCAAATAGAAGTAACTGGATGGCTTCCTGTCTCAGGCAATGGATTCCGGGGGATGATACAAGTCAGCAACATCCTTCCAGACTGGCTCAGGAGCAGCAACTGTTTTGCTGGAAAACCCGTAGAGCCAAAATACTTTATTATCTGCAGCACGTAACTCTGCAAGCAGGGCTCGTGCGTTGGGCACTTTCCTGCTGGGAGCTGAGAACCTCCCTCCTGCTCTTTATCTTGTTTCCTTTTGGTGGAGGCAGCTTCTCCCAGCGTGGCGGTTAGCACATCGGATGGCAGGGCCAGAGCTTTCCTCAGGAGGTGATCTAAGCCCAGAAATTCCTGTTGTTTTGCCAGCATACACAACTTGCTCTCTAAGGTGGTCCCAGTTTGCCTTTCACCAGCATCCAGTGCAGAGAAAGCTTGTGCTGGTTTCTCCTTTCCTCCACGAAAATGCAGAGTGGTGGTTGCTCTGGTCCCTGCAGAGCCCAGCTCCTTCCCTGGACCATGGTCCTGGAGGGAAACAAGCTGCAACGGTGACATTCAACCCGTCCCACAGTCCCTGGACAGGGTGGGGGCTGCTGCTTGCCCCCAGCCTCTGCCAGCAGCGCTGTGGTGGGTCTGAGGGGTCGCTGGTTGGAGTGCTCCTGGTCACAGCTGTCTTGTGTCTCTGATCCCTTCTCCTGCCGGCAGGTGAGCGAGGCCAGGAGGATCCTGCGGGATTTCACACACTGCAGGGGACCAGTGATGCCTGCCCCGGATCACAGGAAGAGCTGCTGCCACAATTGCTGCTTGAGGGGACAGGCTTTTCATGAGTAATTGGCAAGAAAAAATGTACAATTGGAGAAAACCCGACATAATCTTTTCAGGAAAGCTGAAAAAGTTACCTGGGCTTTGTTTGTTTTACACATAGCGTCTATTCCTGTACCTTTGTCCCAACCCTGGTATCAGCAGGAGCCGCTTGCTCGGCGCAATGCCGGGCTCGGTGCTGCGCAGCGCTACAGGCTCCCCCGGCACGCTCGGCTCCAGCCCTGGGGTGTGTGTGCTCTGCAGACTGCTCTATGCCTCTGGTCACCTTTGTCTTCTTTCCCTTTACCTTTTTCCTGTTTGTGTTGTTTCCTGAAAAGACAGGGCTACCAGACCTGCTCGTGATGCAGAAGATCTGGGTGTGCTGCCAATTCCTGAGTGTCATCGCAGCCCTTTCTACATCATTTCAGCCCAGATCCCAGCACGGACCCCACGTGGCTCTGCTGATGAACTCCTGTGTCAGGAAACTTGCCTGGTTAACCTTCACCTTTGTTTACTGTCTTCCTTGTCAATGAGGGATCCAAATGAGTGCTTTCCTGCTTCTGGCACTTTAGTTTATGGCAGCAAGGGACCTGTTTGGAAATGTGCGTGTGTATTGGCAAGCAGGCCAACCTTATTCTGGTGGGCGTCGGTTTCCTCCAGGCTCTCCTCGTAGGTGTGAGGCATGACTCCACAGAAAATTAGCAGATTTTTCAGTGACGTAAATGTTTGTCACAGTTCCTGTCCATGCTCCTGGGACAGAGGCCAGGCCTTTGGGCCCAGAGCACGGCAGAATTGTGGAGCCACTCCTGGGTATAGACTCACAGAATAGTTTGGGTTGAAGAGACCTTTAAAGGCCACCCAGTGCCACCCCCTGCCCTGGGCAGGGACACCTCCCACCAGCCCAGGTTGCTCCAAGCCCCGTCCAACCTGGCCTTGAACCCCTCCAGGGATGGGGCAGCCACAGCTTCTCTGGGCAACCTGGGCCAGGGGCTCACCCCCCTCACAGCAAACCATTTCTTCCCCAGATCTCATCTCAGTCTCCCCTCTGTCAGTGTAAAACCCTTCCCCCTCGTCCCACGGCTCCCCTCCCGGAGCCAGAGTCCCTCCCCAGCTTTCCTGGAGCCCCTTGAGGGCCTGGCAGGGGCTGGAAGGTCTCCCCGGAGCCTTCTCTTCTCCAGGCTGACCCCCCCCAGCTCTCTCAGCCTGTCCCCACAGCAGAGGGGCTCCAGCCCTCCCAGCATCTCCGGGGCCTCCTCTGGCCCCGCTCCAACAGCTCCGTGTCTCTCCTGTGCTGAGGCCCCAGAGCTGGAGGCAGCGCTGCAGGGGGGTCTCCCAGAGCGGAGCAGAGGGGCAGTGAGGAGCCCGTCCTGCAGCGGGTCCTCGTGGTTGGAGCTCCGGGACTCCTCCTTATGTGACTCTCATGCCTCGGTTGCTTGCTGTCCTCACCCACTTTCCGTCAGGCTCTCTCCTCCTCTGCGATTGTTCATTTTTATGACTTCAACGCCATTGTCATTTCCCATGTGATGTGGCAGGATTGTGCTCTTTTCTGCTCCCATTCAGAGGCAACTCCCATTTTCTAAAGGAAATCTTTTACTTTTGGTAGATTCTTCTGCTCTGTTGGTTTGGCGGCTCCATCTTTCTGTAGGGGCCTCTTAGAGGCTGTTTTTTCATTTTTGCCATACATTTGCTCAGAGCTCCTAATGTGATATTATGAAATATACTCCCTGCTGCCTGCAAGCACATTACCTTTTCATCTGCTTCTTTTAATTTCCTTTCAACTCTTTCTCATTTGTGTGCTCCTCGAAGAAGAATTTTTGGCTTTTTTACTCTTAAGGGATTGTTGAATAGAAGTTCTTTACTGTCATTATTGCAGGGCGGCTCTTGAATAGATCTTGTCTGTCATCCTGCGTGTTGCTGAGGATTGAATCCGAACCTCTGAGCTCTTTCTTCCTTTGGGAAGGAGTCATCCGTGCTGTCTAAAAGTTGAGAAGCTGTACCATTTTCTTTCAGGAGTTGTTCCTAAGGCTTTGATTGTTGTGATCAGAGCTTATAATTGTGTGGAAGAAATTATCGCTTGTAACTGCAAACCAGAGCGAGCAACTTGTTCTGAAACCTCGTCCCACCCTGTCCTGCTCTGAGCCTGCCCTGACGGCCCCAGGACCTGCCCTGGCTGCAGGGTGGACTCCGCTGTGCCGTGCCGTGCCATGGGGTGCTGTGCCATGGTGTGCTGTGCCATGGTGTGCTGTGCTGTGCCATGGGGTGCTGTGCCGTGCCATGGTGTCCTGTGCCATGGTGTCCTGTGCCATGGTGTGCTGTGCTGTGCCATAGTGTGCCATGCCATGGTGTGCCGTGCCATGGTGTGCTGTGCCATGGTGTGCTGTGCTGTGCCACGGGGTGCCGTGCCATGGTGTGCTGTGCCGTGCCATGGTGTGCTGTGCTGTGCCATGGTGTGCCGTGCCATGGTGTGCTGTGCCATGGTGTGCTGTGCTGTGCCATGGTGTGCTGTGCCATGCCATAGTGTGCCATGCCATGGTGTGCCGTGCCATGGTGTGCCGTGCCATGGTGTGCTGTGCCATGGGGTGCCGTGCTGTGCCATGGTGTGCTGTGCCATGGTGTGCCGTGCCATGGTGTGCCCTGCTGTGCCATGGTGTGCTGTGCTGTGCCATGGTGTGCTGTGCCATGCCATGGTGTGCCATGCCATGGTGTGCCGTGCCATGGTGTGCCGTGCCATGGTGTGCTGTGCCATGGGGTGCCATGCTGTGCCATGGTGTGCTGTGCCATGGTGTGCCGTGCCATGGTGTGCCCTGCTGTGCCATGGTGTGCCATGCCATGCCATGCTGTGCCATGCTGTGCCATGGTGTGCTGTGCCATGGGGTGCCATGCTGTGCCATGGGGTGCCATGCCGTGCCATAGTGTGCCGTGCCATGCTGTGCCATGCTGTGCCATGGTGTGCCGTGCCATGGTGTGCCGTGCCGTGCCATAGTGTGCCGTGCTGTGCCATGCTGTGTTGTGCCATGGTGTGCCGTGCCATGGTGTGCCGTGCCATGGTGTGCTGGCATGTGGGACTGGCACTGCTGCGGTGTGCTCCCTGCTCCCTGCGGAGGTGCCTCCTTTGGAACCCTGCGGTCCTCCTGGGTCTTCTGGGGACCGAACCTGGAGCAGCACTGAGCCTCTCGTGTCAGGAGAGTGTCAGGAGGAAGGGGGCAGAGACCTTTCCTCCCCCTGCTCAGGGACTGTACAAGGCAGTTCGGTTCCTTTTAAAATTAATGTAGACTTGAGTGTCCAAACCCCCAGGACTGGAGGTTACCGGCAGCCTGTGTGAGCTGCTGTGAGTGGGCTGGGTCTCTGCGGGTGGTGGTGGCAGGTGCCCTGGCCTGTCTGAGCTCAGCCCCCTCCTCCTGATGGAGACGGGATCAGCGCCCGGCACGGCATCTGCAGCTCGACAGCCAAGCCCTGCTCTGTGCGGGATCAGCACGGTGCCAGTGCTGGAGCTGCTGGGGCTGCCGGGAGGCTGGAGAAGAGCATCGCTCCCCTCGGTGAGACGGGAAGCGGAGGAGCCCTCCCTGATGTGGCTCCTGTCCCCCCGCGCACGGAACAGCTTCCTCCTGCACAGAGATGTCCCTTGCAGCCCCTGGGGCTGGGGCGGGTGGGATTAGCCTCATGCTCTGGGCTGCCCCTGGAGTGGCTCTGCTGCTTCACAGAGTGCAAAAAGCAGGTTTAGTTGCAGGATTTCTGATAGGAGAAAGTCATTAATGCATGTGATGGCATCTGGAGAAACAGAGCCCTAAGAGACATCGAAGCAGCCGGATTATGCCCCCAAGGGGCTGCGCAGCGTTCTGACCTCACAGCTGAAGTGCGCGTTTGCTTCTTCCTGATTTCCAATGCAGGTTAAAGACAGAATGAGACACACTGCGGGGGGGAAGCTGTTTTCTCTCTTAAATATGAGATGGTAATACTCCCCAGAGTGTGTCTCTGCAGTATAAAGTTTGGTATAAAATTCAGTGTTTTCTATGCTGGGACCCTCCTTCAACCAATGCTTGTGCACATGTGCATGCCTGTCTTTTTTTTTTTTTCCATTATGTACATATTTTAATACTGAATAACATAATTTGACAGTGAGGAAGAGTCCTAAAGGCTGAATAAGCATGTAGGAAGGTATAGATGTTTATTTTGTATTCACGGGTCCCTGAAAGAATGATGCACATTCTGCTTCTCTTTGAGGACTGAAAGAGAGCAGAGCTGGCGTTTCTCAAAGGTTTCGAATTCCTGATTTCTCACACCAGCAACTGTCCGCCTCTTCCTCTGTACCTGTGGCAGCACAGGCCATCGCTGATAAACTCGCTGACTTGCTAACGTGGCCGGTGACGAAATAGATAAGGCTGACCTCTGTGTGCGGTACAAATGCACACTGCCAAGTGCAAGTTATCTGTGCCCGAGAAAAATGAGCCGTAACATCAGCTCGGTGGCTTTCTGTCTCACTCGGTGGCTTTTCTGGGTGGCGGTGCGCAGGCGGGTCATTTGCTTCTCTCTGGGCAAAGCCCGTTTAATTCGCAGAGCCCAAATGATGCTATTAAGGGGAACACAGATCACAACAGGCCCTGGGGTTAAGTTTTCAAGTTGGAAGTGGGGCTGAAGGGATGAGTGAGGATATACAGCTACTTCGGATGTCCTTCTCCGGGTCCAGGAGACACGGTGGCAGGAGCTCTGATTCTGTGGGTCCATTGGAGCCACTGGAAGTGATGCTGAGCACCTGGAGAAGGTGGGGATCAGGTCGGTCTGTTGGAAATCCAAATGGGTGTTTGTGTTCCAGCCTCAACACTTCAGCGCCTTCATGGACAAAATGTGCTTATGCTGCTGTGTGTATCTGTGCTGCGCCCGTCCCTCGGACACAGCAAGCACCTCCAGTCTCTGGTTGCAAGGGCGATGGTGTGGTCTAGAGGGATAGCAAGGGTGGGCAGAGGCGTGGAGTGCTGCCGTGTGTTGAGTGGAGCAGGACTCGGCCTGGGGGAGCAGCGGCTGCTGGGGGAGCACTGCAGGGGGTGGTTGTTCACTTCTTCCAGCACAAAAGTCAGGAGCATTAAACAGGGTGACAGGCTGTGGCTTTGAAATGAAATGCTGAAGCAAGTCTAAAGGTTGTCTTCTTCTGCAGAAAGTGTGGAGGAGGAGGAGAAACAAACACCGAGGAGAACAGAGTGATGGGACGAGGAAAGGTTGAGGGCCAAAATGCAAAACCAGGGACCTGGGAGGGGAAATGGTGGCTGCCGACGGGCACAGGCTGTTGTGAGACCGACCTCTGGTGCTGCCAGCACGGCGTCCTCTTGCCTTCCTGCTCTTCGCCCACAAGAGCAGAGGCTGCGAAGACCCTGCAGCCACCCCGCTGCGATGGTAGAGGGGACGCAGCGATGGTGCCGCATTGCCTGTGCCGGGCTGTGGGGCTCGGCGGGCTCTGGCCAAGGCAGGTGCCCACCGCCGGCCTCCTCTGCCAGCACCACCCAGACGGGAGTGTGGCAGCAGTGCCACAGCTGTAGGAAATACAGCCTGAAGATGATGAGCTATAAATATGTGATGACTTGGGTCCTGAGGAGGCAGGGAAATGCTTACAGTACCAGAGAAACCCTTTGCAGTCACAGGGTGAGGTGGGGAGCGTGACTTTCTGCGTGGGGAGGCAGAGGGCTTTTCTCCTCTCCTCCCGCTGGGAAGACCTCACTGGGTGCCTCCAGCTCCTGGCAGGGCTCAGGGTGCTGCTCCTCATCCCTCCTTTGTTTGGACACCATGAAGTCTGTGGTGGAGAAGTCAATAGACTCTTTACACCCTATCAGGGATTTTTAAGTGAAATTTTGCTATTATACTGGTTTTAGGCCATAAAATATTCTTTGGCACTTCTCATATTTTATAGGATGTTATAGCATACAGGGTTTGAGTCTGCTCTGGATCTGCTAAGTCTCATTCTTCTCTAACTCTTTTTTCCCCTTCTGCTAATCCACTGACATGGAAGAGATTGTGTCTTTCCCATTTTATCCTTTTCCTCGTTCTTGCTGTGACCGTTCCTGGGTGCAGCTATGGGGTACAGGCCCTTGGTGATGCTCGGCTCTAATTGCCCTCTGTGTCTCTCCACAGAAGTGTCTACGGCTGAATCCAGACGTTCCCGTGTGGGTTTCCAAGCAGCGCATCCTCTGCACTTTGAACCACAGCCTGAAGGATGTTCTGAACTATGGGCTCTTCCAGCCGGCGTTCAACGGCAGGGCTGGCAAGTTTCTGGATGAGGAGCGTCTGCTGAGGGAGTACCCCCTGAATCCAGACACTCCCGTCCCCTACTTGGAGGTAGACGTCTTCTTGGGTTTTTTTTAAATGTGTGTATATCTATATACACCTATATAGATATATATACATACATATGTGTACATAAGTACATAGGACTTCTATGATCCCTTCCACTGTAGTCTCCGTGGGCACCACAGATATTAAGGCCCGCTGTCCCCCTTCCCTTTTCTTCCCTGTTTCCCTTCCAGGAGTGAGAGCATAGAAATTTGTGTGGGTGTATGTTTACTCACGGAGAATTCATTGAGGGAAAGCAATGCCTCTGAGTTTTAGTTGCTCGTGACTCTGTCTGCTCGAGAGCTCCGTCACATCTGTCATAGCCCTGTGGAACGGCTTCCCTGTTTTCTGACCCTGTTGATGAAAATTTCTTCTTTTCTAGTGGCGCAAAACTGTCACGGGAAATTGCAATGACAGAAGGACAGTCAGTCTCATAGGTACAGAGGGAAAATCATAGGGAGATCTTTGAACATGAGGCTGAAGGACTTGAGTTTGATATTTTATTTCATTTACAATTAACGTAGAGACTGGAGCGCAACTGTGTGCTTTGACAGCAAATAACTGCCCCTGTATGGACCCCATTTGTGTGATGAGCATGGAGGATAATCTATACTATTTTCTGTTCCAGAAAATTAAGTAGAGCAGAAAATAACTGAATTAACTCTCTATTTACGTTCACTATATTTTTTGCCTTGGGCTGGGATTCAGGTGACCTCATGTAGGTGTTTATTCTAAGGTGACCTGCAGCATTTCGTGGGCTCCGTTCACTGTCACTGTGGGCATCCCCACTGGCTGTAAGGTACCTGCACGTGGACGTCTAAGTTTAGGAATCTTGTGCTATATTTTGCTCACAAAGTCTATTTAGAAAGCATTACACGCTTAAGCTGCAAGAGCTCTTATAAATGCAAGTGTGAACGCTGTTATTATAACTAATCCTGACTAATTTGGAAAGAAAGTGCAGCACAATTTCTTAGCAAACTAACGTTTAATGTAGACAAAAACATTTGGAGCAACATTAAGAATGCTTGCAAATAAACCTATGAGGTAGTAAATTCCTTAGTGTTCCTTATACAGGCTTTAATGCTTTGTTTTTGTATAATTTAGCATAATGTCCACACTCAATGTCTTAGCACACACATCTAAATGCAGACTTGACATGGATATTTGTTGTGTGTCATTTTCATTCTTCATAACTTGATAAGAATGGCAGCAGAGCACTGGAGAATCCTGTTGGAAAAACCCAAATCCTGAATATATTTACAAGACATAAATCCTGTGTTGATACCACTGAGGTTTCTTGAATCCAAAAGATAAATTAGCCCTCAGGGCTGCATATGAAGGTAATCAAGTAGATGAGGGGTTTGTGTATATTGACAGAAAAATTACATTACAAAGCAGGTATAGCATAAATCATAGAATAGTTTGGGTTGGAAGGGACCTTTAAAGGTCGTGTAGCTGGCTCTGCTCTATGTCACGGAGAGCTGTAGGCGCTCCAGATTCCTTCATCAGAATAAAATAGCAGCTGCAACGCACCGTGTTAGTGGTCAGGCAACGTGCAGTGGGGTCCACCTGCCCACCTGCTGAGATCCAGTTACCCTCATGTGTGTTTGGTGGTATTGACTGTATCCCGTATTTTCTTACTGGTTGTTATCTGCTGTCAGAAGCTTATTGTGTCCTTCTTAATGAGGTAGCTTTTTCATTTGCATACCAAAAACACCATTGTGTTCTCACCATTATTAAACATGGAATCATAGAATCACAGAAGGGTTTGGGTTGAAGGGACCTTAAAGGCCACCCAGTGCCACCCCCTGCCCTGGGCAGGGACACCTCCCACCAGACCAGGCTGCTCCAAGCCCCGTCCAACCTGGCCTTGAACCCCTTCAGGGATGGGGCAGCCACAGCTTCTCTGGGCAACCTGGGCCAGGGGCTCACCCCCCTCACAGCAAACCATTTCTTCCCCAGATCTCATCTCAGTCTCCCCTCTGTCAGTGTAAAACCCTTCCCCCTCGTCCCACGGCTCCCCTCCCGGAGCCAGAGTCCCTCCCCAGCTTTCCTGGAGCCCCTTGAGGGCCTGGCAGGGGCTGGAAGGTCTCCCCGGAGCCTTCTCTTCTCCAGGCTGACCCCCCCCAGCTCTCTCAGCCTGTCCCCACAGCAGAGGGGCTCCAGCCCTCCCAGCATCTCTGTGGCTCATCACACATTCAGTTCACACACATTATAAATTTGAATGAGATTTGGAAATTCTCATGCCTGTATGACCTCCCCACGCAAGTCCAGTCTGTGGGTGAGCTGTTGGAGCAAAACCGTTGGGTTGTGACTAGCTTAGGGTCGGCTGCCCACTTCAGCCTCTTCTTCAGAAGTTTTGCTGCTCAGTTTTGGGCAGTGGACTATGTGTTGTACAGCTTAATTCTTCTCAGATGAGGTTTTTGCCTTGCACCGGGGTGGCGGCGTGCATTGCTCTTGCATCAAAGTCGCTGCAGCCTGGCTTCTCTCTCCTCCCTGCCTCGCTGATGCCCTGCCCCGGCCCTGCCTGCGTCGCTGGGAGCCCTGCAGGACCTTCCCCACGGTCAGTCCCTGGGAGGGCAGCAGTGGGCGAGTCCCCTGAGTCGGCGGGTTTGGGCAGGAGGGTGAAAGCCAGCAGCTCCACAGGGCAGCGCTGCCCTGGCTCGGCCAGGGCCTGGGAGTGGAGCCCGTCTGCAGACCCTCTGTTGTAGTGCCGGGGCTGAAGAGGAGCCGCTGGAGGATGCTTGCATGGCTGCGTAGGGATGCACAGAGGAACCCTCACAATGCCAGCACCCTCAAAGGACCAACATCTGTAAATCAGTGGGCAAGACAGTTTTTACTTTGGAATGATTTAAAAAAAAAAAAAAATTGTGTGAGAAAACATCTGCCCAGCAGTACAAGTTCGTGTTAGACTGAAAATGTGCTAATATTTTGCCAGTATTGAAAAGTAAGTGGGATGAGCTTAGTAACTGCAGTCCAAAGATAACTTGGTGTCAGTTCCAGCTGAAATAATGAAATGTTGATGGAGGATTAAGTTCATAGCAATTCAAAATCTCAGAATACAATTAATGCTTTGAAAAAAGATCTAGTCAAACAAATCCAATTTCATTCTTTAAGGAAATTGTAATTTTGCTTGATAAAGGTAACTATACAAAGGTAGCAGCCACTTGGGGGTACTTGATATCATTCTACGTGATATTCAAGTTCAGGATTAGCATTGTAAAAAGTCAGTAGCACAAGTGCCACTGGCTAACTAAATGACGATAAAAAGCAGCTGTCACTGCGGTCGTCACTGCATAGATGTGTTTCTGTATTCTGCATAGAGGTAGATGTATAGGGCTTCCTAGGGACCAATGTCAAGCTTGACGTGGTTACCCCACACATCTGGGTGTAAATGTAAAATCACTGCTGATAAAGTCTGATTCACACAAAGCTTGGCAGAGAATACAACAATGTCGACTGCACTGTCTAGGTCATTTGGTAAGTGGGGGTCCCATCAAAATACGCTCTAAGTCACCCAAAGGACAAACATACAGAGACAAGGATTGCTTGCTAAGGAAGGACTCTCGTGGAAAACAAAGCTTCTGAAGAAAATTTTTAAGTCTTTTGGTCAAGAAACCTAACAGCAATTCTCAGTGTGATGCTGTGTCACAGCGTGACCCTGTAATCCTTCAGTGTGCATCCTGACAAGTGGTGAGGTGGTTTCAGGTGTGGCTGGGGTGGAAGTGGTTGGTATTGGAGCAGCGTGTGGGCGACAGTCAATGTAGGGCAGCAGAAATGACCCGAGAACAGCAGAGAAGATCCCTCAATGAGAGATTTAGAGCTCACCCTGTTTAAAGGGGAGTCAGCTCAAGATCACCTGAGAACCATCCTGGGGAAAACCATTCTGTTATTAGAAAGATCCCTAATTAATTGGGAAGAAGCAGAACAAAATCCAAACCTTCTGGAAACTGTAGCCAGACAGATTCATGTGAAAAACTTGTCAGAATTTCTTTAGTGAGGAAAGCAATTAACTGTTAGAGCAAATTATGATGGAGAACAGTGCATTCTGTATCTGTTGTTGTTTTCAGATCTAGACTGAGTGTCTTCATGCAAGCTGATGTTTACTGGAGCTGCTCGAGAGTGGTTTGATGCTGAGGGGGTTTTGTTCATCTCATATCTGACATTCTTCCCTCTTGCAGTTCCGGTACAAAAGGCGTGTGTACACCCAGACTCTGCTGGATGACAAGCAGTTTGCCAAGCTCCATACAAAGGTAAGGCTGGAGTCTAGCTGGGCAAGCTCAAAGCCGTGGTTCAGCACTGATGGTGGCCTATCACAGAGACGATACCAGGTTTGGATGTTTCAGTCCTCTGTGCTTGCCAGACTGCAAAGCACTCCCAAGGAAGGGATGGTGCTTGCCAAAGCCTGAGATGGTTTATGTGGGGGTGCAAGCTGAAGAACCCCATCGAGCTATCGTAGGGTGGCTACCCAGGGATAGACTTGCACTGCTTACATGTGCTTGCAGGCAGGTGTGTGGTTGGACTAGGCTCTACGGGAGAGCTTGGGGTCAGCTTTGCGTGGGGTGGTGAGGCAGAGGAACACGTGATGGGCTGGCTGAAGAGACGCTTTATTCTTTGGCATGGAGGAGTCACTAAATGCCTGGTGAGCACAATGGTGTGCATTGAGCAGTGCACCTTCCCTTCCCCCAGCGAGAGGCTGCAGCACGCCTCCGCCTTGCACACAGGCTCACTGCCTTGTCTCCGGCTTTAACCCATGTGTTTGGGTCAGGATGTCACTGGTAGGATCCATGTGTGAAGTGGAAAGCACTCTTGGTCTACTGCAGCCCCCATGTGTCGCGGGCAGTGATCAAGGCATGTCAAGGTTAATGGTGCAGCAACTGAATGGGCCGTATGGGTGTTTGGAGTGTGGCAGGAATGGTGCTTTTGCATGCGTGGGTGTTTCCTGGGAGGAGAGATGCCCCACCAAAACTACCAGGCTCTGCGGCCAGGGACACCCCAGCTGGCACAGCCAGAGGGTCAGGGATGCTAATGGTGACCAGGCCCTGGGCACGTTGGCTGGATACCCTCTTGCATTGCTCTTCCCCCAGACAGCTGCGGTGGTCCCATGAAGTCACTTCTTGCCTAAGAAATTAAGACCAATGATTGTGGAGAGTTCTGGGACCATCAGAATATTTGTGCTGCCACTAATAATTGTGCCTTGAGATGGTGTGTAGCGCCATGGGGACTTTGATGGTTCCTGGGAGGCTGGGGCCAGTGGTGTGTGGGAACTGTGAGATAGGAGGAAGGAGGTGGGCTCCAGCAGCATGGTGGCCGTTGCACAGCTGGGTGGCTGCACGCGCTGGGCAGTGTTCAAACTGCTGGGTGGCATGAGGACACCCTCAGGCCCCACCAAACTCATTTTCTGGGAGAGTCCATGCGGAAGAGCTGGAGCAGGGAGTGGTGGCATGGAGAGGCTCGTGGGGATGGCCAGTGTCTGGAGAGCACTGTGCTGGGTAAGGCCATGCAGAGAGGCTTCCGGGCTTCTTGTTTAGGAAGGACGTGGGATTAGATGGGACCTCAGGGCTCCCTGCTAGCTTCCTTGTTGCTGGGTGTCACAAACGCCCTTGGAAAACCCCTGTGCAGAGTGACTGCTTCCCGCCGAGGGCTGGGCAGCCTCTTGGCTGTTTTCCTTTTGCCTCTGACGGGGCACGCGCTGTTGTCTGCCTCGACCCTTCTTGGCCGCTCTTGCCTGACAGTGGCAGCTCCAAGACACGCGCAGAAGGTGCCCAGGGCTGGGTGACCACCCGGGCACCGTGCCTTCTCCTCGGCCCCTGCCAGCCCGCATCGCCGCTGGGCACAGGTCACCTGTGCGTGGCTCCTGCCATGGGTCTGCAGGGTAGTGCTTTGCTTTTGGCCACATCTACTCTGCAAGAGACAGGCAGGCAAGGGGTGTAAATTTTCAGTGAAGAGGTACAACAGCAAGAGCTGAGCTAGGTGGAGCCATAGTTGTAAAGCAGAAGGGAAGAAAACCTTCTCCCAAAGGGCTTGACCTACCCCAAAGGGGAAAATCTTCTTGGGAAGAAGCAGATCCTCTGTCTTCTGTTTGCAGAGCTGCAGGAACAAGAAACAAAATGCTGTTAAGGTTTGGGTTTGACTCATGAAGATTAAAGTCACGAGGCTTCTATCTGGTGGCATAAGAATATCCAGGCAGCAAATCTGGAAGGCTCTCAGCATCTTCCTGGCGCCAGGAAGCATGAATCACGGTCCTCCTGGGCCTTGCCAGTGAGAGACTGTGCCTGCTGGAGGGAGGGCTGGAGGCGCCTGCCACAGGGAGACCTGAGCGGCAGTATCTGAAGATCCCCTATGAGCATGTAGTACCCATAAATGCACTTTATTAAATATCCACTTAATCTCCATGCTTTAATTTCTACTTAAAAAACAAACCTCCTTCATGTTGTTTCTTTATTTTTAAATCATCCCTTGCTGCTAAAATATGGCATCTGCGCGAGATCCTGCAGCTCCGCTCCCTTTTGCCTCCATCAAGAGGATGCTGATGAGCGTTTCCTTTGGCTGGTGTTTTCCCAGAGCCCATGGGCACTGCAGGCTATGGCGCTTGTGGGGCTGGAAGAGGAGCCCTTGTCCTACCCTGGGGCAGGGGTGCGATGCAAGCGGGGCAGTGGAGGCAGCTGCAGCGGGTAGCGCTAGGAGGGGTGCAAGCAGGAGACATGCTTGTGCCGGCCACTCGTTGGAGCGATGCTGGCGCTGAGAGCCGGCGTCATCGTGACTTACGCGCCCAGCACAGATCGAGGCTGTTTCGCTGGGAGAGGGTGAGAGCGGAGTGTGCATCTGCAGCTTCCCGGCAGCCGGCTTGAGGGTGAGAAGGGGACGGAGAGTGGCAGGACATGGGCTCCTCTCTGGGATGGCGGCTGGCTGAGCAGAGAGAAAACTGGCAAGCTGCTGAGGACCACGGACCCCGAGTGAAGAGCACGGTACTGCTTGCTTCTGCCCCATCTGCTGTGCCGCCTGTGCTGTGGCCGTGCCAGGCGAGGGGCTGCAGGAGGACAGTCCTTCTGCCATGCCACCGACCCTGCGGAGGGACGCTGTGGGGGCTGCAGCAGGGCAGGACTGAGCCGGGGGTTCGTGCCTCATGTTGGACGCGCAGTGAGGAGGTGTCTCTGGGCCAACGTGGGGAATGGCTGGCTCCTCTGCCGCTGCAGGCGTGTACAGGCATGTGTGTCGGGTCAGCTGCTGCGGGGGTTTCTGCTTCTGTCTGTGCATTTAGGGGTTGGTGTTTTCTTCTGGGAAAGCAGGTGCACGGGGGGGATGTCTGTGGCGTGGTGCAGACTGTACGTATCGCTGGAGGCGTGACGCTTCCCTGTTATTTGTAGTGATGCCTAATTGCTCGGGCAGTGAAATAACGTTTTTTTTCTGAGATGCAGTAATTTAAAGGACTGTGAAGGATTAGCTTTACATCTAACAGGATGGTGGGACCACTCCTGAGGTTGTGGTATGTGTGAAATCTTTAGGCGTGTGGCTAATGAGAGCAAAGTATCAAAATGCTCAGTTTAGTGTCTGACTTTTAGTGATGGGATACACTACTTGAATCTTTTAATGGCCTTGAAACATGATTCTTAACTGCCATTAAGAAAGAAAAATAAGAAAAATAAAAATAACTCCTTTTTTTGAGTGCCAGTGGACTTGTTTTAAGAAGTGGGGAAATAGATTTCTTGTATTGCTAGCAATAACGAAGTGACTTGGTAAAATCAGTCAATCAATCAGCCTCAGTCCCTTGTGCCTCTTGGGATCCACGGGCAGTGACATTTCTTAAAGATGTTTTTCCCACTGAATTGCAGTAGACCATTTAGAAATGGGAGTGCAAAAAAATGCATTTTGGAAAAGGGCAATTGCATTGTGCTTGTAAACGAAAATCTTTGCAGAAAAAACTTGGCATTTACCAAAATGTCCACAAAGGACATTGTGCTAGCAGAAGTCTTGGGATATTACCACCTTGAAGGGGAAAGAAGCAACACACTTAAAACACACTTAGAGTAATTATTAGGAGCACATATGCCATTACTGTTGTAGATGACTGACATTAGCGTAGAGCCAGAAGCACTGGCCACAGACGTCGATCCTCTCGTGCTGTTAACGGTACATTTAGAGGAACAGCAGCCCTGGCGTGGGCCTGGGGCGGCACAGGTGGGGGCTGCAGGTAGCGCCGAGGACCACGAGGTAATGAGAAGATGTCAGCGTGGTGGACGACACCTGTGGCAGGTCCACAGTGTGACTGTCACCACCATTCCTGTTGGGGTTAGTGCATGAGGGGTGGCTGTAGCAGGGAGGGGACAGTGGCACTGCTTGGTGGAGCAGCAGGACACGGGGGACGCCTTCGCTCGAGGTGCACCTGCGTGAGGGGAGTGAACACCATGGCCATGGTGATGCCGGGAGGAGGAGAGGAGCTGATGCAAGCTGTGAAGGACCTTGGGAAGAGATGGGCTGCTGGATCTGGATGCATGTGGCCACGGATGCTGGTGCAGCGTGTGGAGGCGGCATGTGAGGGGGGCTGCACCCACCTTTGGGACGGAGGGCTCGTGTGCGCCTGGACCAGAGGAGGGCTTTGTGTTAACAGTGGCTGAAGGCGATCGAGGCTGGAGCAAGGATTTCAGACCTGAGGATGGAGAACAGGGCAGTGTCTTGCTGTTTGCTGGCTTGCACTGCCGTCAGTGCCATCTGCATCCCGGGACCCCCTCTACAGCAAGAAACACATTGGACCCCATCAACTGGCGTATCAAAGCTGGGCATGAGCGAGGCCCGTCCTGCCTCTGCTACAGGAGGCCTCTCGCTTGTCTCTGACTTCTCCTTCTGCCCAGACAAACTAATGGGCGAAGGGCAGGACGTCAGGATCTAATAGCTGAGAGTGTGTGATGGCGTCCATCCCCAGGACAGCCAGGCTCCATCATGCGTGACGGTGACTTGGGAAGACAAACACCATCACTCCAAACATCCCCCCTTCCTCCTCCTTCCCCAGCTGAGCATGGCGCACTGTGGTCTGGGACATCCCTTGGTCAGTTGGGGTCAGCTCTCCCGGCTGTGTCCCCCCCCAACCCCTCACTGGCGGGGGGTGAGGAGCAGAGCAGCCCTTGGGGCTGTGCAGACGCTGCTCGGCAGTGACTAACACACCTCTGTGCTACCATCGCTGTTTCCAGCACAGATCCCAAACAGAGCCCCCTACCAGCTACTGTGAAGAAACGTGGCTCTATCCTGGCCAAAGCTGGTACATCCCAACAGTGTCCCACTGCGAGGGCTCAGCCGCCTCTGCAGGGCCTCCGTCCTGTGCGTGTTGGAGGTGCTCCAGGCCAGTGTGGAGATGCACCGAGCCAGCCTCTGAGGCAGCCGTTAAACATTGTCACGGTGTGTCATGAAATTGATTATTTGACGTTTCTGTGGCAATCAATGCGGTGTCTATTTGCTGCTGCCTAATGGCGTGTGCGAGAGCTTGTCCAACGGCCGGCACGAGGGAGGAGGTCGGTCTCCCCAGCTTCTGCCAGGGCCTGTGACCCCACAGCAGCTGCCATGCTCTGGAAAGCAGATGGTTTGTCTTAGTTACAGCTGCTGTTTGGAGCAAACTGGACCCCAGGAAAAGATTAGCCTTTCTTTGCTACTGAAATTGCTGGCATGAAGGGGACGTGCTGTCTCTCCGCTCGTGCCGAGCGCCCAGGCCTGGTGCCTGCGGCTGCTCCCCCAGCACCCAGCCCGCCGTGAGCAGTGAGTGGCAGAATAATGTATCTGCAAAAAGAATACCTCATTTATTTTCTTTCATTTCGATTCAAGAGAGAGAAGCTTGTTCCCTCACACCAGTTTCCTCTCAATGAGCATTTCTTTTCTGGAGGGTGTTGATTTTTCTTGTGGTTTGGTGCTGGCGGAGGATGATGGACTGTGGCAGGGCGGCTGCCAGCTGGGCGGCAGAGCTGGGCCCCGTCCCCGGGTGCTCTCCGGTGTCAGCATCCTTCTCACGCTTGTGAGCAAAGAGGAGTCCCTCAAACTTGCTCAGGAGTCATCTGCTGAGGCGGGCGTTCCGGGTAGCGAGATGTGAACAGAGCTAAAGCACCAGAGGTGCCCCTGGGGCAGTCACCCCGGTGGCTGCAGGCCAAGGGGTAAGGGCAGACGCAGGCTTTGGTTCTTGCCTCTCCTTATGGGATCCTCCTCCTCCGAGAGCAGTGCAGCCTTACCTGCAAGAGAGAAGGTCCCAAAGACAGGGATCGCTTCCCAGAGGGTTTCCTGGCAGCAGGCAGGAGGCGGAGGTGCGAGCTCAGCTCTGCCGCAGTTTCCTTAATCACCTCGTTGGCCCCAGTGCGAGGCGAGAGGGGTCCCACCTGCCCACAGCCCCCGGCCCGGGCTGTGCCTCCGGGGCAAGGAGAGGCTTTAAACACCCCTTAAAAGAGCCAGGGGGACTCTTACTTGGGTCTTTGGTTTTGTTTATGTGAGTTTTTCTTGGGTCTTGGGGTTTTTCCTCCCCAGAGAAAGCTTGCTTCGCTCTGGTTAGCATAGCCGTTCAAACATACCGATTTGCAAATCACCATAATCTTCACACTAAATTTGGTGCTTTTGCTCACGGGAAGATCCACTATGAGTGTTTGTTTAAGCAGTCAGATAGGTTTGTATAAATACATTTAGGTTTTAATTTTTGCATATAGAAAATGGGATGCGATGCCTTTCCTGGCTTCTAATTATTTTTTTATTCTTTTGATTTCTATCAAACTGCATTTGGATGAAAGCTGAAATTCAATTAAAATTAAAGCAAAATAACATTTTAAATTGTGTCTTTATCACTTAAACAAACGTTGCTTTGAATGTACTGGACACAGAAGATGAAAAGTAAATTTATCAGTACATATCTTTTGTATTTAAAGCTGACTGATCTTTTAAACAAAGGGAGATTTGGTTTGTATGAGTGGTTCTCATCACAAATTCTCAAAGGTATTTAAGTGCCAGAAAATAAGTAAGTATCTAGTGAGATTTCAAAATTGCTTAAGCGGTTTAGGCATCTGCTTAGCTCCCCTTCATTTCAGTGGGAGTCTGACATTTGCTCTCTCTCTTTATGTCTAGTCACCTTAATACATTTGAAAACCTGGCCCCAAATCCCTCAAGTTCTTAGAATAATGAGATCTTATTCCTTTCCCACCAGGGTTTTATTCATAGATTGGGGGAGGAAAACAAGCTTCCTTACTTCCTCAGTTCTCAAATCTCCTTTCAGCTTTGAGTGAATCAGTCCAAATAACAAGGAAAATATTCTGTGTTTCTAGTTAAATTGAAACAGAAAACAATCTGATAGGAAAGCTTTTCTATGCAGCATAAGCTGAAAAACTGCCATGGAAGACTGTAAATACCAGCGTTGGCTTCATTGTGAAGAGTGGATATAATGTGCCCAGCAAGGGACATGGCTGTGACACATTTGTAGTGTTTGAGTTGATTTCAAAAGCTAAGTATGTTTTGCTTCTGATTCTGAATGATTCAGAAAAAACACGCTTGAATTCATGACTGTTGGCAGAAGGGCCATTTAACCAATACATTTTTATAAATGCTTGTAAATACAGACGTCCGCATCAGCTGTCATGCTGCAAACTCAGGTTAACCAGGTGCATTTTGAAGATGGGAGATACCTTTAGGGTAACTGAAATCTTATGTCAGTGAAAACATTAAAGCTGGGATCGGGTTTTTGTTGGCTTGGCACAGCCCCGTGTGCCGCAGTGCCGGGGGCTGCTGTGGTGACCACAGTGATGCCTGGGTGGGGACCAGGTCCCCGAGAGCTCCTGTGTCCCCACTGCGAGGAGGGGGCTGGCAGGGACGGCCGTGCCATGGCGGGGGATGGCAATGCCACTTGGGCTGCACCACACAGCGCTGTTCTGGTTTCAGTTAAGCTCTTTGGTTGGACTTGTGCCATGCTTGGTGTTGGTTCAAACATTGGGTTCCTTGGGTCTGGCTGCACCGGCCTCCTGGGAACGGGCTGCTTTGGCCAAACCAGCTGAAACGGCAGATGGGGGACTGTCAAGGGGAGACCACACACCCCCTCTGTAACCAGGTGCCTTGGCAGAGCTGGGGTTCCTCAATGGAGGGTCCCCAGTCCTGCCACAGCTTCTCCCAGTGACCCTGAAGGACGTCCAGGAGGAGCAGGGAGCTTGATAGGACGTTATGGTTCTCCAGTTGTTGGGCTGCAAAGGCAAGATATGTGAGAGCCCTCCAAGGAAGAGAGTTCCTGCATCTTGACGGAATAATTTCAAGTGTTTAGTGACCAGGATGTCTGAATTAGCAATTTCTTGTTCTTTTACCAATCCAAGTTCTGTCATTTCCCAAATCTGGCTATTGATGTAGCACCGTAGATGTATCTGGGAGGTAGCAGGCTGCCTCCCCAGAATTTGTGTATGGAAACGGCAGTCTCTCTCTCTGTGGTCATAGAAATATTGAATGAAACAACGTATTTTTCTCTAGCTTTATTCTATAAAACAGCTTAATTGAGCTAGCTATATACCTCTCTGTTGGTAAAGAATAAGAAACTGAAAACTGTCTGACAATGGGAAGCATTGGGCTGCTCTGCTTGCACACGCTGCTGCTCCCCATGCCTGCAGTCGCATTGCTGTGGTCCCTCTGGTTGCTGCTGTGGCACCCAAATCCGTGTTCCAAACCCGCCGTCTTTTGGCAGTGAAACGCATGCGGTGACCCCACTCCTGGCTGCTCGGCCACGTCCTGCCACAGCCCCCTGCCTCCGCTGCACTAACACAGCTCTTCGTAAGGCCGGGTGGTAAACCTGATCAGAGGCACCATCTAGGTTGTGATCTTCTTGTTTCTTTTCCCTTTTTTTGGTCTCTTTCCTTGTTACGCCTTATTTCAGATTGGTTTGTAAGTGGAGTAAGGCTGCCACCGAAATCCTGGGCAGGGGATTCCTGTAACACCGTAACATTATGCCTCTGGTAATAGTCTTTTACATTGTCTATATTCTCAGTTTTCTTAGGCATTTTTGTTGTTCCCTCAGGTCTAGGACCAAACCCAGAGGAGCAGAACTGGGCAAGGGAGGCTCAGAAGTCACTGTGCTGGTGTCCTACCCCCTCCCCGTAGTGTTAAGTTTGTGAATTGCAGCAACCTCTTAACATGGGCACTGAGCTGCACGTCTGGAGCACGCTGCAGAGCAGGTCGTCCGCTACAAACTGATGGAACGAGAACATTGTTCTACGTGAAAGTTAACTGGTTAACTCTCTGGACTTTATCAGTAATTTTTGAAGTATTGCTGTGGATTTGGTCTGAGACCTTGGATAAGTGAACCTTCTTTGTTCTTCATCTGGAAACGCAGGGTAGTAATTGGGGTTCCCCCAATTCCGCCAAAGGGAGATTCCATGCGTAGACCCGTTAATGCCTGCGTGGTGCACAGAACTGTGATGACGCATCTACAGCAGGAGAAAACATCCCGGTATCGAGGATACCTCTCTCTGCATCCTCCTTTCGCTCACATACTTTCTCTTCATTTCCTTTCTAAATTCAGAAAGTACCATTAAAAGTTGACATAGTGCATTGACTTCCTACTGTCAAAAAATGTTTTAAATTCCTGAGCACCTAGAACAGTAGAGACATAAACCAGCATGCTGCTGCTGGGCGCTGATGGTCTGGATAGGATGCATTTTTGGGGTGTAAATGAGAGTCGCTGGCAGACCCTCAGGAGCAGAAGTTGGGGTTGGTGCCTGGGCTGTGTCTGACAGCAGCACAGAAGTGAGACTGCCGCCAGCCACCATGGCATGGCAGAGGTACAGCGGTTGCCTCTGCCGGGAGCGCACCCAAGTGCCTCTCTGTCCCTGGAGGCCCCGTGAAGGCTACTGGCCCAGGGACCTGTGGGGGCAGAGACTGTCAGCATCGAGAGGATGGGACACATGGTGGGGGTCCCTTCTTTGGCTCATGCCTCCACGCGTTCCCTGACCACTGGCGCAGTTCTTGGTGGGACTGGCAGTGCTATTCTTGGCCATGGGCTTAGTGGGGCCACGTGGAGCATCATCTGTTGGTTTGGGTTAGCATTGTCTGCTGAACGGCTGCTGGCAGGAGACGAAGCATGTAGACAAACGGGAGTGGAAGGAACAGGGTTAAATCTGCGCAATCGGGTGATGGTTGGGAAGATGCATTTTGGGATGGCATCCTGGAGGCGGTTGCTGGAGTTGTCAAGTCCCGTCTGTGCTATTGCTGGCAGGCAGCTGTGGTTTCCTTCAGTGTTTCTGTACTTGTGCAGTAGCTGAAGCGATACTGAGCCGGAGGTGGCTTTTGCTTTCAGTGACTTGTGAGGCGAGAGGGGATTTGGGGGAGAAGTAACACCAGGCAGTGCTTGTGCCCTGCTGCAGCTGATGCCAGTTGCCCTTTCAAGAGTGTTGGTGCAGTGGGAATCTGCACGTAGATGTTTCCAGCACCTGCCGGTGCGGGTGACCCATCACTTGTTTCACCCTCAGAGTGGTTTCTCCTTGCTCGTGCCCACTGTCCTGCGGCTGTGTTGTGTCTGTCCTGGCAGCCCGGGCTGGTGCGGTCTTGAGGGATGTGAGGGATCACCCAGGGATGGGCAGGGTGGTCGGGACGGGGAGGGGGCCATGCTCCGCACCAAGGGATCAGCTGTGGCATCAGCCGTCCTCGGTGAATCCCTGCTCTTTTTGGCTCTTGCCTTACTGCACCCTTCTCCCTGGGGCACGAAGGGGAGTGAACCTTGTAACTGAATTGTGTGTTTGTGGCTTTGTGCATTATCTTGTGCATTCCTGTGCCATCGGCATTGCTGCACGCATCTGCTTATCGCTGCAGACAGCCAGAGCGAGCAGGTTAAGTACTGGTGCTGTGGAGCTGCGTTACCATAGGGTTTTGCCTGAGCTAATTAACTCTGCTGGGATGGAGTAACGTTGCAGGAGGTAGTGCACAAAGATGGCTATACAATTTTAAATACGTGACCTGGCTTGTTCGTGGCATGGCTCCATGGTGCTGATTTTAGAAAAAATGTGCTATATGTTTTGGGCTGGGTTCTGCAGACTCACCACACAGAGACTGAATTTGTTGTAAATTGGGTTCCCAGCCCAGCATCAATTTGTCTCGTCCTTGGAAAGTTTCATCTTGGTGATATTTTCTGTCTGACTTCTTACTACGGTCTCCTCAGTGTGTCAGAGAAATAGCACAGATGAACTTTGTGAGTCCCAAGTTTTGGAATTTGCAGGCTCCTCTGTAGAACTGGTTCTAAAAGTATTAAGTTTTCCCCTTAGAAAATTACATTTTGACAAAATCAAAATATTATGCAAAATAATATGTGATGAAATTTTGTTTAGGAAGCCTTTGAAAGGAGTTGGACATGTTTTGACATCCTGTTTGGTATTTTTCAGAATATTTTTTTTCTATTTTCCAACTGGAAATCTTCAAAATGAAATTTGAAGTGAATCACCTTGGAAGTAATTTTGCTTCATAAAAAAATTTTATTTCTGTATCAAATTAGGCGAAAATGTTGAAAATTGAGGTTTTTTTCTGGGTTGAAAATCTGCTTTGCTCAGGCTTGTTCAGCGAGCTGTGCAGAGGTTCACAGGAGCAAGAACGGTTCCCTGACTGTTGGATGCAGCTTGACCAATTTGTTAGAGCTTTTCCCAGAGACTTCCCTCAGCTAATTGCACAGTTTCTGCTGTGTCAGACACTTTCTAGAGTGCTTTCCCTGAAACTGGCTACTGCAAGGTTCGATGAAAATAAACTCAAAAAAACCCATCCAACCTGCAATCAAAGGTCTGAAAATCTGGACTGGAAACGTGTGTGAGATGGGTGTTTTCAAACCGTAGTCTGTCCAAGTGTTGCCTGCCTGCCTGGCAGGCAGGTCTAGAAATTAATAAAATAATGTATTCATCAAGTATAGCTATCCAAAAGAGAAAAAGGGGAAAAAGCCAACCAGGCGGACTTAAAGGAGAGTCTTTTGAGCACTCAGTCCCCTCAGGAGAACAAGTTTCGGTCATTGGCCAAAGACAGAAAATGACACCAAGGATGAAGCACAGTTTTGCAGCAGACAGCGTGGCAGCCATACCCATTGCACCATACGATAACAGTCGGTGTTTGGGTAGCCTGATCTTTCCTCAGAAGTGTTTAAGTTCAGCTGGCAGGGGGGTGATATGCCCTTAAAACGAGTTTGCGACACAGCACAACGTGCACGCCGCTGCGGTGAGATGTGGGTGACCCTCGGGCAGTATGGTTTGCCGTGGCCGGGGTGCTGCTCAGCACCTCCCACAGCCAGCGCCGTGCTGCGGCGAGTGGGTGACGTTACCTGTCTGTTGATGTGTCCGTGTCACAGGCACGTGCAAGGTGTGTGTACGAACAGAAAGTGCCTTAGCAGGGGACTTGTGGTGGGGCAGAGAGTGGTGGCTGGGGACTTGCAGTGGGGCAGAGGGTGGTGGATGACAGCCCCCAGTGGTTTCCATGGGGTGATCCAGCAATCCCATTCTTGAGGAGAGGGACGGAAGGACCATGTCCCGTGTGGATTTGCATCATATCTCTAACAGAGTCTGGGAATGAATGTGTGTCCCGGCTTCTGGTGGGTGCTGCCATGTTATTCTTGCTGGTTGCCTTGGGTCTCCTGAATGGGGATATTCCTCTGGTGGCTTCTTTCTTCATATTGGGGTGTTAACACTGTGTATTGTGTGTTTTCCTGGGGTGTCATGGCTGCAGGCAAATCTGAAGAAGTTCATGGAGTACGTGCAGATGCTAAATGCGGAGAAGGTCTGCAGACTGCTGGAGAAGGGACTGGACCCCAACTTTCACGATCCGGATACTGGAGGTGAGACTGGCTTCTCCAGAGAGGGGAGGGTGACGGAGCAGGGTTTGGGGAGAGAGTGTCCAGGGGACACAGTGGGAATCTGGGGGAGTGATTGTTTTTGAGGACATGTAGCAAATTATATTCTGTCTGAAATGTAAGGTTCGGAAGAGAGGGATGTGAGCTGAATTTGTCAGTAGCGTGTCTTCTTATGATGCTTTGGGTCTTGGGAGCATGCAGTTACAGAAGGCTCTTGGGAGAGTCTGGGAATACAGCATAATATGAAAGAGCGGTGGGGCTGTGCACCTTTTGGTGTGGGATTCTGGGGAGGATGAGGCTGTCTGTGAGACTGGCAAGTTGGGTGAATGCAATTCGCTGCCTGAGGAGCTCTTCATGAAGCAGTCAGAACGTTTAAGTACATCAGAACGTTTTGGGGGTCAGGAAAATCAAATCTTAGCCTCTGGTTTCCTCGATTTTTTTTTTCTCTTCTTTTCTTTTTTTTTTTTTCCTGTCTATGTGAGCAAAATTCACCCCAGAGAGGTCTGGTCGCTGGAGTGCTGGCTGGTGGGCTCTCTGCAGGTTCCTGGCTGTAAGAAGTGAGATCAGACTCCAACACGTTTTCCTTACTGATGGGGCGGTGAGGGAGGATTTCTCCCCTTTTCCCCCTGCTGTGAAGTCTCACAGTCTTGTTCTGAGAGAGGAGTTACTGCTTTTGTTGTTCCTCTTTTCAAGTAATGCAGTTTATTAGTATTTATTATAGAGTTGGACTTTTGTGTGTGCGCATTTCCAATCCATGAGGAGACTCCAATCTGATGATTAATTTCCTGTGTTTCTGGTTCAGTTGGATGGTTTTTCAGGTTGTTTCTGAAACACTGGCTACCTCTCTACTTGGAAATTTGGTGGGTCCAGACCATTTTTCAGCAGCAAGATCAGGTGGCAGAGCGTGACGTTGGTCACGCTATTAAACCTCTCTTGTCCTGTCAGATAACATGGCTGCACCTGACCTGCCCTGTGGGAACGGCCTCTGCCAGCTCCTGAACGGGGAAGGTGAAAGCTGGTGCAGCCAAACTCTGGCAAGAACCATTTGAACAGCATCCAGGAATGTTTATACTGTTTGATTCGCTGGTGTAGCCCCTCTGTCTGAACCTGCCAGTGTCCTGATGAACAACTGCTCATATGAAAAATAGCTGGTAGCATGCGAGCTCGGTCACAATCTGCCCTAGAGCATGTCCAAACAGCTCAGCGCCATGTGGTTTTCATTTGTGCCCAAGACCTTACAAGCGTTTTGAGGGATCTTTCCTTATAAAGAAAGTCCTCTCATAAAGAAAGTCTGATTCAGCTTTCCAGAGTATATTGTATTGCAGAGCTGCTTGAAAAGATGCTGTGAGAGTTCTGGATCTGATACGGGCTGAACCCAGATGTTATTTCACAGAAGGGTAGAGACTTAGAGGAGCAGGCTCTTGAGTACTGAAAAGACTCTTAAGTGCAGAGGGGGAAGAAGGAAAAACACCTGACCCAAATAGTTGTTTGGATCCGGTTCAGAGCTGAAGGCAAAACCAGAGCGGATGCTGTGAGATGCGAAAAGAGAGTATTAGAGCAGAGGGAGTCTTGGACACCTCACTCTGGAGTCCTAATTCTTGTGCAAAACCAGTTCATTACTGCTTGTTTTACAATCTGTTTCGTGACTTGAAAGAATGGCATAAAACTGCTGTTTAGTATTCATGGGTTCCTGGAATTTAAGACCAGATGGAGCTGTTGTACTGTCCGACCTGACCTCCTCCATCTCGCAGGATGCTCTTCACCCTCTGTGTGTGTGTTCACTAAGCAAAGCTTAAACATGTTTTCCAGAAAGTCATCAATCTTGATTCAGGGAACAGAAGATCCCTGCCTTTCCTTCGTTATTTGGTTAATCACCCTCATGGTTTAAAATTCCTCTCTCATTTAAATTTGTATGCTTCAGCTTCCAGCTGTCGTTATACTTTATCTTCTAGATTAAAGAGCACTTTAGTACCTGGTATGCCTTCACATGAAGGTATTTATACATGGTAATCAAGTCAACATTCAATCTTCCTTTCCTTAATTAAAGAAAGGCCAGACTCCTACAGTCTTTCATTTGAAGGTATTTTCTCCAGTTTTCCTGTCATTTTTGTGATTTATATGTCACTACTCCATTTTTAGGAGGTTTTTAAGAACGCGGATACCAGACAGTGTGCTGCCTGCCAGTGCCACCCATCCCGGGCAGGCGCAGCTCTCCCTGCAGGTCCCTGCTCTCTGGCCTCCTGCGACAGCGTTTGGGAGGATGGGGGTGACCGCAAGGCTCTGGGATGGGACCCCACGTTACGTCCTGATAGATGGAGGGGCTGGGCGGAATTCCCTTCCCGTTCCTCCTCCTGCCTTGTGTCCTGCCCCTGCCTTAACGGGGGTTACTGGGCTGAAGGAAGGGGAACCACTAAGCGGTCCGTTGCTTGGGAGGGTTGCTTTGGGGAGGTTGTTTTCCTTCCCATTGACTTCCCAAGCAGCCTGGGCTTTCAAAGGCATCATCCTGCAGGGCCTCAATGCTCATAGTTCCCAGTCCTGGGGTTGCCCAGCCCTGATTGCTCCTAGCACTCTTCCAAGCCATGTGAGATCTACGAATCTGATCAGAGATTTGTGTTTACTTCAGGATAATTGTTGAGGATCTAGAATAGAGTCAAGTTCCAACACCCTGAAGAGCACCTTCAGTGCCCACGTGGTCAGCCATGTTTCCCGGTGACTGCTCCATCTCCTGCTCTTCAGCTGGATTTTTGTTCATTTGGAACATGCCTGTCTGACATTTTACACCACTCATTTTTAATGTCATGTAGGACTCAGCCAAGCATGAGTCTTACATCAGTGCAGTTATCTGCATCAATCAGGCTTGTAATTTACCAAGGAAAGGAATTACGTTTGAGTAGGAAGACCTATTTACTGTAAAGCTTGATTGGTCTGTGTTAATAACACAGGTATTCTTTAATGCTGTGTCAATTAAATTCCACATCACTTTTCCCAGCATTTTCCCAGGATCAGTGTTACTTCTCTGACTTGTACTTTCATGGATCGTTTTGCTTGCCTCTTTTTGAACATTGGCCTGACACTGCTGTTCTTCTGGTCTTTTTGAATGTCCCAATATTTCAAAATGTTTTAAAATTTAACTTTTTTTGGACCAGGAAGATCTTCAGGGAGAAGATAAGGAGGATGATACACAACATTCGCTAGAAGCAAACATTCGCTAGAAGTAAACAATTTATCCAGTATTGGGTAGCTCATGCCAAAAATACTTATTTAGTAATGGAAGGAAAACAATTGTATTTCCACAGCAAGAAAATAAAAAACAAATGATTGGTCATTTTGCCATCTGATCATTAATTTGCCATTAGCAATTCTATGCTGTCTGCCTAGTGACTGACGGGCTTGCACAGGGTCTGGGAAGTCATTTCCGTATTACCAAGTTTAAACAGCAGCAGCAAAACCCCTCTCTGAGCATCCTTTGCCAGGCGAAAGGTGGGTTTCTTTACTCCTGTGTCATTTGTTCTTGTTATTATCCTTCGTTTTCTAATTTTCAGTTCACATTGACCACTGTCTCTTTCATGATGCCTGTTGTGCGAGTTACCTCTGTTTGTAACTTCTGCTGTCACTTCCCTGCTGAGCTGGGAGGGGCACGTGGCAGTGGTTCTCCTCTTTGATTTACGGAGTTGTAGTTCAGGGTCGCACAGAAATTGTTCTTTAAGACTTCCCAGTCTTAAAGTCACCTTTTCCCAGTCATCTTTTACTTTCTCGTCTTAATATTAAACCTCCCACATTTCCTATGATTGATTACCTAATCTAATTTACCTTGGTTTATTTCCTTAGGAATCATCAAATATTCACGTGGCTAGTTGGGATTTTCTTCTTTCCATGTCATCCCTAGTAGACTAGACAGCAGTCACGTACTTAGCAGATTTTTATTTATTATATTGAGATCCAAGGTAGCATTCCCTTATGTTGGAGTGAAACTGTATCTATAGAAAAGTGACCAGTTTTCTCTTTTTTAGAAAATGACACATTTTATTGCTCACTGGCTGGGACACCCAGCGTTTTCCTTCATGGTGAAGTTGCCCCAATTGTGCAAATGACAATTTATACAACTTGGAGATAAACACTTAGATGTTAATGCATTTTTTCTTTAGTGGCCTGTAACAAAATCTTATGAAGGACCTTTTAACTTATCACTTCAGATGCTAATCCACATGCACTCGAAGTCCTATTATGAATAATCAGTGGCCACACAATAGATGATGAGATTCGAATGTAAACTCTTTCTCTGGTCCTCCTTGTCCACTCAGTACTTTCTCATTCTCATAACAATCAGGCATCCTTAATATTCTAAAATGGTGTCATTGTCTGTAGATTTCAGAACTGACAATTATATCACAATACTTATTACCAGTAAAAGCAGTCCACGTTCTTTTTCTTGTTTTCCAGCCTCTTAGCATTTTGCAATGAGCAAAGAGGAAGAAAAAAATCTTCCTCACACTCTTTGTCAAACGGCTTTAATTACTTCTGATATGGTGCATTTGCGCTGTGCTTCCCTCTTTGGAATCATTTTGCTTGTGTTCTTAGTTAAAAGTCTTCCTAATTGCTCTACCTATTTCTCAGCCAAGATCATTATCTCACCTCTGGGTTGGTGAAGTGCCGGTTGGGTCATTCACTGAGAATCCTCCAGGATGGGCCGCAACATCCCGGTTTTGCTCCCATCCTGTGGCTGGTGAGTCACTTCCAGTGGTTTTTTGCTGGATGCCTTGTCGTGCTTGTAGGACTGAAGGGATCTCTGGGATGAGTATGTGGACTTTTCTGTCCTTCAGCTTTCCTTCCATGTCCTCATGCCCCATTACTAGCGAATTTCTGCCCTTTAATTTCACAGACTCATCCAGCACTAAAGGAAAATTGTGGGCTGTCCTTAGCTTCCGTGTAAATGCAAGTGCCGCAGCATGGTTCCCGTTCCCTTGGCAAGATTTCCAGATTGCAGTGAAGGGCACCCAGGCACATTTCAGTGTCCAGCCCTGGGGCTGGAGTCGGTCGTCTGGACTGGGGAGTGCGAGACGTCCACGTGGAGCTGGCAGGCTCGGAGCGGGGCTGGCAGGGGAGCTGTGGGATCGGGTGGGATCGGTGCCTGCGGTGCCGGACGGGTCCTCGCTGGGGTGGCTGAGTCCCGGCTGCTGTGGGGGGGCTCAGCCGTGCTCCACCGAGTTGTCACCACATCTCCATTAACTGTGGGGGGGGCTGTGTACCCACACTTACACGTGGGGCTGGACCCCATCCCTCTGGGTTCAGCTTGAGGAAGACAGTCCACTGTTTTGGTCTCATGCTTAGAACAGTCTTTCTTGGTGATGCTTTTCAGGATCTGAGCCTCTCACGGATCTGCATATAAAATATGAGAAGTACAGTCTTCCTGAAAGCAAATAGAAATCATAGAAAATAAAATACATTTGTCTTTTTTTTATTATTTTAACTATTTAACTTCTGGCCATAATAGTAATAAATACAGAGTTAGACTAGGAAAGAAAACCCACCTCAAACTCCCTTCTCCATCCCTCTTTGACATATCCATTTTGCCTTGGTTTGGACATGGGTGTTTCTGTAGTAACTGCTCTCTCCTCCCAGCTGTGTTCCTCGCAGCAGCGCTGGTCATGGTTGGTGCTCCTGTTCTGCTGCCCATCTTGATGCTCTGCTCTCCTGCTTTCTGTCTCCCCAGTTCCCTCCCTACAGATCTCCTTGGGCTGCCTCTAGGGCTGGCTGCCGAGCCGAGCCGTCCAGCTGTCCTCCCGTAAGCACTCGTACCTCAGATGGTGCGATGTGCACTTCTGACCCGTATCTTTCATTCCTCACCAGATCACACTTCATATGCAGGACTGGTTCTTCCTCTCTGTAGAAAGGAGAGCATAGAGCATCCAGCTTGGCATAGCCCTGCCACTCGTGCAACTGGAACAGATCCGTGCCCGAAAAGAAGAAACCATATTCCCTATAAAACTCCGTTTTGGCAGTCCTATTTTCAATGGACTTGTTTCACTAAACTAGAACTTCCCGAATTGCTGGATGAAAGATGAAGAGGAGGCAGGGGCCCTGTGTGGCAGAGCGTGAGAGCAGCATCATGCACGGTGTGGTCTCATGGCAGTATCAGCAGTCAGTCGCGTTGGCACGGTTTGGTGCTCCCTGTGTGCAGGGTGGTGACACTGCCGTACTGTCAGTGCGTTGCCCATCCCTGAGTGACATGCGAGCAGCTTTCTTCCCTGTGGTCTCTTCATGGGTCCGCAGCTTGGCGGGTGTCACTGTTGTTTCTTCTTGCCACATTTGCATTGCCTGGGGGGAAATCATGCAAAAGTGGCCTTTCTGACGACAGTGGTAGGGCCTCAGACTCCTTAAAGAAGGACTCTTCCAGATAGACTTGTCAAAGCACAGGGGCCCTGCTGTAATGTCATCTCTAGCTCTGTTTATTGTTTCATCACCTGTAGGGCTTCTCTGGATATATAGCCGAGACACCCAATTTGGAGGCATCGTACGTGGTTGTACAGCCTTTCTGATGAGGTGGAGCTCAAGCAGAGAAGGCACATAGCAATTCCCATTAGGAAAAAGTTTCTGGAATTTATCATGGACTTCTGGTTCCAGTCTGCCTGCCTTCTGTTCCCCTGCAAGAAGTGAAATTAGTTATCTCAAGTACACAATCATTCAATTAACCGAAGTTTTGGGAAAAAAAAGTGGCTCATTTTTACTGAAAAATGTTAGGTGAGACTCCTGTAAAGAGCTGAGCTAGCACGCCGGGGTGGAGGCCCTCCGAGTGTAGGGTGGTGAACCAACAGCGGAGCCGCCTCTTCAGCCAGCACGATTGCAGTTGGAAGAGAATGTTTTAACAAGCCTTCAGAGTATTCCCATGTAAAACTGCACTGATGTAATTTATAGTATATTTTAAAGGCTGCATAAAGCATCAAAATAGTTATTTTAATATGAATTCCTTAAAGTTGGTTTGGAAACAAATAGCTCTTTTATAAAAATCAATATATTTGGTCTATTTTTCTTTAGTCTGGCTATTTTTTTCTTTTTTTAAAGTAAACATCTGTACCATGGCAGTGCGTGTGGATGGAGCCTTAGCTTAGAGTTCTGTGTGCAAACCCATGTGGAAAAGCAAGATGAGAAAGGACATTGCCTCTTCACCTCCTGGTAAAGGTCTTAGTGCTATCAGTGATGCCTGTTTCGTGATGCTGATCATTACCAGACGTCAGCAGTGGTACACTCAGTGTTAAAAACCCAACGGCAGTACATGGTGTACGAGTACTGCATCTTTGTGGTGTCTGACGCCTTTGACTGGAGGCCTCTCCCTGTTTCCTGTCAATGCTTTTTTGCTTTGTTAAGAGCCCGGTGCATTTTTATCTGAAATTGGACATTGGGCAGAGAGAAAGAGAATTATTTTTCTCAGATTGTTTGCTTTCTGGTACAAGTTTTCATACTGCCCTTTATGGGAGAGTGCTAAGCAGTATGATTGATGCGTGTCAGTTGTGATTCTTTTTTGTACCATCTTGTCCTGGAAGAAAATAAATATACATATGTGCAGGGTAGCGTTTTATTTTGGTGAATGGTAAAGTAAAAATGTAATTGTTCTGTGTCCTTCCTGCTCTGTCTTTGTTAGCTAGATGGATGAGAGATGGATGGAAGAATATTTTGTCTTGTAGTTTTATATTCAAGGGGCTTAACCAAGTCTCAGTCTGCAACATAGGAGGTCTGCTAAAATGAGCATGTGCAGTCCTCAAGGTTAATCAGAGGAGGAGGCCATTGGCTTGCCTGAACTTGGAAGGACACTGGGACTTGCCGGACACAGGAAACCTGGGAAAGGAGGGAGCTGCCGAGGATGAAGCCAGTGAAATCTTGTTGTGGGACACTGTCTCCTTGCCAGTCCCTGTGGGAGCAGAGGAAGGGTGTAGAGAGAAGGGAGAATATTGATTTAGTACTTAATATCCACTTCCAGAATGGGGAAGACCCTTGGCGATTTGGATAATGCCAAAGCTGAGGTAGTTCAAGAACTGGCTTCTGTGCCTGCAGTTCTGGACAGAGCCTGACTGGGTTTGTAGGAGTTGCCTTTTTCATTACGTTTGCTCTTAAAGCTTACTTGCAGGCAGCAGGGAAGCCTTCCTTTTGAAGCACAGAAGCCTTCGATGCCGTTACTGCATCCAAACCCGTCTGGAATGTACAGGTGCCTGGGAATTACCCCCTGGGATCACACGTTCCCTCCAGCTGGCCAGGGAGATCCACAGATGAGGCCGAGCTTCCCATGGCAAAGCCTGTGGCGTGGGCCAGCAGTGTTGCCACCTGGTCTCCGGGACGAGGAGTAGTGCTGTGAGTGTGGGCTTTCCCTCCCCTGGGGAGCAGGGAGCTGTTGCAGACCAGGCTGCTGAGCAGTGCCTGCGTGCAGGGGACAGCCCCGGGAGCCAGCGGGAGGCTGGACAGGCACCGTGCAACGGGGGTGAGAATCACTGCCTGGCGTCCCTGCCTCCTGGCCAGCCAGCAATTGTGGAAACTGCCTTTTTCCCACTGAATTCAGCAGAAGTGTGCCAGGAGACGTTTAGGGATGAAGGTGCAGGCTGTGCTGCTGGGCAGGCAGAGCTCACAACACGTCCCTGTGGTGCCGGGATGGCTTGGCAAAGCGCAGGGAGGCTGTTTGCCCTCAAGGCTGTGGGGCAAGGAGGTTTTCTGCCTTTCTGAATGCCAGGTCAGATAATGATGTGGACAATGTTAAATACTGAACTAACAGTCCCTTTGCTCCATCCCTTCAGCACATAGCAATATTTGACTGTAACAGCCAAAGCGGAGACAGTTACCAGTAATAAATCCTCCTCCGACCCTTCACTTTCTGAAGATAACGATGCCACAAACTTCTGTAAGTGTTCTCTGTTCAGGAGCCATCCCTCATTGCACCATCTCCAGGAACCCAAAGTCTTTTAGGTCTTGTGGTTTTGTTTTTTGGCTTTGGCCTTCTTCAGCTTGTCGGAGGCTTTTTGAATGTCCTTGCCCTAAGTCATTTGGAAACAGTGCTCCTCTCCATCTTTGCCAGGAGATGCTCACCTGACCCATCAGCCAGGGCTCTCATATGTGGGAATCTGGTAAAACCTGAAGCTAGAGAGGATACAAACACAGGGAGGAAACACTCTCTTCAAAAGGTCTTAGAGTTTTCTTGCCTACTGCTCTGCATGTCCTTTAAGGACCTGCAGGGACACTGTGTGTGGAGAGAGAAAAGGCCGCTTTGCTGCCAAGTCAGCCTCCTCTCTGCTAGATACTTTGAAAACCTTAGTCTTTCCTTGGTTGGGAATACTTCTGTACTGAATTTTTAACCTGAAGCTTTCAGGTTTATCAGTAAAGTGATGGGACTGTGGGCAGATGTCCAACTAAGATTTCAAGAGAAGGAATAAATAAATGATGCTATTTCCAGTGCTTAGTATTTAGCAAAGGTAGAAAAAGTGCAGTGCATAAGTGCTAGTCTTAATTTCTCAGTCATCCTTTACAAAATCACTGTAGTAAATCTACTCTCCTGTTCGGCAGAGCAGCACTGCTATTAGCAATGCTCTTTTATCTGCTGTGTCTCTAGGGATGAGTCTACCAGGGATATTGCAAATAAGCTCTGACACCGAATGCTCCTTTCTGTGTGGCCTGGTCTTCAGCAGCTTGGATAATTACAAACACCATTTATTTTCCTTCCTTGTACAAAAGTGGAGGGGGGAACGCAAACCCTTGAGATTTTAGAAATTCAGCCCTTCAGCAGCTAAAGCTTTCTTCTTCAGCCACTCCTGTGCAACACAGATGTTCCCTTCATCCCCGTCCGAAGGCAATTTGTGACTGCTCTGCTGATTTTTGAGGCAGCAAGTGCAGTATTAGTGTCTCAAAGACTGCAGTATAGACCCCTAATAAAAATGATCCATCCTCTTCTCAGTTTCTGTAACCTTTTCTTCTTCCCTTCTTGACCTGGGGGAAAAAATGTTCCTGCAGAAATTATTTGTTGGTCATTATCCATGATCCTATTCAACACAGGGAAATTAATAGTCCTACCTGCAGCCTGCTGGGTTTCCAGGAAGCTGAGCTCTCCCCTTGCTCATGAGCTATTCCTTTTAAAGCGAGAAGTCCTGTAACCCTGCCCGAGTTTAGATTCTTGCCATTCAGAAGGGGATGTATCTGTGTCGTAGGTGGGAAGGATGACACATGATTGCCCAGTTCATCTGGGCCACCAAAATACCCGCACTTACTCTTGGGTTCTCTTTCCAGCAGCCACGGTCCGGGACTTGTCATCCAAGCTGTCCCCATTAGGAGGGAAATATTTCCCTTCTTCTACTGTTGGCACAGCTTGTTTGTATTTCTAACGCCAGTGCTAGGTTTGCTGGAGACATGGGGGGTCCCCTCAGGCCTCGTCCCTGCGGGTGCTGCATGCTCGTCCCGTGCTGTGTTCTTCTGGACAGAGCGGTTCCCTCCTGCGCAGGCGAGCTGGACGGCCCTGCCTGGGGCAGTGTTCTTCTGCGGAGCTAAATCCGGTTAACAGACTTCAAATAACACCGGATGCACCGTAAAATATCCCATGCTTTGTGATGCCATCCCCACAGCAGAGCCAACAGGGAGATGTGGTGGTGTCCCAGCCTCTTCAGCGCCAAGCCTGGGATCGTCATTTAAGCTGTTTTAAGCTGTGGTGGGGCAGCTGCAGCGCGGCACACCTCCCCCTCCCCCTGCCTCTGCCGGGGTGAGAGGGCAGAGAAGAGCCACGTCTTAAGCCCTCGCAGCCCAATTTGCCATCGTTCGTGTTTCAGTGCTGCAGGATTGCTGGGAAGATATTCTAGGAAAGATTAACAGTCTTTGAAAGAGATTAAAAAGAAAATTTCACAATTGGTTCCTGTAGGTACATTTTAAAGGTGCAAAAAAAAATACTTGAGAAGTTGCCGTTATTCTAAAATTAGACCCAAGCCTGAGTGATAGCTTAGCATGTAGAAAAGAGAAAGTCAGTCCTCAATATTTAACATAGGCTGGCAGCTGGGGAACAGCAGGAGAATGAGAGGAAATCATCGCATTTACAAAGAAGCATTCTTGACTGTGTGCAGCAATACGGACTGCGGTCCCAACACGATGTGAGGACAAATAGCAGCAGGAGTAAGTAATTGGGGAGGAATACTTGCTGTGCGTGACAGCGCTTTCCCAACCTTCTGCTTACTGTTAGGAAACACCCCTCTGCCCGGGGCACGGGGAGCTTGCTCCTCTCCTGCTTTGGCTGCGCAGTATCCGGGCTGGCTGCGGCATCAGGTGCACATGCGCAATTACTTGATTGACAGCCTGAATAACTCACCTTCATAGATGATATATTTTCCGCTGCTTTCAATTTTTGTAGCTAAAATTTTTGCAATTTTGCAATTTTTGTTGCACTTTGGTTCAGCAGGCAGTTGTGGTTAGATGGGGGAAACACTGATTGAAACTCCAATGGCTTGTGGTCTGTAAAGTTATCATCCTGCTCAGTTTAAAATCTGTTAGTCTAGTGGCTTTAAACCTTTTTTTTTTTTTTTTAAGCAAACTGGCGGCATCTCTTTGAATTGAAAGTACAACTGGAGATTAATGAAAAATGGTGTGTTTGCATTCAACTGAAATTGTAGATGAAACGTCATCTTGTAATGTTTTCACCTACAGGTGAAAAACAGCACTGTGAGGTTCCACTTACAGGTGGTATTTGTCATAGGCAGATATTTTCTGTTATCGAGTGCTGTAGGTCTGTGCAGGAGAACTGTGTAGACCGTAACACTCCTCTCCAGTAGCTTGCATAAAACTTTCACATCAAGCCTCATCTCAGCTTGAACAGAGAGCTTCCCGTTTCCTAAATGATAAACAAAGTCATGGAGTAACACAGATTTTTTTAATTTTTTTTGTTGTTGTTGTTGTTATTTCAATTCTGGTATCAGAGTGCAGAGGTTATTTCTGCTGGTGTTGGAGCACTCTCTGGGGTTTCTGACTTTCCCTCGCCACGTGAATTCCGGTTCTCTTGACACCCCCAAATGTGAGGAGCCTCCGCATTCGAGGCGGTAGAGGAGCATCCCCATCCTGTGACACGGTGGCTGTCCTCTCCGCTCAAGTTGTGTCTTTGCTGCCGGCTTCTGGGGGGTGTGTGGATAACACCTGATGCAGAGACGGCTGCGGCTGGCGGGAACGGGGGATTTCGGACCAGTTCTGGGAACGGGAGCTCAGGTGTTTTATTCCCCAGCACAGCCTTGTTTGGATTCACTGCTTTCACAGAAGTGACCAGCCTGAGGATTGCCAGAAGACTTTCTTTGTAATTAAAACATAAGCGATGCTTTTCAACCTAAGCTTCTTTTAGCAGATGGAAGACAAAACATAGTTACAAGACAAAAACATAGAGAAAACACTCTTTTTAAGTGGAGTAGAAATGAACTAGAATCATAGAATAGTTTGTGTTGGAAGGGAACTTTAAAGCTCATCTAATCCAACCCCCCCTGCCATGAGCAGGGACGTCTTCAACCAGACCAGGTTGCTCAAAGCCCCATCCAGCCTGGCCTGGAATGTTTCCAGGGATGGGACATCTCCCACCTCTTTGGGCAACCTGGGCCAGGGTCTCACCACCCTCAGCGTAAAACATTTCTTCCTTAGATCTAGTCTAAATCTTCCCTCTTAGTGTAAAGCCATTTCCCCTTGTCCTATCGCAACAGGCCTTCCTAAAAAGTCTGTCACCATCTTTCTTGTAAGCCCCCGTCAAACCCGGGCTGCGGGGCTCAGCTCCCTGGCAGCCCCCAGGCACAGCCCAACCTGCGGCTCCTCCTCACGCCCATTCATCGGGTTCTTGCGCTGGGCGACGTGCGATGTTCTCCTGCTGGTTCTTGTTTTCTGCTACAGATCTTGTGCACTTATTAGTTAATTACCTTAAGCGTATATTTGGATACGCACGTTTCCAAGAATTAACAGAGTGTAATCACTAAAATCCTAGATTAGATAGTGATTAGATTAGATTTAGTGAACAAATTGCTAGCTGCAGTTCATTCAGTGCATCTTGAAGTGCTCTATTTGGACCTTTCCCAGTCCTCGGGATTCAAGATAACCTGATAGATTTTTCAATTGAATTTGGCATATTAATAACTGAGGCTAAAGGAAGATTTGAAGCCTTGTTTTCAGTATCTTTTGCCTCTTGGAAAAGTTTGTCTCATTTAAACTGAGGTACTGAAAAAAGACCGGTGATGAACTGCATGTGGAACTGGAAGTAGATGCCTGGAGCAGGGACTGGTGAGGGTACTTCGGTTCAGATGCACAACCTGAAGTTTGTAGCAATCTCAGTTCTTATCACTCTGCAAGGGCCAAATATGTGCTCTCAAAATCATTAAAAATGACTGTAAATAAGGAAGAGATTTTATAGAAATTATGGTAAAAAAACAGTACCTGAAAGTCAGTGATAACAACAGAAATTAAAGCAATGGTGTTTGGCGCAGCAGATAAGTGATGGTGCTTAAAAGACCATAACTTCACTAGACTCTTCTCTTTAACTTCCCTCTGCCTTCGGCTGGAGGTGGCCCCAACTAAAGAGCTGGGCCATTAGAGCGGGGGAGCTGCACAGCAGGTTGTTTTGTCGTTGGTGGAGAGGTGGAGAAAGTCTCTCCTGCCCCAGGAGCTCACCCATGGTCTCCTGCTCTTCATCTCCCTTGGTGTGTGGTGGGTTTGTGAATCAGAACCCCATCCTGCTTCCATCAGAATCACTGTCCCCATCCTGCTTCGGTGGAAGAGCAGACTGTGCCTCACCGTGGCCTCCCAGCTCTTCTGAACCACAGCGATGCCTCTGCCAACTCCACCGCGGTCTTCCAAGAACCTCCCCCAGCACCACCTCAGCAGCGCGTCCACCCGTCTGTTAGTTGTGACAAATGGTGGCATTTTTCACCATTTCTTGGGCCACGTCTGGCACTGCTCTCTCCCGGTAGCTGTGCCCAGTGTGAGATGAGACCATTACCAGAGACCCTCCACCAAGCCCTTATCTTCACAGCTATTGCTGAGCTATGGAAATATTGCCACTGCTTTTTCTTGGCGTTGCTAGTCGTGTGGACACTGTTACATTCCCATGTAATACGTGTGTTGTCACAATGGTAATTCATGCTTAAAATAATATACGCCTTATTTTCTAGCGATAAAGCATTGCACCTGTCCTCTGCTAAAGCTTGATATTGGACAATGAACGCATGAAGCCGTTTTATTCATTGTACCATTGACTTTGCCATATAATAACAACATTGTGTGTGTGTTTTTGTGACATTTCTTAGAGATTACTTCCTATTTTCTCCCAGATTGTTGTTAAAAATGATTGACAGATTTGAGTGGAGGACAAGTCCTCAGAAGACCCAGCTGTAGCATTCTCATTTATGGTGATTCCTCTTATTGGTGAACCCATCTTTAATCATCTTGACAACAGTCTTCAGTAATCTTCATTTTTTTTATATTGGTGTCTTTTAGCACAAAACCCAGAGAGTTTTAGCAAAGCCAAGGACCTTGTCTGACCTCTACCTATCTCATTTAAAAATTTGGCTAATAGCAACGTTCTAAAATTAATATTTCTAATCTTTTTTAGTTGTATCTCAAACCATTTTATTATTCTCATTTAAATAGTTATTTCTACTAAATCGAGAGATTTTAATTTATGTGCAAATTAGGTACCTTTCTAAAAAATATACAACTGTATTTCTAGCTGATGGCATCTTATTTTACATAGTGTCTACATTGCTCCCTTTGTGGCATGGGGGGTTTGGATGGAAAGACATAGGGATTTGTTTGAGAAAGAAGGTGTACTTTCTTTTGGGGTAATATTGCACTCTGAAGAAAACAAATTTATTTAATAATCAAAACGTTCAGAAAAACGGTCTGTCTCTTAAGGAGATTTTACTCATTTTATATCAGAGAACGTTTTTCTTCCTTCTTTGTGCCCTCAAATCAGCCCCTGGGTAGGCGACCATGGTCCTTTTGCAGCTCAGGTCTCCCTGACACCGTCAGGGTGGGACAGAGCCCCCCACCCTGTGTCTGCTGTGTGGCCCCTGCCCAAGGAGGGCTCCTTCCTTCACGCAATGGGGTCCTGCAGGCGCTGGGGGGGAAGTTCTTCTGGAGAGCTGAGATGGATGCTGAAATGGGGTCCTTGAGGGAAGGGTGCAGAGGCGGGAGGAGGCTTTGCCCATCCGCATTGAGCGCTTCGAAGCTGCAGAGAGCAGCAGACAGGCATCGGGGCTCTGCTCCCACCCGAAAAACAAAAGCAGAGGGTGGCTGGGGCCAGTGCGGGTGCACTTGGAGAGGGGGGACTATTGAAGGGGATTTCTGTAGTTCTTCTGTTGCCTACTCAAATTATACCCCTCAGCGGAGGAAGTCCTGCGTGCCAGGCAGTCCTGGGAGTCGGGACGGATCCTTGTGGGAGGTGGGACTGCACCAACCATCGTGTTTGTGCAGGGATGAGCCAGGCTCCTCAGAGGCGAGGGGGGTCGCACAGAGCAGGGGACGGGTTTCACGTTTGGAGCTTGCTGCTGGCGAGGTGAGGACCGTCTGTGGGACAGCTGAGCGCAGGGGGGCTCGGGGCTCTGTGGATGCCAGGGTGCGTAGCTGTGCCTCTCACCCGAAACAGCTAGCCCCTTCTCCATGCCTTGCTGCAGGGAGAAACTGAATGTAGATACCGATTTTCACCTCCCCTTTGTATAAATGGTGTGTCCAGATGTGTGCTTTCCTGCAGCACAGGAGCCAGCAACGGCGGTTCTGCCATTTGTTAAACTGACAGTGCTTTCATAGAATCACAGAAGGGTTTGGGTTGAAGGGACCTTAAAGGCCACCCAGTGCCACCCCCTGCCCTGGGCAGGGACACCTCCCACCAGCCCAGGTTGCTCCAAGCCCCGTCCAACCTGGCCTTGAACCCCTCCAGGGATGGGGCAGCCACAGCTTCTCTGGGCAACCTGGGCCAGGGGCTCACCCCCCTCACAGCAAACAATTTCTTCCCCAGATCTCATCTCAGTCTCCCCTCTGTCAGTGGAAAACCCTTCCCCCTCGTCCCACGGCTCCCCTCCCGGAGCCAGAGTCCCTCCCCAGCTTTCCTGGAGCCCCTTGAGGGCCTGGCAGGGGCTGGAAGGTCTCCCCGGAGCCTTCTCTTCTCCAGGCTGACCCCCCCCAGCTCTCTCAGCCTGTCCCCACAGCAGAGGGGCTCCAGCCCTCCCAGCATCTCCGGGGCCTCCTCTGGCCCCGCTCCAACAGCTCCGTGTCTCTCCTGTGCTGAGGCCCCGGAGCTGGAGGCAGCGCTGCAGGGGTGTCTCCCAGAGCGGAGCAGAGGGGCAGAATCCCCCCCCTCGCCCTGCTGCCCACGCTGCTGGGGATGCAGCCCAGGCTGGGGGGGGTTTCTGTGCTGCCAGCGCACGGTGCCGGCTCATGTTGAGCTTCTCATCCACCAACAGGGCTGCTCTCCATCCACTTCCTCCCCGCTCCTCTCCATGGGGCTCTCACCCGCACCCAGGAGAACCCGATGCACAGCTGCCAGCCCGCTCAGGCTGTGCCCGCACGGTGTCTGGGGAAGCCACTGGAGTCGGACTGGGGCTGGGAGTGGATGTGGGGTTTGGTGCATCTCCCTCAAGGTGGGGAGTGGGGAGTACCCCACGTTGCTGGAGCCCGGGCAGGAGCCATGGCTGAGCGAGAGGTCAGTGGAGCCCATCAATGGTGTGGGTGTCCCCGTGGTTCTCACCCGTCTCTCTCCTGGGGTCTGCAGAGTGTCCCCTGACGGCGGCTGCCCAGCTGGAGCTCAGCGCCGAGATGATCAAGGCACTGCGCAACGGGGGAGCGCACCTGGATTTCCGGACGCGGGAGGGAATGACAGCTCTTCACAAGGCCGTCCGGTGCCGCAACCACGCGGCGCTGCTGGTGAGTCGGGGGGCTCTCCCTGCCCTCTGCCCCGCGCCCCAGCACCGGCTCCCTCCCGCCCCATCCGGGCTGCCAGCAGGGCTCTGTCCTCCCTGGGCCAAAGCATGCCTCGCGTTGCCATGGGGAGCACAGCCCATTACAAAAGCATGTCGCTGAGAACGTGAGGCCTGGGGGGGAGATGAGGTGAGCACTGCCTGCTGCTGTGGACAGAGCATCCCCGGACCCTCTGCAGGGCAGGTTTTCCCACTGCACGGCCACCTAAAGCTGCAGAGCGAGGCAGGCACTTCTCTTGCAGACGCTGCTGGACCTGGGTGCTTCCCCAGACTACAAGGACAGCCGGGGGCTGACGCCCCTGTACCACAGTGCCATGGTGGGGGGGGATCCCTACTGCTGCGAGCTCCTGCTGCACGACTACGCCCGGCTCGGCTGCGTGGATGAGAACGGCTGGCAGGAGATCCACCAGGTGGGATGGATGGCGGGATGGCTCTGGTTGGGGTGACTGCTGTCCTGCTGCCGGTGGAGGGGCTGGTCCCGTCCCCTCGTGTGCCACAGGCGGTGGAGGCACTGTTTGGCAGGGGTGGCCAGCACAGGGGGCCAGGCTCCGGTGTGGAGGACTTGCACCTGGTGTGCCAGCTCTGGCTCCACCCCAGGCCAACGCTCAGGCTGTTCTGTTCTGGCCTCGGTCAATGGTGCCTGGGATACTCCCCAGATTGTGACTGGCTCATAGGATAGTGCTTTGGGATCTCAGTCCAACGCCTGAGGCATCCTGGTTCCAAACCACAGTTGTATCTGTTCCCGTTTCACACATTGACAGGTGGATTTGGCATAGGGAAGACACGGGCTAGGGGTTAGGGGACGTGAGCCGGCTTTGTGCTTCAAGAACGAGAAACTTTGGGAGAAGGGAGGATGTGCTGGCTGTGTCTGGAGTGCCCTTGTCTTGCACCATTGGGAGGGCAGCTTACCTTTGGGCCCATGGCCTCCCGAAGCACCCAGCTCTCAGCGCCCTGCAAGGTGGACGAGTACTGGCACAGCTAAGGATGAATGGGTGAGAATGAAAAAAGAAGAGACGGGTGTTTGTGATCTCGATTTACTGGATATGACTGTCCTCCTTCCTGCCTCCATCCTACCTTGCTGTGGTAGATCTTTGGGAACGACTGGTCCCAGGATGGACCAAATGTAGAGGAAAATACCACACCAGTTAACTAGGGATACAGGGCCATTGCCCTCCTCTTTGCCTGCTTGTGCTTCAGGGCTTCTTTGCAGCAGATAATTATACTGAGAGAGAAAACAGGCTGGAGGGGTCCCTGGTACCAGTATGATGCTGATCCCAAATTTGCAATTGATGTAGAGGTAATTTGTCCAGTAAGTATTCAGTTGTATATTGCTTTAAGGAGCAGCAGTATGTGTGCATGCACGTTAATCAGACTTTTCAGGTTACAGGTCCAGCCTGATTCAACTTTTCTAGCATGGCTGAATCCAGCAGAGGATGTTGTGGGATTTGTCATCTTCCTGCTGCTCCTTGATTTTCTGTTTCTTATTTCCATTTTGGGTTTCGAGCAGGCATGTCGCTATGGCCATGTTCAGCACCTGGAGCACCTTCTATTCTACGGAGCTGATATGACTGCACAGAATGCCTCAGGAAACACCGCTCTTCATATTTGTGCTCTCTATAACCAGGTACATCTGTGCGATTTGGAGTATGAGAACAAGAAAGCGTAGATGGGGCACCAGTTTGCCTGAGACAGAGCACAACATTGGGCTGGGGCACCTTCTCATCAGCATCAGCCTGATTTTGGATTTCCCAAGAGGCAGGTGGCCAGAGAAGAGTCCATGGTTTAATCTGCTCCCATTCCCAAGATGGTTTTGCTGATTTACTGCCTACCACGTGCTGTAATTTTTCCTCTGGTTCCTATTCCTACTTCACAACACGCCCCCGTTGTTGGTTGTGAGGGAGCAGTTTGCCTGGGTGGAGAGTGCTAATTTGGCCCAGGTGCTCACATTTAATTTAAGGTGGGCATGTGCCCCAGGTGGGGTTTGTTGGGCATATTCTGTGGCTTTCACCCTGCTCTGGGGTTTGGTCCTTCTCACAAATGGCCCTAAAATCTTACTACTAATCTCTGAATTTCAAAGAAGGCTGTCCAGGCAACATAGGGTACCATTTCTGTTTTATCTTCTGTGGTCACTAACCTCAGTTCAGGAGAAATCGAGGGTGGTGGAAGAGCCCTCTCTGATCTTGCACACCCGCTGTTCTCTTTCTGAGATGTGCAGGTCAGTATCTAAGGATTGCTCCTGTACGCTTTGTTCCTTCCTAGAGATTTTTATACATTTTATGATGTGGTTTTTGATTATAAAGGGAATTTTCAGTGTCTGAGGTGTCCATACTTTAAAAATTGAACGCTGCTAGGTTTTGCTGTAGACAGTGGTACATGGAGGCTGATTTGTGGCTTGGTAGGTGTGTTCTGCATGTCAAAGACTCTTGTACCCAGGTGCCTGCCCACTGGGGTGGGTGGGTAGAGTGGCATTAAAAAGTATAGGGACTTGTAAACATGTTGAATTAACATCATTTAGAAGCACAGAGCATTCCAAACAAACACAATAGAAGGCTTTAGGAAATAGCGATACCTGGGAATGTGTGATGGCTGCTGGGCCCACAGCTGTGCTCGTGGGCTGATGTTGGGGCCTGGCCGTGGTGCCAGCGCCCCAGGGCCGCACGCAGGCGGGTGGACTTGGTCAGCTTGGGGTTGGGGGTGGCCAGTTCGTGGGGGCTAAGCATCCTTCCTTGCTCGTGCCAGAGGAGGCTTTCTGAGCACAATCAAACCCTGTGGTTTGCTTCTTCCTTGTCGCCAGTCTGCAGTGCTAATTGGTCTCTTCCCCTTTCCCCCTTGCTTGCTTTCACAGGAGAGCTGCGCCCGGGTTCTCCTCTTCCGCGGTGCGAGCAAAGACATCCGCAACTACAACAGCCAGACGGCGTTCCAGGTGAGGCAGCGAGCTCCGGGCCCCGTCCCTCCCGCAGGGCTCCTCGTGGCCCCCGACAGCCTCTGCACACGTGGGGTAAAGCTCACTGGAACAAACCCGTCAACGTCTGTTCTGACGCCAGGTGGTGTCTTATGGTGGGAGACTTTCTGAAAGAGCTGGGCTCAACTGGCTGTGTGTAATGGAGGTGGAAAGGAGAATTTATTGCTGTCTGTAGAAATGTTGCAGTAGATGTTAGAGAAGGAGCAGATTCCTTAGAAATAAAGGACAGTGATGCCATAGAAATGAATGCACCTAAACTTGTTAATAAGCTTAAACTGGAATTTAGAAGACCTCTATCTAGAAGAGGAGTGAAACTCTGAAATAGCTTTCCAGTAAATATGCTGGGTAACACAGGTGGAAAAGGGAAACTTGGTCACTTTGCAGTGCGACTCCTTCCCTAAGTTTGCAAATCGTGGGAAGTGACTGCCTGCAGGCTGTAGTTTGTGATGCAGGAGGTCTCTTCCCACCCAACGTCTGCTTTGCCTTCTTTTTTTTAAAGGTTTTGAACTTGGAATAGCCATTCTGTCTGTGCTCTTACTGAAGCACAGTCATTTGCCTGAGGACCTTTCATAAATGTTGTGACTCAATGTCCAGCTGATACTAATCTTCAGGTGTCCCCTGAGAGCAGAGAGTGTCTGTCAGCGTCTTACTCATATACCAGCTCGGGTGGCTGCAGATGAGCTCACTGATTATTAGCCCTTTAGAAATGCTTTTTCTCACTTCTCCTCAATGTTGTTTATAGCAACTTTAGGCTACAGAGTCTCAAGTGTGACCACGACGATGTCTTGCAGTCCCTGCGAACATCGCACGTGGCCCCTGTGAGAGAGAAGCCTTATTACAGATGCAGTCGCTCCCGTTGCATGTGTGCGGCCGCTGCTGGAGCAGCAGCACGTCCTGGGGGATACGGGCAGGGAATTGCTGGGTGGATGCTCTGCAGGTGCTGGAAACGGGCCGCATTGGGCCGTGCTGCGCCAGCGTGGCCTCCCGTGCAGAAGTAGCGGGTATGACTAGTGACCCTCATGTATCCCAGGGGACCAACTTCACTGAAAAGGCACCAAATCCCTGTGCAGCGTGTGCCAGGAGCACACGGGGAAGCCAGAGCACGTCTGGCCTGACCTGGCCGCTCGCTGGCAGCCACAGAGAACCGGCCCTGGTCTCCCCGAACCCCCTGCTGTAATGGTGTTCTGTTCTGCGTGAGGATATTTCATTCAAATTTTAAGTATGTTTTAACTCAAATTAAGCATTCTGTCCGAAAAAGAGTGCACGGCACTCGTGTGCACTTACCATGACTGTATATAGGAATCAGGCAGCTGTGCAGAGATAATCACTTACGAATCACCTGTGCGTACAGTGTGAGGAACAAAAAATGCTTAGGTAGTTTCAGGCAATGAATACATAGCTTATAGTCTTGTTTAAAAGTAATTTCTTTATTAAGACTGAGACAATGTTGCTTTCAAGCTGTGCTTCGTGTTGGCTTGGATGCTGAGAGGAAAAAAGAGCCTTGAAGGTCAAATGGAGCATCCTTGTAGGCGGTCTGGGATTTTTCACGTGCAGGAACTTGACATTCAGATAATTCTCCTGTTCAGCGATGGTTGTCTGGTCATAGCTGGGAGTGTCGTTCGTGTGATGAAGTGCAGGTGCCTGTCTGCAGAGGAGGGGAGGTTTGTCCTCCCCTCCATGGTGGCCCGGGGAGCACGGCGGGACTGTCTCTGGCGGGGTGCTCAGGAGCACGAGTGCCACCACAGCTATGCTCTGCGTGACTGGTGTGACCTTGCCAACCACAGCGAATACTGCAGGATGCCTGAGCTCAGCCCTTGGTGGGCAGCCCCGTTCTCTGTGAATCCACCTTAGCTCAGACCCTCCTCTCTCTGCCTCGTGTTATCTCCTCCCTTGGGAGGTGGGTCCCAAAAGGGCTTGACGTAGCAAGGTCTGTGCTGCTCTCCAGGGAGCTTTGCTCTGGGGATTGAGGATAGTCCCATCTGACTGCTCTCTGATTTAATGTAAGAGTATTTATTTCCAGGGAAGGACTTCTTGCAGGAAACTGCTGCCTCTTTTTTTTTTTTTTTTTTTTTTTTTTTTTTTAGATGAGCTGGACTTTTGGAATCAAGAGATGGAGAAAGGGCAATCTTTCTGGTTTGGGATTTGCAGGGTGCTGTAGCAGGTGGTGCAGGGAGGCAAATGGCTCCTGCTCTGATTTTGCTCGTGTCCTGCAGAGCTCTAGTGAGCCTTAATGAGGGAAGAACAGTGTTTGTCTTTCCCTTTTTGAAGTGGTGCAACTAATTGGAAGTTTCTGTTACAGAGAATGAAAACTGTGGTTGGTAATCCAATCAGTTTGTTTATTGGCAAATCCAAACCAGAATTTATCACTAGTGTGATGTGCTGCCTTCAGTTCCCAGCTGTCAAAGAGAAACTCTCCGACTCCCAGCTTGCATCACTTGCTCGAGACTTCAGCACATCACTGAGTCACTGTCCACTGCAAAGCCTGGTGCTTTCTCCTGTATCGTCTTCGTGTGGCCATGGTAATGGGGTGCTGCCTTTCTGCGATTGAGTTCCAGCACGGCAGAGGGGAGCTGAGCACCGCGGTGCAAGGGAGCATGCACAGCCCAGCAGTTCTGTGGTTGCTCGCGTAAATTCCTCTGCTGCTGCATGGTTATTTAGTCAGTTTACTGCACATACCTCCTGTTAATTCGATTGCTGCTATTAATCAGATAGCTTGGTGTCAGTGGCCTGAGACGACTCGAGATGGTGAGTAATTTAGGGGGTTTAGAAGCTGTAATCTGCTTGGTTATCTTCCCCGAGGCAAATCGGCATGCTCATTGCCGGGGTGGCGTGCCACCTCCTGATGTGTTGAGTTCCTCCTGCTGCAAAGGGCCCTGTCCCCTACTCGTGGAGTGCGGTGCATGGTCCGTGTGGTGGGGCAGGAGCGCTAGGAGCATCCCACCTCTTTGTGGCTGGGAGCAGCCGTCAGCAGGAGTGCAAGAGCTGGGTGAGTTTAGGGTGAGAGTTTTCCCAGAGTATCTTCCCAGCTTCTGGCAATCTGCGTCTCTCTTCCTGAGCCAGGTTTGTACCTACATCTGTCTTCAATTGCTCTTAGCTGGCTTTTCATCTGCAAATTGTCTAAGAGAGTCCCCTGTGCAGATGCAGTCCTTCCCAAAGCTCCCCTGCCTCATCCAAATACATTCTCCTCACAGAAGGATGGAGACATCATTTTTCAGGTAGGATATTGCATACTCAAAATGTACTGGATGAAAAGGAAGTTGGAGGGTGTTTTGGTTTTGTTTTTTTTTTTTTCCCCCTTCCAGCTGCTTTAGCAGTATTGTTGAGCAGAAACAAAGTGCTGCCAAAGCACTAGTTGTCTCTCAAACCTGGACTTGGGGTGTTGGCCACTGGAGCATGCTGCGGGATAGGAGCATGCGATGGGAAGGACAGGCGCTCCAACCGGGACCATGAAAACTGGTAGTTGCTGCTGTTGATGTGATGAACACACCATCCTCTTTAAACAACAGGAAGGTACCCAGCAGAGGACTGGAATGTGTGGACAGGCGCACAGGTAGGCAGTTGTGCAAACACCGTGAATGGTGACCCAGTCAGTCAGTGGTATCCTCCCTCCCACCCTGGATCCCAGGGAGCTGAAATCCTGTATTCATAAGTTTAAGTTCAGGGTGGCAATGCTCTGTCCCTTAGGAGGGTGAAGACTATAAGTGTCTATAAGTGTTGTTCTTTAAGAGGTACTTTTTCATATTGTGATAAGGTTGCCCACCCTCAATACTTCAGTCTTTTTCTTGCATGGGACTGTTGATAGCTCAGCGTCCCCCAGGTCAGCTTCTCCACACTTTCTTGTGGTTTTTACAGAAGTATTAAGTGCTAGCTACTGTTCAATTGCAGTATTTTGGGTTTCTCCTTTCCCTTTCCTTAATATCAGGTTGACAGAGTGATTGCAAAAGAGAAGACCTTTCAAATTCTGTGAATGACCGTGTCCCTCTCTGAGCATGCAAATCACACAATTTGACTTGGAAATGAAATCATTTACCTTTGCAAGCTGAACTTCATCAGAATGATGATCCACACCTGGTGTTGTAGACAGACCATGTGAAACAGCCTTCCTGTGTCACACTGGGGTTTGATATCCAGCTGATGAGAAATGCTTTGATGCGGTCTTCCTTAGCGTGTGTGCGAAAGGGAAGGAGATACCCTCTACTCTTGCCAAAGTCATTGGCCCCACGGCTCTAATCCAGCTTGCTATCTACCAAGAGCTCCAGGGCCTTTTCTGCTGAATTACTCCTCGGTTTGTGTCATTGCCAAAGCTGCTTCTTTCCCAGATGCAGGACTTTGCATTTGTCCTTTTTCAATTTCACGGGGATCCTGCTGGCCTGTTCCTCCAGCCTGTCCAGGTCCCTCTGGACGGCAGCCGTTGTGGATATTGACCATTCCCCCCAGTTTGGTGTTACCTGCAGACTTGACCTCTGTGATGCTCCCCCTGTCATGGGCCATTGAGTAGAGAATGACCCATTAACAGCCACTCTGAACCAAACCATCCAACCAGTTTTATCCCATTTAGCTGTCCACCCATCCATACTGTAATGGCCTAATTTCTATACAGATAAAGATGAGATGTGGACTGCTCCATCTGTCTTGCTTCCCTGTGTCCTCTGAGATAACTGCTGGTTTTCCCACCTCCATATCAAAGAGGTTGGGCCATCTGTGCCACTCCTGTCTCTCAGCAGTCTGCCTTGTGTGGGGCTGGAGATTTGCTGCCGCCGCAGGAACCCTGCTCTCCTCCGCATGGAGATTTCCCTGTAAGCAGCAGGAGAATCCTCAGCGGCTGCTGCTCAGTAGCTGTACCACACTCTTTGTTTCTGCTCCCCGTGCCTGTGCATCTATTTCCCCATCAGCCCCAGCTGCTCCGTGTGCTTGGTGCGAGCTGGAGGTCAGACCCTGCCTTAGCCAGCTTAAGTCCTTTTGTTTCTTATCCCCTGGCTGGTCTCTGCCAGCGCATCAGGTCTCACTTTCCTTTTTCTCCCTGTTTTTCAGATGTTTGCTTTCTCAGGAGCCCAGTACTCCAATGGCATTAACCAGGTGTCCCATGCTGGCAACACTGCACTTTGAACCTCTGGGTCATTTTTTCACCTTTTGTTTAGTAAAAGTAGTTTTTCCAGTTGCCCTTATCCCTGCAAAAAAAGGAGGAAAAGTCCAGGTCCTTATGGTCAGGTCGTCACTTGCCTTGCACTGTGTTTTTCAGTGGCCTGTTAGAGGTGCCAGCAGTTCCCATCTAAGAAGCATCCAAGTTCTGTCTTGTTCACAATGCAAACTTCCCAGTTTTCTTTGCCAAACTTCACACCTCTAACATGGAGCCTAGAATTTGTGTTCTCAACGTCAAGATGGATCTTCCTTGTCTGGAAGGTTTTGGGGGTTCCTTACGCTGCCTCTGTGTGTTCCTGGAAGGTCTGTGGGTCAACCATGGTGGCCATATGACAGACCTTGCTGTAATTGGCTATAGCAAAGGCTTCAGCCCAAATCAGCGCTTTCAGTGCCCAAGTCCCTTCAGAATCACTTGTTGAATATCTCCACCCTTGATATTTCTGGTGTGGACACCTGGAGCGTGGCCCCGGCCTTCACTACATAGTTTACTGCAGGGTCTCAGAGCTGGAGTGGTGTTGGTGGGGTGGTTTGCACTGGTGCACGCAGGAGGGACTTCAGGAGCCCTCTGCAGCAAAGGTGCAGCCACCTCCGTGCCATTCGTGGTGTGTGCCGTGCCACACGTACGCGCGGGCTGGGTGAGAGGCTGCAGTTCCTCCAGGAGCCTCGTCCACGTGGTGGCTTATTGTGCACCTGCCTTTCCCGGAGCCTGCCGAGGCCCTGACTTCTTCCTCTGAGGTGGGGGAGGATCTGAAATGACAGCGAGCATGCCGTACCTTTTGTGTTCAGTCTTGAAAGGAGAGGGGCGATGGTGACAAGCTTGAGCTCCTGGGGTAGTTCAAAGGGAAACAAATGGGGTATCGGGGTATTTCTAGTTCACGTCTGTGTTTACACGGGCATAGTTATGGTAAGTCATCTTTCTTTCTGCATGTGTTCCTACAATCCTCCTTTCCCAGTGGTAACGGAAGGTGGTTCACTGCACCTTTGACGTGCCTTTTCTGGATGGAGGCTTCTCATCTGTGTCTTCCACAAATCGTGTTGCTTGGCCAAAGTCAAAGGTGGCTTTTCCCTTGTCTCCTCAGTGCAGACTGTGGCCATCAGGGCTAATGGTGCCCGAGTGCTGATTATAATACTAAAATCATGCCATATAAGAAAGACTAACACAGCTGGGTTGTGTTGGAAACCATTTGGCTCTATTTGATTTCCACTCTGCTTTGGACCATTTACTTACCCAAGGTATACGCTGGAAAATTATTATGAGTGTGTGAGCTTTTTATAAATGTAACTTTTACAGGCAGTAAAGATGGCTATGAGGACCTACCAAAATGTGAACTCAGCACTGGAAGTTTTAATTGTTGAGATAATAATCCTGTGTTATTTATTTGAAAAAAAAAAAAAAAAAAAATCATCATTTTCTAAAGGTTTGCTTGTGTAGGTGAGCAGGTGACTCTGGTATCGAGCTGAAACTAAACACAGGTCGTGATTTCTTTCCTGTCGAACTTGTATGCCAATGGAGCTACGGGATCGCTTGTGTTAGCTCATCCCAAACATGTCTGATGTAGGATTTAGAAGTGCAGACAAGTTTCTTAATGATCAGTAAATGTCAATTTTGTACAAATTTCTTTGTCCTCATTATACTCATGGCTGAACTTTTCCATTTATACACATACAGGATTATCATATGCAGAATATAAAAATAGTATGCAAGTAGTTGTTTCGAATTTCTTATAATTTCACTGAACTTTAACAATCAGAGCTGCCGCTTTTCTGCCAAAAAGTTGTTTGTCCTTTTGATTGCTGCATTTTTGTGTGTGTTTGTTTTTTTTCTCCTTTCCTCTCCCCAGGTTAAATTCTTCTAAACACATTTTTGTGGTGATGGGTTTTTTTGGTGGTTTTGGGGTTTTTTTGGTACATAATCATGCTATAAGTAAACAGAGTTTCTTGTTATGAGTAGTACAGGTTTTGTAGTTGTAGAGCTGCTCTGGCTGTGGTGCACTCGGTCACTTGTGCTGGCATCTCTACCTGGCAAGACTGACCTTGTTCATGAAACACAAGCATGTGCCAGAGGTTTTAGTCATAGAATCACAGAATGGTTTGGGTTGGAAGGGACCTTTAGAGGCCATCTAGTCCAACCCCCTGCCATGCGCAGGGATGTCTTCCACCAGCCCAGGTTGCTCCAAGCCCCGTCCAACCTGGCCTTGAACCCCTCTAGGGATGGGGCAGCCACAGCTTCTCTGGGCAACCTGGGCCAGGGGCTCACCACCCTCAGCATAAAACATTTCTTCCTTATATCTCGTCTAAATCTACCCTCTTTTACTTTAGTAAGCCTTTACGTTGACTATGAGCACTTCAGACAACATTTAGCGTGATGTAAGGAAATCATTGCCTGAACTGGGAGTCCCTGTAGGGAGATTTGCCTCCCTGCAGAGCCGAGGTGGTGCTTGGGCTTGGTGCTGGCTGGCTGATGATGGTTGGACGCAGGGCAGGGATGTGCTGACTGGTGCCGGGTCTGAGAGGCCCTGGGACGCCCTAGGCCTTTTCAGGGAAGCCGGTTGCCCCATCCTGGCCAGGTGCATGGGGCTGCTGCAGCCCATGGGCAGGATCCAACCCTGGTCCTGGCCAAGACCCACCAGCTCCCATTGTCCATTTCTCCAGCCTGGGGAGGTCCCGTGGATGAGCAGCCCTGTCCTCCCGCCTGTCGGCTGCTCCCACGCTGGTGACAGGGATCTCCCTCCCATCATCTGGTGGTCAGTGAAGACACCAAACAGTACCAGCACCTGTGTCCATCCCTGACTGGATGAGGCCTGTAACAAGCCACCAGCTGGACTCTGTATGGCCCATCACCACCCTCTGAGCCTGGTGGTCCAGCCAGCTTCCCACCTACCTCGTCCTCCTGCTCAAACCATCCCTGTTCCTGTTGGCAATGAGGATGCTGCAGAGACCACACTGAACACCTCCCGGGACCGGGGCAGACCACCTTCCCTCTGCTCCCCTCGTTCAGAGCCAGCTGCCCGCCGGAGAAGGCAGTCCAAAGCTAGGACTGCAAAGGAACCTGAGAGGTTGTTTTTGGGGCTCTTCTGCCCCCGGCCCCAGGATCAGCTCCGTCTGACAGTTTTATGACTGGTGTTTGTAAAAGCTGCTCGTGACCCGCTGTGGTGGCTGCAGCCTCCCCGGGGCATCTGCTCCTGCCCTCAGAGCTCTCTGTGCTCTCAGAAAGCCTTTTCTGACACTGAACCTGAATCTTATTGAATTTTAAGGCCATTACTTTTCCATGGTTATTGAGTACAGATTATTTTTGTCCTTGCTGCAGCTGCCTTCTTTCTGTTTTTACAGTCAGATCACCCCTTCCCCACCCGATCTTCTGTTCTCTGGGCTGAATATCCCAGAGCACACAGGCTTCCCTGCAGAGACCTTGAAAGCATAATCTGATCATTGCTATTGATTTACTCTGGATTCTCCCCATATATTTTATTTTACTCTGTTCCTAAAAGTAGCCTTCTCCAGCTGAAACCCAACCTGTTCTGCACCAAGCAGAGGGTTTACATCACACGTGTTAGAGGTGAGGCTGCTGATTGTAAATCCTGGTATGTTTTCCCTTTTCTGCCACAGCGTGACTTTGTTGACTCATTTTCAGCTTGTGATCCTGCGGTCCTCAGATTTCCTTCAGCAGGGCTGCTGCCTGCTGTCTCCGAGCCTGCGTCTGTGCCTGGTGTCGCAGGCTCTGAGCCGTCGGGGCTGGGGAGACCTGGGGGTGTCTCTCCTCCATCCTCCCACTCTGGCGGGACAGTCCCGCACTGCTGAGGGCGCTCAGGTCCTTCCCAGCCCGGCTCGGCAAGACCCCGCACGTGGAACGCTCCCACCCTGGGCTCATTCCCGTCCTCAGCCCTTCTCGTTTGCGTTACGCCCAGACAGAACCTCCCCCGTTGCACCTTGTGCCCGTTGGCTCTTGCTCTGTGCGCATCTCGCAGAAGAGCCCGACTCCATCATCTGTGACCCCGGTACATGAACTGTCATTACATTTGTCTCTATCGACTAAATCTTCCCACCACCCCCTTCCCCCCCAGCCTATTTCTTGAGTTTCCAACAATCATTTCAATTCTAATCCTCTAATGACTTTGCAGCTCCTTCCAGCTTGGTCTCATCTAGGAATTTAATACTCTGCACTCCATCACCCAGGTTGCTAATGAAAAAATTGAATACTACTGAACGTGGGGTAGGGTCCTGTGAAATCCATTTAGCATACATTTTCAGTCTGATGGTTAGTCATGAATTAGTTTTCTGATCAGTTTTTCATCACTTGGCAGGAGCTTTGGCTAGATTTAATTTCTGTTGTTTCTGAGAATGTCACATAAGGCTGTCAAAATTTTTGCAGAAGACAGCTACATGATATCTTCAGTTTCTTTGCTCTTCACAAAGCCTGGCCTGCTACCCTCTCCTGGAAGTAACTCATACCCCTTAAATTTGGTTTGCTCTTTACAAATTGCTGTTGTTGGTCATATCTGTTTACAAACTTATCTGCTTTGCCCAGTGCTTTTCTGGACAATAAAATTAAGTTGCCTGGTCTACCCGGCAATGTTCCTCTCCTTGTGCGGCACGACTAAAGCTGGTTGTAACTTCTCTTCATTTCCAGGCGTCTGAGAACTGTCGCAGACGATCACCGTTCACCATGAATGCCTGAGATTGCTCCTAGCAGGTTTTTGGCAGTGTGACTCAGCTCGTGGTCTGTAGATCTCTGGTACTTTGTCGAAAAGTAAAGGCAATTCATAAATTGGGTGCAGAACCAGGCACAAAGGCAGATAATGCCCCAAATACTGCGTGTCAGTTTTATGAGGCCCAGCCGATCTGGTGATATTTGCTGCATGATCACAGCCAAGTGTGGAGTAAAAAGCTGAAGTGAAAAGCCAGCGAACCCTCCAGTGCTGGTGGTACCGCCGCGCTCCTGCCACGCTGGCACGTCCATCGGCTCCTGCCGCGCCGGGCTCCCCACGCCTGGCTGGTTGGACACCACTTTGTGCCTTGGCCTTTCTCAACCTCTTTTGCATCTGTCACACGTTTAGTTGGGCCTTATAAGACTTCGAGTGGCTCTCCTTAAATCCTTAAAGATTTACACTGTGACGTTATCTGAACATACTGTTTGTATCAGCTTTTTGGTACAATACAAACAGGTTGTTAGGTGTGTCTTCTTCAAAGATTTGTGTCTTGTTGCTTTAAAACAGACATCGTGGTCTGAACTCTCCAATTTGCAGTCGTGTTGCCCAGGCAACAGAATATTCTCAAGTGGAGTGATTTTGTTAACGAATGTCTTTGGTTAACTGTGATTTTTCTAATTTAACTGAAATTTTAGCTGACGATGTTTGGATTTCAAAATTATTAATGACATCATACGTTGTGATGTCATAGAAATTAATAAATTTAATTCCACTTATGTAGATTATTAGTGTTCAGCTTTAAGAACGCTTGGAAGGAGACGATGAAGGTGGTAGATATTTTACAGTGTAGTCGGCTTTGCTGTAAACTCTTGCTAGCTAGCTGCCATTGTTCCTCCACGTGTAAAACACAGAAACAACATCTGCTGTTTGACGTCTTTTAAAGACTTAGTCCTAGCTAACGCCAAAAATTCTAGCTGATGTGAGGATGTCTGTAGCATTATTTTTATTAATAAGCTCCATATTTTTCTTGTCGTCACTACAACAGTAACCTTGTCCTCCTCCATCTGTTCTCTCTTGTCAAACGTTTGGAGAGTAAGGGTTGTGGGTTCTTGTAAGTGTGTGCAGAGCCTACTGATTTTGCTCTCTAGCTCTACTATAGTAGAAATTAAAATAATTTATGGAGGTGTGGAGTTCCTGTTGGCACCTGGAGTGGTTATTCAACCTGTTATGTATTTAAAAATGCAAAACATCTTCCTCAAACTTACTGCATTTGCTATCTGAGTGGGAAAACATTTTTATTTTTTTTTTCTTTTAGCATTTAAAAGCATGTTTGTTAACTTTTAACATACAATTAATTAAAGTTTGAGACTTCTGAGAAATCTGTTATCTCTGCTTAGGCTCTTTGTTGTCCTTAATGATCAGGTAACGCAGCAACCCAGCTCCTTCTAATAGTTCTTATACTTCAGATTAATTAAAACTTGCTCATAATCCAGAACTTAAAAGCGTAGTTTCCAATGAAAATAAGCTATTAGCGACTGCAATGCCTATTTGCTCCTTTTAGAGCGTCGATGTTTTCCGCGGGTGAGATTGGCCTCTCTGGGTCTGGCTGCACAGCCGAGCTGGGCTCAGCACCCCAGGGGTGCCCAGCGAGTGTCCCAGCACCAGGCAGAGGAGGTGCTGCCTCTGCAGCGCTCGGCTTCTCCGGTGTGCCCGCTGTGTAACAGGCCGGGCTTCTGTATGGGTGACTTCTCTCATTTTTCAGTCGTCGTATCTCCTTAGGCCTATTGGGAATTGTAGGTGAAGTGACCTTCTCCTCTTCCTCCGGAACGTAAGAATTCATTAACTCCATGGGGTGCAGACTGGGTCTTGATCCAGGGCTGGAAATGGGTTTCAGGGGCACCAATGGGGGGTGCAGGCAAGCCCGTCCCCTGCACCCCGGGGGTGGGATGGGTACACGGCTCCAGGGCTGCCGAGTCCGTGCTCCTCGCATGCGCGTGGTGGAGTCCGACACCTCTCTTTGTAAGCTGTTTAATTACCTTCACTGCTAGAAATCATCTTTTACCTCAGCGTCACTCTGCCTGATTTAATCGTCCTGTTATTAACTCTCATGTGTGTTGCAGTAGTCGGAAAGCCTTGCAGTGGGGCTTCTGCCCTGTACCTTAGCACCTACGCATAGATCACCTCATCCCCGCTGGGAAGGACAATAGCTTGATCTCTAACTTTTCCATTTTAAAGACTTTTACAGCTACTGGATCGCCTTTGTGTCCATCATGTGAATCTTCCTCTGTCCCTATGTTCTTCTGGACCTTGGCTCCAGGGGTGACCCAGAGCATTGGCACAGGTCCTGCTACTGCGGCATGCAGAGCTCATCGCTGAACTCGCGCCTATTTCTAATTGATAGTTTCCGTTAGTCTTTATGGCTACAGTTACTATTCAGAGAGTTTATGCTGAAGTTTTTCCCTGCTCTCTGAGCGTTTCCCCTCCCGCAGTGGTTGCCGTGCCCTCACTCGCAGCCTGGCTGTTCTGGGGCGCAGACTCTGCTGCGGCAGCGCCCCGTTACCCCACCAGACCATGCACCTTCCGTGTTACCTGCGGCATTGGTGCCTTAGGCTGGGTGGCCATTCCTAGCCCGTAGTAGGTTTGGACCAAGTAATGTCCTGCTTGATGGTCCCTCTATGTTAACAAATACAGTTTGAGCAAGATAAATTGTATATAACAAATTATACACACACACACACACACACACACATATATATATGTATTTTCTTATATATATCTCCTGGACCCAATCTAGATATCTAGATATACTTTCGCAGAAAAAGGTAGATGTGTAATATTGTACCTTTCTGGGTACAAATGTCTTGTATGGAGGTCAAGATACCACTTTTTCTAGCTACTCTGAGCAAGCAATCAGCCCTGGAAACATTTGTCAAATCTGCTTCAAAACTATCCACTAAGGAAACCCTACATTCACTCAAAGTAAATTTTCCTCAGTCGTCCTCTGTGCTGAGAAAATCAGAAATTTATTCTCAGGTTTCAATCAATTTTTCTTGCCAAGTAAGCACATTTGTTCTTCCAGCGGTGGACGGGTGGGATAATTGATCACCAACCTTTTTGTGATACTCTTCTAAGATTTAAGGTGAGCAAACCCACTTCTGTCAGTCTTTCCTTGGTGGTCAAGATTTCCAAGTGCCTTTTCCAGCTTACTGCTTTCAATTTGTTTACCTCCTCCTTAAAGAGCTGTGTCCCAAAACTGGACATACCAATCCAGGTGGATCTTCACCATCTTGTTAATACCTCCTAGGACTAAGTTTGTCTTTATGCAGCGTCACCATTTTCTTGACCTGTCTTCAGTTTGGGGTTACTGCCGTTACCACGCGTTGGATAGGCACCGTAAGGCAGAAAGCAGTTATTCTCCACCTTGTATTTATGCACTTGATTTCTCCATTCCAAGTGTAACAGTTTGTACTAGACCTTACTGGGTTTCATCTTTCTGATTTCAGATATCGTTGCTTCTGTCAGCCAGACTCATAAACTTGTCAATCAAACTTTATGTATTATGCTTTTTTCTTTTAACAAGATTTGCTTTCCCAAAACTATGGAAATTATCAGTAAAACAAGAATAAAATCTAATTAGAGTCTATGGTGTCAAAACTGGCATAAGGTATGCAGGAGAATATAATTCAGGAAAGCATTCTAAATGCTAAATATCTATTTGTATTCTTAATGTACCATACATGGCCTCTGTGAAGATTTTGCAAAACAAACTAGGTATTGTGAGTACAGGTAATGCTGGGACTGGTGACAGGCAGCTCGGCAGTGGTTTCTGAGGTCAATGCTTTTGATAATTTAAAGTGTTTAAAAGTATTGATAGTCCTCCTGTTCCCTGGAATTTCTCTAATTTTCTAGGACCCAGTATTTTAGTGGGCCGTTTTTTCCACTCATTTTTTCAAGACTTTCTGTAGCTTACCAGGACCTGCTTATTTGAATACTAATTGCAGTTAGCAGATGCTGCCTGCCATCTTCCTTTGCTATAGCTGGAGATTTCCGCTCCGTACACCCCGCCGTTTGGAAGGATGCATCCCCCATCCCTGCCAGCACCTGCCTTCTTGCCTCTTCTGCGTTGCTGTCTGCAGTTGTATCGTCTGTGATGGACCAAGGACAGACTGCTGCCTTTTCTTCTTTGTGATAGATTTAAAAAGTTTTCTCCTGATACATTACTGGTTTATTTAGCTTCTCTTATCAATCTTAATATAGTTGAACTCTGGGCTTCCCGTTGCGGAGTAAAAGATTGCAGACCATGAGAAGACTATCTGCCCATGAATGATTTTCTGTCACTGTGTAAGAGGCTGGCAGTTGTTTTTTCTGAGAGGCTGCGCGTGGGCAGGCTCGCAGAGGGAGTGCATGTGCCGAATGAGAAGTACCCCAGCCTTGCTGCCCTGCACGGGACGCGCGTCCCCCTCTCCCACCTGCCGCCTCTGTGGGCAGCCGCAGGTACGTGTCCGCACTGCTCCAGGCACAGGGCGGTCTGCTTACCAAGGGACAGCTTTCATTTGCCTGATGAATTCTATTTGCATTTTTTTTATTTACCTACTCTCTCAAGGCTTTCTTCTTATCCTCATTTTATTTGATTTGGTTTCTCTCTCTTTTCATTTGAAGCTTGTCTTGTAAAAATTGATCAGGTTTCTGGCCTCCTGGCTCCCTCCCACTCCTCCTCCAGTATTTGGTGTGAGACTGATCTAATTCTGAGTCAGATGCCATCTCAGCTTCGATTATCCAGATGATGTTGCTGACTTGAAATCTTCCCTGGCCCACAGCAGTCGCACTCCGGTTACTGATGCTGCACAAAAGTCTCTGCTTTGCACAGGAGGCCCCGCATTTCCCCATCCTTCAGGCTGGGTCTGGAAGCTCTTGGAAGGTCTGTCAGACCCATCTCTAGTTCTGGTGGTAAGGACCATTCTGGACACAGATCTACACACTATCCAGTCCCTTGAGAGCATCCTTCAGTGCTGGCTGGACCAGAGACCAGACTGACCAACTCTTCCCCAAGAGGACCGGCCTGTTCTCTCTATCCTATTCTGCCTGCTCTAGATAGCACCATCCATCATGACTCCATCTGAACAAGGCAGCCAAGAAATATCCTCATTGATATGTCTCCCCTCTCTCCTGTGTCTGAGGTCTCTCTTCCCAGGCAATGACTACCCACGGACCTTGCATTCAGCTCCCTGTGACAAGTAACCATGACTTGATTTTTTTAAGGTGTGCTTTGTGGCACTGGGAGGTTTCTGTGCAGATGCCATCATGGCTCCAGCCAAATCTGTCATTCTTGCTGTGCAGAATCTTTTTCTGACCTTTTGGGAGATGCCACCAACCCACCTTTGGTCTCTGCAGGAAGCTGAAGCTCATTTCTAGAGCCTTTCTGCAGTACAACATATTCATGGAAATTGTGACCTCCAGGACATGGCACGTGTCAGCCTGCACGGTTGCCCAGCACATGGCTGCCATGGCCCACAAAAGTCATAGCAGGGAGTAGGGGAGGTGACACCCCTGTGCCAAGGCTGCTGGTGGTGCTTGTACCAGTACTTCTTGGATAACACGCCGCTGTTCTCCTTATAGCCTGTACTGCTGGTTATCAGCCCTGCTGGAAATGTCAGTCCTGGTAGAGGTGAGATTCACTCGTCACAGCTGGAGGTCACCTTTCTCCTCCTCCAGCTCAAAGGCTTCCTGAGCACAGTGGCTCCAAGGTGCCTTCATTAAGGTTGTTCCTGCTTCCCAGAAGCATTCAGAGTTCAGAACACCCTGCTCCCCTTGATGGAGCAGATCACAGCATCATCTGCCCCTCTTTAGGATAGTTTTGTGATGCATCTCAGTGGGAGAATCATCTTGTTTTCCCAGTAGCTCCATGTGCCTCATCTGAAAATACTGAGAAAGTTCTCTGTCTCTGTTGGCCTAGAGCTGAGTAGTTGCAGCTTTGGACATTTTTTGTTTCTCATCTATGTTTACATGTACCCACTGTCTGATGCAGATCACTCACAGATACTCCTTGAGGCTTAATGGCAGAATGTTAGTCTAGCTGCCTGGCTAAAGTGTCCCTTCTAGATCAAGGGCTCAGTGTGTGGTCCACAGGGAGAAATAAATACTCATTTACTGTATAGACCACGGACTGCAAGTTGGGTGTTTCCAGGAAGTATTGGATCTACTGCATACACGTTGCACGGCTGGTTTGCAGGCACAGAGGGCATCTGGGACGCATTTGTCCCAGATCAGATGTGTAGATCACGCGCAGGAGGTCTGTCTCTTGCTTCCAGGAGGTGTTGGGTCTACAGCGTTGTCATACAGTGACTGACCCCGGTGACACTGCCGGGAAGCATCAGACTGGCTGCATCTGTGCCATGTAATGGCAGCACACATTGCTGTGAGCGTATCTAGAGTTTCTGCTCATATGGCAGCCCAGATGGAGCTGCCATATGTGAGCAGTGGGATTGACCTAGTGGGACTGCCAGATTTCTGGAAATCTAGAACAAATATAGAACATGCTTGAAGTCTGCCTGGCCAAGTAAAGGTAGACCACTTTTTTCAAAGTTCAGACATAGAGCAGCGCTACCTGATTAAATAAAGTGTGATGATTAAAAAGACTTATTCTGCTCTCTGTTATCTAGGATAATGGAGAGGTAGAACATCATCAACAATAGAAAGCCTTGAAAATTGGAGAGGTCTTGGGTAAAGTGATACAAAAATAGTTGACGACAGAGTCTGGCATGTTGACAGATGCTTCTCAGGGTCTGAGGAGAGCTGAGCAGGTAGCTTGAATGCATTACGACACTAAATTGGCTGCCTGCACCCTGCGCAATAAGCCCTTTTACATTCCTCTTCCACAGAAGGTCTGCTCCATTTTTGCCCAGCAGCGTCGCTGATGAATGTTTCTTTCTTGACCCATCATCTCCTAGAGCCACTGCTGCTACATCTCACCTGCCTCCCTCATGGCTCTGCCTTTGCGCCCCTTGGCCGTCACTGCTCCCTTGCATGTGTAGGATGGTAACAGTGAAGTTCTGGGGTTCTTGAATTGTTGCAGTTTGCAACTGAGAAATACCTCTGGGAGTATGGCGTGCTTTAATATGGAGCAAACAACACAGAGGTTTATTTGATTCAGAAAGTCTTTCCCTTCTCCAGCTGGAGGTTCCTGCGGGTGGTGGTATGAACTTTTTCAGGTATGAAAATATATGAACATGCCAGCGTTTTCAGAGCCACTCTGGCATCTACTCAGTGTTCTTCTGACCTTCATCCAGGTAACTCCCTTTTGAAGATATCATCAAAAACATAAACTTGATCTTGTTGCCTCCTTCTCTTCTTTTTTCTTCCCACTTTATGAAGATCCTTACCGGTTCTTATGTCAACTGGATGCTTTCCTCAACTCAGATGCGTATGGCTAGGAGTCTGTGACTCATGGCTAGTTGATACGTTTTGCTACTCTTCTGTCTCCCTGTTCCCCACTCTGCTTCTCTTTGAGACTTTTACAAGGTGGTATCTCCAGTGGTGGCAGCCTGTCTGTGGGCTTTGCATGCCATAGGACCACCTCATCCTCGTCACAGGGAAATGGTGCTTTACCGTGGATATTTTTAGGGACCAACGAGCAGACGATGGTGGAAATCCACCTTGGACCTAGCAGTGTCCATACTTGTGAGAACAAGTTCAAGATGATTGTACCCACTGTCATTGCACCAGGAAAGTGGCTCCATTTTTTTAATCTTCAGGATAGCTGTCATGGTTTTGGACACCCCTGTGCGGCCTGAGGGCGAGTGCTTGGCTGGTGCGTCACTGCTGATGTGAAGCGCAGCAGCGGTTTGCAGGTGTCCCCTCCGTGCTGTTGCTGTGTTCGTGGTGGATCCTCAACAGTCGTTACCTGAGCTCTGTGCCAGCCTGTCTCGACGAGGGGTTGGGGGGCCTTCTCATGGTGTAGTGGGGTTTTTTCTTGTTTATGCATTTTTTAGGGATATTTCGCAGTACTGTTATCCACAGAACCTGGGTTAGATCTCAGATACATGATCTTTCTGTTTTCTGCTGTTAACCTTTAAGACCTTATAAGCACACTGATGTTATGTGCTGCACAGCCTGTTCAGATATCCCTCCTCCTTCTTTCTTTTAGAAATTACCGAGTTTGCCTAAAAAGATAAAAATAGGCAAATTGCTGTTAGATTAAAAAGCGTTGTCACCTTCATAGAATCATTCAGGTTGGAAAAGACCCTTGGGATCATCGAGTCCAACCATCAACCCCACTCTACAGAGTTCTCCCCTACGCCACATCCCCCAACACCACATCCAAATGACTCTTAAACACATTCAGGGACGGTGACTCCACCACCTCCCTGGGCAAGCTATTCCAGTGTCTGACCACTCTTTCTGGGAAGAATTTTTTCCTAAATGTCCAGCCTAAACCTCCCCTGCTGCAGCTTGAAGCCCTTCCCTCTTGTTCTATCGCTAATTACCTGCGAGAAGAGACCAGCACCAACCTCTCTACAATGTCCTTTCAAGTGGCTGTAGAGAGTGACGAGGTCTCCCCTCAGCCTCCTCTTCCTCATATCATGCTATGGAATGACTCAAGGTGTTACAGCATTTCAGAAGATGACCCTGTGCCAGAGCCATAGTGTGGTTGTGTGTCTTGTGCAGCCTGAACATGGATTTTTGTTGTTGTCTCGGTGGCGTGCGATAGGGCAGAGTCTACATTCGCAGCATCAGGGGAAGACACGAGGAGGGATGCCCTTTGCACGGTCTGCTGTCCCCGTGCCATCACGGGGATAAGTAGCTTGGCTGTGGTGTTAAGACGTCATTCCTATGTGGGACATCTGGCTTATTGCTGGAAATTAAATCATTTATCTTCTGTGAGTAAGTCAGGCTATTTTTTTCTTATAGTTACCAATTCCTTCCACTTTGGTGTACAAGCACTAAAACTGCTAGCTATAAAATATTTTTTAAAAAAAAAAGTAATTAAAAATCTGTTTTCTGGAGTTTCCATCCTTGAGACTTCCTTTTCTTGTTTACCTCTCCCCAGAAAGCTATTGCTTTTAACTCAGAGCAGTTCACTGATGCGGGCTATTGTGCAGACGGTCTTGTCAGTGTGACTGCAGGCAGCGAAGGGGTGCAGGGGCAGGAGCGCGCAGGTGGGTGCAGGGACGCCGTGGTGTTTCGTAGCCAGGGAAGCACCGACTGAGGTGACACCGCAGTACATGAAACCCTTTCGTCTCCTTTGCTTTTTCCAAGTTGGATTGAAAAGTGCAACCAGCAGGCTCTTCTCCCCTTGCAGGGATTTACGTGAGATTATCTTCACAGACTTCTCCAGCGTGTTTCTTCTCACCTTTCCAGGAAGTGGTAACACTTCAAGGCAGGCAGGGAGGGAGGGATGGAGCGTCTGTTGCCTGCGGTGCTGGGGCTGAGACCTCAGGGGGTGGGAGACGTCCCCCTCGGCGGCCAGGCCGGGAGGGACGCTGGGGGTACGCGCAGCACAGAGGCTGCTCCTGGTGCAGCACGTGCATTCACCATACATTCACCATATGTTTTAGGAATTATTCCCAAGATGGCGCTCAGAATTTGTACTTCAAATTTGGATTTTTCACAGAGACAGTGGACCATACATTAATTGTTCATTTGAGGAACTTTGAAGTTCAAATGCTTTTTCTAAATTATCCTTTCCAGTCTTTTGCCAGGTTGGTTATTTTTGCTTTCACATTTTCCCAAATTCAGGTCATTTGCCCTTCTGTACAAAAGCCTGCTCAAAGAATGTGACCTTTGGGAGAGCAGACCTTATGAATGTGTGTGTATGTATAAGGAGAGACAGAAAGACTGCAATTTGAAGCAAGCTTGGGGGAAAACAGAGATTCTTACTCTATTTTCTCTGCTACTGTGGCTTAATTTCCCAAACGCAGAAGGAAGATTTCCTTTTCTTCCAACCATCACTGATCGCTTCCAGCTCCGGCTGAGGAGGTGGAGCATGAATTCTGGGCCCCAGAAAATGAAAAAAAATTCACATAAACATTGTTGAGCTGAGGATAGTAAGACTATTTCTGCTGATAAAGGATGATAGTAGAGAGATGTGCGTGCTGTACTGAGTCACCAGTTAAATATATCCCTTCGTCACAAGTTAGTGGTAAAATGCAAATTAACCTCGTATTTCTGAAAGCTGTTCTTGTGGGAGGGCAGGGAAGCGTTTAACAGCTGGAGCTGCTGGTGCTGCTCTTGACGGTGTCGGTGTCTGGGAGGGTTTGGTTTCTGCTCTCTGCCTGATCACATACGTTCGTCTCCAGTACCGACCCATCACTTGTGTTCCTCTCAAATGCCACAACCTGAAGTTAAAAGGAAAAGGGGGCCGGGGGGTGGTGGTGCCAGCACGGACAGGCAACACCAACAGCTGTATCTCAGCCTGTTCTTACACGTGTTTTCACGCTCTGAACAGCAGCGCTTTGTTTTCGCTCAGAATCAACTTGATCCAGCTGCTTCTTGCTCCCAAACCGGCTGTAGGTGCTGCCGAGTGAGGGCACCGTCCCGAGAGTCCCAGCAGTGGCTGGGGGGACTGGGAGTGCTGGGAGGGGTGGGAAGGGCAGAGGTGGCTGCGGTTCGTGGGGGCATCGAGCGCAGGACTCAGCCGGCTCAGCCCAGAGCACTTCTTCCAGTTTAATTTCCTGGGGACCAGTGGTGGGTTTTGTATTCTCCTACCCATCTCGCTGTTCTTTCACAAGTTAAAAGGATACTTTTGGACCTTGTTCTGAAAATATTGGATTGTTCTGCCTTACTAGCTGGGGTGTGGTGCTGTTTTGGGGGTTTTTCCCAAATATGTAAGAAATCAACAAAGAGTTCAAGTGATGTCGCTAGTCTATTGGCTGAAGTCTTGCTTTAGGAGAGTAGTACTTCACTCTCTCTCCTCTTACGCCTGTTAAGCTGCCTTCGTGTACCCTGCTGCTGCTCTGCGGTTCCCCGGGACGTGAGCCCCTCTAGAAGCAGTTCCTGGGGTAAGACGGACCAGTTTTGTCTGTGTGTTTTGCTGGCAGACCCACGTTCAGCTTTCCTGCTTCCCTCGTTCCTTTGAGTTCTCTACAATTCTTCCTGTGGGGAGAAATCACGGGACGGGTGGTGGGCAAAGCAATATTTAATGTTGGTCTAAAGTGCTGTGGCTTTCCTGGGGTGAGGTGCTGCTGCAGCTTTGTGAGTGGCAGCGGTTCCTCGGCCAGCGCAGCCTGGAGCGGGACGAGTTGGTGCTGCGGAGGGTTCAGGTGAGACATGCAGGGAGCTCGGTTGCTGGTAAGTCGCCTTTCGTCAGCTAACGAGGATTCACTGGAAGGCTTCAGGCTGGAGAACATCCTGTCAGTACCTGCAAGACCTAAGATTAGTTCCTCGCTGGCGTTAGGCTTATCACCACCAGGCTCTGAGGAGAGGGCAATGGTTGTCTCTGAGCCATTCGCCACCCTCTCGTTGCACAAGCCATCGACATACGCTCTCCCTGCGGTGCTGAGAGCGTATCTCCACCGTGGGGTTACAGGCTGGGTGAGCTGAGGCAGAACAATCGTTGGCTCTGCGTCCCCCACGGAAAGCAGCTGTTATTAGTCCATATGGCGTAATCCGCGCGAGCAGGATCGGTGCTGCTCAGAGCCGCTCAACTCTCTTCCCTCCCTCTCTTTTCAGGTGGCCATCATTGCAGGAAATTTTGAATTGGCTGAAATCATCAAAACCCACAAAGAGTCCGATGTTGGTGAGTTTGATCTTTCTTCTTCCCCCTTTTTTCCCTTTTAAATCTTGCTGTAGAGTCCAGGGCTGTTAGCATGGGTCTGTTAATTGGTGGTATCCCGGTGCTGCCTGCGGTGGTGGGTGGAAGCTGCAGCTTGTTTTGGGTGCGGGGGGTGGCAGGACAGCTCTGCTTCCTCCTGGGACCATCAGTGTCTGGCTTCTTCATTCAGTCCAGGGTTTGCTTACGACTGCTGAGGTTGTCAAGCTAAAGAATTAGCCACGCCATGAGTCTGGAGCAGCTCTGAAAAGCTCTTCTGTGAAATCCCTTACCTTTGTCTTTCTCTTTGCATCCTTGAGGCCGTTTCATGCCAGAGATCTTCTCCTGCTAAGGCTATTAACAGGGCTTACTGCAAGGAGGAGACAACCTCTGTCTTAGTGATAATGGCTATGGAGCTGCCCCACGCTGAAGCTCCTATAAGTACAAGAGGTGAAGTACCAGCCATTCTGGTTGTACTTGCTTCTTTATGGAGGAATATTTTTGGATTTTCTGGTCATCCTTTTTCCTTGTGGCATTTCTTCTGTCCTGCGAGGTAGATATTATCATGCCATATATTATATGCTATGCAAAACTGAGTTTTAGGTCAGATATAAAATCAACACTTACTGAGTTTTGTTGAATTATTCTGAGAAGTTTATTGGTCCGGAGCTCTCTAAAGCAACGGAGGAACCAAGTGAAGAGTTAATTCTCAGCGTGTGTGCCTCACAGAAGGGGCAGAGTCATCGGGTCAGCAGCTGAAAAAAGGCTTGTGGGCTTTGAAACAGCCCGCAAGTATTGGGCTTGATTCTTGGAAGTGGCTGTGAATCTAGAAACCTGGGCCCCAAGGCGTCCTTTATCACTGCTTTTCTCAGCCAGGTATCGCTGATTGTTACAAACAGCTGCTGAGAATGTGTAGGAAGACATGAGTCAGAAAGGACATGGGGAAAAGCCTGAAAATTCCTTATAACTATGTCAGTGAACAGCGCTGGCAAGAAAGCCACCCTGTTAATTCAAGAGGATAGTGACTGTCTGTGCTGTGAGAGGGGTTTTGGAGTAGATGACCTCCAAAGGTCCCTTCCAGCCTAAATTCTTCTGTGATTGAACCTGAGTCTGTGATTTACTGGCTCAATTATTTTTGTTGAAAAAGTGTAAGGAAAAGGGGCATGAAAACATGTCGGGTAGAATGAATTCTTCATGTTTTTGATATGGCTGTTTATATAAAATAGGTCAGGTAACAGTTGCAAACTAATCACACGCAAACCAGCAGGTCCAGATGGCATCCACCCGGGGTCAAGGGAACCGGCAGTGAACTTCCCAAGCAAGGAGAAATTGTTTTCTGAAGTTCATTAAGAGCTGAGAGGTGCGAGTGCCTGACCAGAGGAGAGCAGACTGGCGTTACGGGGGATGAGGAAGGGGCAGTGCTTGGTCTTTTCTCTGATAGTTCTGTCAGAACAGTTGAAGAAATACTGAAACCGAGAATCTGGTAGGAAAGGGCAGCATAAGGCAGCATTGTAAGCGATAGCTCCTGGAGAAGTCTTCTTCCCGAGTTCCCAATATTAGGTGAAACAAGAATTGGTGGCCCGCGCCATCGGAAATATTCAGAGAGGACCTGCTGTGTTAATGCTGTGGGAGGAAGGATGGTTAGCAGCGGCTTTGCTCCATTCTGCAGGACAGCCCTTAGCATGTGGCTGCGCTTCCAGGCTCTTCGAGCATTCACCCACGTTTCTGTCTGGATCCAGAGAGCTCTTCTGAGGTGGAGCTGCCTGTCCGCTTGTTGTGCTTTGTCTTACAATGTAGAGCAAGCCCGGAGGGTGTGAACTCAGTTTCTTTCAGGTGAAAATAACCCAGAAACTGCATTTTAGAAAAACACCTGATGTGCTCCATCTGCTGATAGGCATTCAGCCCATGGGTCCAGCCAGGGTCAGCACAGTTGGAAGTAAGATGCCCAGTGTAGACGCTGGGTGGTCAGTGACAGCTGTGGAGAGGCCATTGGGCTGCAGAACTTCTCGTGCAGGTTTCACTGTGGTTCCTGCGCACAGGTCTCCGTCCCTTCAGTCAGTGCAGAGACCGAGAGCTGCTTATTTCATCACAGCCACCAGCACTGGGCTCCAAGAAGGTCAGAATGGAACCTGCAAATCTGGGGAGGAGAACAGGTTCTTACAAATAGAAACATTTGTGGAGACTGTGGCTGTTCCTTCATTTCTGTTTTTTTCCTTAGTCTCGTGTTTTATGGATCTGCAGACGGAGAATTCCATGAATGGCAGCTGCTGCACTTTATTTTCTTGGTTGGACCTGCGAGGTTGGATCACGTCAATGCCACCACAGACCCTCTGTGGCATATCCTGGTGCTTGTTGGTCAGTGCAGCCCCTGCTGTTGCCTGCATGGGAATGGGTTCTGTGGAGCAAAAAGCACAGCCCTAAGCAGCTGGAGGGTTTCCTAGGGTACGGCTGCAGAGCCTCCTCTCTGACCGCTCCAGGCAGGTGTGGAGACATTCCCAGTTAAGCACGTTTACTGGTAATGCCTTGGGGAAGTACCTAAGCCACCTACTCCAGCAACCTTGAGTAGGTTTGCAGGGGCTCTGTATAAAGGGAGGGCTTCCTCCAGGGTGGTCCTGAGCCGGGTGTCTCACTCCCAGTGCAGCCCCTGGAGATGGCCATGGAAAAGGGCTGTGTGTTGAGCAGGAACACCAGGAGCTGGTCAGTGGGAAACAACGCAAGCAGGATGGTGTCTGAACCTCGGGCCCTCTCCAGAGTGCCACTGCCGGCCTCCTGGCACGGCCCATTGGCGTTCGAGTCTTAAATCCACATCGACATCTATCCGTCAAATGTGCAGTTCTGCTCAGTACAATTGGATGTGCACCACAGTACCTGTTTTTCATTAAAACATTTGCAATGGTGTTAATTGCACATTGTTTTTTTATCAGTTGGATCCTGTGCCAGGTGCTCAATAATTTTCATGATCCATCTTTTTGAGAAGGTTTCTTAGCCTGCAAATTTTGAAGTATTTGTTTCAGCTACTTAGTAGCCACCTCTGCTTTGTCATCATGATGACACGAATGCCTCTTCCTGCTTCTTTCAGAATATACTTCTACATCTACGAAATAGCCCAAAAGCTTTTTTTGTAGTTTCCTCCATGCTAAAACCACTTGTTTTTCTTTAGTGTTTCTAGCTCCCCTTATTTATTTTGAGTGTATTGTAACTGCATATTGATTTCAATTATTTTCCATAATTACAGAATAAATATATTCTGCAGTAGCAATTGATGCCTTCCTTTTGCTACTCTTGTCCAAATAGGCATTTAACCATAGTTACATTATTTCATAATTGTGGTTTTATAACTTTTCTTTGTTTGCTAATTTTTTAGAAACTCCTGATTTTCATTCATGTTTTCTCTCCCTGCATGAAAGTAGATCTGGAGGAATAATATCACATCAGTTCAATACTGAGAAATGATCCTTAACATGTACGTAAGACTGGTTGGGGCTGTCTTCCCTTTTCTTATGCTGAATGTGATCAGGTCATGATTCACGGTCACTAAGCAACCACCAACTTCAAGTTAAAGGAATTAATTCATTATCAGTCATAATAAGGCCCAACAGTTACCCCATATTACGTGGAATACCTTTTTGTTGGAGAACGGTGATCTGCAGCTCCGTCTGAGATCACCAGCATTTGTTTGCCACCCTGAAGCGCACCATAACAACACTGTTTTCCCCACGTGTACAGGCAGGGCTGGGGAGGAACCCATCCCTCAGCGGCCCCGCGGTGGTCCCTGCTTTTGGGATGGGCTGGTCTCTTGGCCCACGTCTGCTGGAGATCCTACAAGCCCTGGTGCACCAGTAGCTCTGTAGGCGCAGCGCTGCTGGCAGAGTCTTCCTCTCTCCTGCTGCTTTGGAGTGGGGTTTTTTTCAAGGTATTTGGGCATATGAAGACACAGATTGGACACAGCAAAGGTCAGAAAACGACCTGGTCACCAAACTCCTCATTAGGTTTCCATCCCAGGTGGAAAGCAGGGTGTATCCAGATGCACATGGCCCCATTCCCCAGTCCCTTCTCTGTGTGAGCTGATACCAGTGTATTAGTTTAGAGCACGGCTCATTAGGAAGACTACGTTAGACTTTGGGCATTGACTTGTCAGTTGTTGCTGAGAAATCTCAGCTTTATGATGTTTTATAGGTCAAACCAAAGAATAAGTTATATCTCATTAATGAGCGTGTCCTGGAGCCAACCCAAGATCAGTATCTCCCGGTTCTTCAGGTGCCCTCCTTATCTGAAGCCCATCCCAGGTGTGTCCATGTGCTGCAAAGCTGTCTGTCAGAAACAGAGCTGTGGGAGCTCAGTCTGGGACTACCAGCCTGTGAAAAATCTAACATCTTCCAGTGCTACTGATTCTTCAGGTTCTCCCCTGTGAAGAGGAGAGCAAGTTTGGGTTGGAACAAGATGATCTTTAAGGTCCCTTACAACCCAAACCATTCTATGATTCTATGAAATCCTCCCCAAAGGATTTAAAAGACGCGTTTTGCTTCCTTAGGACATTATGACTTCATATCACTTGTTGCTAAGACCCAATAACTTGTTCGTAATATTCACCGTCTGTGAAACATTTTTTGTTTCGTAAGGGAAGCAGGATGCCATTTCAGATCTTTGGCCATCCACGTTCCCCTGGTCTGAACCTCTTCTGGCTTACTATGCCTTTTTTGAGATGGGGGATTTCTACAGTGGCATAAGGATGTCTGCTTTTCTTTCTATATTTTTGTAGTGGTATCCCGTGTTTGAATGGTGTTTCTAGCCACTACCAAGCTCAGAGAGAACTTTTTCTTGGAGCTGTGCTGTAGGATGGCATAGAGCACCTCAGATAGATGTGTATGACAAGCAGAAGTAGAGATCGTGACATTTCTTCTTCCTTTCTAACCTTTCCCCTTGATCCTTTCTCAGAGGAATTTTTGGAAAGTGCTAAATGAGGTAGATGTTGAAAAATTTTGTGTGGAAGCCATAAATGAGTTCTTGTACAATGGAAAGCTTTATTTCTTTTTGTCTGAGTGTGTCAAATTTCCTGGAATGTGTAAAAATATGGATGTTCTTGTTGAACTTATTCTATTTATAAGGATAGTTGGAAATCTGTAAGCTGGCAATGGTGAAGAGATAAGATGGAGAACGATAGCTTTCTACGTGCCCTTCTTTCGTTTGCCTTCTACAAAGACTTCTTTTGCTCACTATTGTCAGACGGAATATCAAGCTGTGTGAGGCCTTGGTTCCTAGCAGCCAGTCCAGCAGTTCCTAAGAAAGGGTATGGTTCTCTGCCAAAAACGCAGTAAGATGTGGTGGGACAACTGGAACAGCTCTTGGGTCCTGCCAGAAGTTGGACTGCAATTACAGCAGGGTAGAGGTAGGTTTCACGCTCTTCTTGGCACAGCAAATTCAGTGGTCCCGGCTGGGGATGTTCCACAGCAGAAGTCATAGGATGGTCGCAGAAGATAGATCTTGTGCAGAAAAGCACTCCTGGCTGGGAAGACTGAGCTGAGTAGCAGTTTGGTGGCAGTACTTGTTTGGAAATGGAGTTACAATCTGGGCTGGCTAAACTCGACTCTTAGAGTTTATTTGTGTGGTGAGCATGAGAACAGCAGCTCCTTGTGCTGTGGTTTCCCCTCTCTGAAGAGAAGGGGGGTGGTGGTGCTCAGACATCTGCACCTCTCTGGGAGGCTTGTTTCTCCGTGGGGAAATGCTGGCAGGTGTTGACCTTCAAGTTCACCCAAGGCTGGCAAGGGGACCTGTGCGGGATGCTGTGAGTCTGCCCGCAGCGTACTCCTCCTGTCCCCATCTCTCTGAAGGCTCTTCGCCACTCCTTCTGCAGGGGACGCAGTCAGTCCGCCGGTGACCGTAGGCCTGCGCATGGGTGACCTCCCAGGAGAAATTTATTTTTTTTCATTGTAAATTTGAAAAATTCCTCAAAAAGCTACTGACGGAACAATAAAATTTAAGACAGGAGTGACCAGTGCTGTCATCTTGTGATGGAAACAGTAATGCTTGCACAAGTCTATGCAAACTTCTGCATAAGAACTCTGTGCCAGTATGCAAATATGACTGTGACTCTGACTGTCACCTTGGCGAAGCATGAATAGCTGCTCTTTCTTTATTTTCTTAATATAGAGCAGGTTGACCAGCTTCTGAACCATTGCATGGCTTTATTTTGAACGCTTCCTGTTTTTTAACATTATTTTTAGAAATGTGGGCTGAATCAAGATGCATTTTTCCATAATAACCGTATGGATGAACAGAGGTTGATATATCCCTTGGTTATGTTAGCTCTTCTGCTCACTGCATTGGTCTTGGAGCCTGATCTCAGCTGGTTTGTGCCAGGACTCATGGGCTTGTTTCAGTGTCGCTGCTTTTCAGGGAACTGTCCTGTGTTGTACAACCTCTATTCATGTTCCCAGATGCTTCATCTTGCATCAGGCTGCAATGGAGCGTGTTGAGGTGATCCTGTCGTAACAAATGCCCAAGATTTCATGGTGTTGATGCTCTTTCTTGTATGTTATAGAGTCACAGAATGGTTTGGGTTGGAAGGGACCTTTGAAGATCATCCAGTCGACCCCCCTGCCCTGGGCAGGGACACCTCCCACCAGCCCAGGTTGCTCCAAGCCCTGTCCAACCTGGCCTTGAACCCCTCCAGGGATGGGGCAGCCACAGCTTCTCGGGGCAACCTGGGCCAGGGGCTCACCCTCTTCATTATAAAAAATTTCTTAGTTATGTCCAATCTAAATCTACCCACTTTGACCAATGGCATTTGGCCAATGCCATTGCACCAGTCATTGCGTCACCTGTACTTCTATTGCCAATGATCTATATTTTTGCTAAGTCATTGATAAAGATAAAAATATAAATACTACTGTACCAGGAACTGACTTCCTGGATAATATTGGAAATATTCCCAACTGTTGTTCTCCATTAACATTCATTATTGTGTCTGTTAAAATGTGCTCTGGTAACTTGTCCAATGGTAGCACGTAATCAGAATATCCCAGGGTCAACTGTTTCACCCAAAGCTTATGATGTCAGCAGTTATTTTTGTGAGTGAGATTTGAGCTCTTAAAGCCATCCTGGCTGATATAAATTAAATTCTCATGCCTTTTTATTAATTGATAAGTGTCCTGTTTCAGTTTTCCCAAGCTTTTCCTAGAAATTATATGAAGTTAAGCTCTGTACAATTGTTGGAATCATCCCCCTGACCCTTTGAAAGCTGCCTCCCCATCTCTGGAGCTTTTGAAGGAGTATTAGAAATATAGGCCAGTGACTCTGTGAGCTGTATTGAAAATTCTTTTGAACTTTGCTGCAGAAGCTTTCAACCTGCTAATTTGGATGTACATAACTGAGCAAGCATCGGTTGCTGCCATCTTTGGCATCACGGGGGAAGTTTTAAACACTCCATTTTGGTCTTGGGAGCATTTTTTTCCCAGTACACGGGTATGTATGGGAGTTATTTTCAAAGACAGATCAGAAATACTGGTTAGATTTTTCTGATATTCTCTTATCCTCATTGTTAATTCAGTTGTGTGCTGCCTGTAACAGCTCTGAGCAGTTGTTAGGATTTCCTCGGGGGGGGAGCAGTGGGCTGATAGCCCAAGCAGGACCCTTGATGTGCTGAATGTAACAAGGCGAAACAGAGGAATGAAAAATGCACCAAACTCTTGCAAGGAAAAATGTCCAGTGTTGAGATGCATCAGGCTGATGGATTTTATCTGGAGAGAAAGGCTGAAAACCTCATACCAGAGTACCGCTCACAGGTGATTGCCAGGACCTTTGAGAATCGCTTGTAGGGGAAAACTAGCAAGTTTAATTAACATGTATTTTTAGCAGTTTCAATTTAAGTTTTACAAATGCAGAGCAAAATCTGTTCCCAGCTGTGAAGGGCTGTCACTGAGCAGGATGAGGTGAAGGAGTGGGGAGGGGGTGGCTCTGGGGGACGGCGGGTGTCCAGGGGTGGCTCTGGGGGACGGTATCCAGAGGGGCAGCGTCAGGTGTGGAGGTCGGTAGCTGAGAGGCAAATGGAGATGGCTGGAGAAATCGTTGGAGGATGACTTTATTTTTTTTAATTAAAAAAATATAGTGGGGCTGTAATTCCCCTCAGCGGACTACTGCTCAGTACCGAGGTAAATTACCAGCTCCCTCTTTGGAGCTGAGAGGTTCTGTTTTGCCTCGTCATCTCGTCCTTTTCCTTTAGCTTTCATTCCTAGAAAAAAAAAACAAACCTGGAAGGTGTCTGGGAGTAGCCTCTCTCTCCTGATGGGAGAGGAGCCTGGGCATAATCTGCCTCGTGCGGCGCGGTGCTGTGTGCCTTCTCAGTTTGCTTTGTAATTTTCCACTATTAAAATGTAAATGTGGCCTCTCAGCTTGGAACTATGGAGACATTTGCACTCCGTGTGCTTTTGCTCTTTTACATGAATATTTAACATTGAGCCAGCAAATCTAAATAACCTCCGACTGTTGATTACAGTTTGGTTCGTTAGGCTGCAGCTCGGGTTGTCGGAGCGTGGTCCCGGTGCTGCCCAGGTGCCGGCACAGCGTTGTGGGGCCGGGAACTCCTCGGGGAGCCCCGGCCATGTCCTGCTCCCACCGCGCCGGAGCGGCGAGAGGCGTTTTCCAGGCGAGAGCCGCGCGTTTCCCTTCTGGAGGGCAGGAAGCGAACGCGGGAGCGTCAGATGAACCAGGCTGGCTGGTTGTGCTGCTTCGAGCAGCGCTGTCATGGTAACTGAAGTGATTCATTTTGCTGTGAGAAACCCAGTAAACATACTTTGATTAAACTCTTGAGAAGGTATAGAAAAGAATCTTCAAAGCTGATTGTAAGAACTGCACAAAGTTGGTTTTTTTTTTTTTTTTTATATTTTATTGCTCTCGCTTCCCTCCCTTCCCCGTTGGGGACAGTGGATCTGGGGGATGGGGAGAGGAAACCTCGGTCAGAACTGGCGATGTGGCAACAGCCTGGAACTCTCCTGTTTCTGGCGCTGGTGGCTGGAGTCCAGGCTCAGCGGTTTATGTTATTACCAGTTTCGGGCAGGTTGAGGCACAGGGAGAAGCCGGCCGTGCCTTGGGATGTGTACGGTGGTTCGGAGCATCACAGCATGCCAGAGCACCTCTGAGCCTCCTGGTGAGGGGTTCACCTGCCAACCCAGGCAGATCGGCTCCTCCCCGTGTAAATTGGTGTTATGAATAAACCACCTGTACAAAACCCGAGTCTCTGTGCTGAGGTTTGGCACATCAGACTTCACATCACATCACACTTCTGGCCTCGGGAAGCTGTTGGATGAGACACATCTCATGTCCTGCAGCAGCTCCCCAGCCTGCCGGGGGCCCTCTCCAGCCCTCCCGTCCGGCTGCCTTCTCTCTGCCGAGGAGCGTGATTTCAGTCCTTCGTACTGCGGTGACAGTGGTGGGCAGGGGATGGGGCAGGGTCCCATCTCAGTGACCAGCTGGGGCTCGCACAGAGGGTGCAACAGGGAGAGCAGCATGAGGGAAACCTTGCTCAACTTCCCTCTGAACGAAAGAAGAGTAAGCTCTCTGTAAAGCTGAGGGTGACCTGATTTTTGGCTGAATGAAGCCACTCTGCTATGCTGGAGTGGGGCTGACCCTTGGAGTTAGAGCCAGTGGAGCAGGTGGGACTGCAGCATCCTCGCTGAGCGCCGGCTGTCCTGCAGGAGAGCGCGGCAGAGGGAGGCTCCTCCTGTGTTCTTGAGACGTTAAATGGTCCTGAGATTGCTGCACGTTCTGGAGACCTGGATGTAGCTGCACAAATGTACTTGGGCTGTGGTGAGCATGTGGTTGGTCTGTGCGTTGGTCTCTGTTAGGGAGCCAGGGGCTCTGAAGGATGCTGCTCAAAACAAAGTTACGGTGAATTCAGCGCTTCCAATGTTCTCACCTGTCCCCCCTCTCCCTCAGAACAGCAGAGGGTTTCCCCAAGACTCTTGCTTTTGAACACATGGCGCTCCCCCATGGAGAGGAGTAAGCAGCAAACCACACGTTAGGGCTGTTGGTCCCTTGCTTACCTCTCCTTCGAGGGGCCAATTTAAAAACAGAATGAGAGGATGCCTAGAGGGCTGCAGCACCGAGCCAGGCTCTGCTGTCAGTGCAGACTGCGGTCATCCTTTGCCCGCATCGCTGACCCGTGTACGGAGTGGCCTCAATTTTCTGTCTGCTGAAGCCTCCATGTGTTCCTGGTTCCTTTGCTGCTCTTGTGACCGTGCCAAATGCTGATCTCCTGCTGGACTTTCTCATGCAAATAAGTGCACGCATAGCACCATTCGACATCAAACTGCCTCCACTGGTTCCTGTTTTGCTTCAGGATCTGCTTTACAGGCTTGCCCCAGCCCACATCCCACGCAAAGTGGGTATCCTGTCCTTTTTGCCATCTGGCTGTGGCACAGACAATCTTCTCTCCTGCATTTCTGCCACATGCAGCAGATTTTGTCTCCCTTGCTGTCTCTACCTCATCGTGTATCACAGCCAAGAACATGGTCGAATCTCTCTGAATATATCTAATTTCTGTCCAGAAAGACCCAGGCTTGTGCCATATCTGCAGAGCTTCCAGACTGGCTGGACACAAGTCTGTGCTTAGATGAGGGCTTTGGAGAAGCTCTGGAGCAACTGGGGAGAGAAGTCCTGCATTGCTCACAGGAGGTAGCTGCGTTCCTCTGATTGCCCTCCTCCTGTGAAGCTGCCTGGATGTGTGCTCATCGGTGTTCTCAGCGAAAGCCAGGCTTTTCCAGGAACGTACTCTCATTTCTAGCTCTCTAACCTCTGTGCGGAAACATCTCATCTCGGTCTGGTTGCCTTCTCGGCTGCACAGGAGCCCTGGAACGGGCCCCGAGGCACCCAGGTGCCAGAACCAAAGCACTGAGTTGGGGCAGGTGAGGTTTCCATCACCCGCACCTCTGCTCTGAGGCTCCTGAGGGCTTTGCTGAGTCCCCCTGAGCTCCCCTCTACGTGCCAGGGTAGACACCCCAGGTCCTTGGCGGCAGCGCAGGAGCCGTCGGAGCATGCTTGGACACCAGAGAGTCTCGGTGACGCTGTTACCTAATGCTCGGTAATCTAAACGTAAATCAGCTGAAAGTCTGTGCTCCTGTGGTAGTGCTGGAAAGCAGGCTTTGCCACTCGGTGTTGGGACTCGTGTGACTCCCTTGCCTGTAAATCCCACTTCAGCAAATGAAATATGCTGTCTGAATCCCATCTCACGTGTGGTTACCGTGCACTGGGGCCACATCAAAATTACAAAGGTAGTGCAGGTACGTCCTGTCTTTTGAGAGACTGCCTTTGCAGCTGTACTACTGTCCTCCTAATATGCTTCTGGAATTAAATACTTGGGAAACTTTGACTTTACAACCTGTTATGAGACCTGGGTACCTTCTTGTTTACTCCTGTAAATGCTGTGTTATGTTGTGCTTCAAGGAATCTTATACTTGATGTTATGATGAATGGATTCGTGAGTAGCAGAGTGGTCCTGGGCTGCTTTCTCCAGCCCCTCTGCTCTTCCGTCTGGTGTGAATCTGAGACAGAGGTTATCTTTTCCTTTGTTTTTAAACTGTATGCTATAATTTTGGTGTTGGGAGGGAGCACTTTGAATGTATAAGGTGATGACTGCTCTTGCCTAGAGTGTGGAAATGGGTGACCAGGTGATGTATTTGACAGGCTAAATTAAAGCACTTGCCCTGACCTGTGTCAAGAATTATAAAGTACTTTTCCTTTTACCAGTCAGTCCTTGAGCAACCTGTTTGTGTCTCATTGCCCAATAATTGGCGCTTGCTGTGGATGTCTTGCCACGGACCACGCTGGTCTTCCCCCTCCTGACCCCATCCCCTTCGACGTCTGCCTGTTGTGAAGTCTGTGCCAGTCGCAGCGGGGAGACCGGGGACTGGCACAGGCTTTCTGCTTTCCAGTTAAGCTTAGACAACCAGGAGCAGAGGAGCTCTAGCACAGACCAACAGGACCTCCTGCCTGGCGTGCTTCTTTCTTCTCTTGCAAGACAAATATCTGCTTTTCTTTTTTTCTTCTTTTCTTTTTTCCTTTTTCCTTTTCTCTTGCCACCTTGGTAAAAGCAGCTCGCCAATAGGATTATTTTAGAGTAAGCTTGCCTATCATCAGTTCAACATACAGTTAGGAGTTTTTTCCTAAGTGATTAATATCAAGAAACTAATAATTAATTTATGAAACACACTAAAGCAAGCCCAGGCCAACTGCTGCTGTCTGAAGCTTTTGTCGTTGCCCTCTTGTTTTTCTATTTCTTTCTTTCTTGGTTTGGTATCAAGACCGATGATGCTGATCCCAGTCACGCATGGAAGAGTGATGAACCGGACCAGTACCTCGGCACGGGTCTGGCTGTAGTTCTGGTGCTTTGAGTGCCCCTTTTTTGCCTCCTCCTAGTCATGGACGTGCATGGGGGTGGCGCAGCCTGAGCAGCTGGTGTGGAGCACGAGTGGCACCGGTCATCTGCAACGGGCTGGCTGCTGCTCCTGCCTTCTCTGAGAATGGGGGGAGGGATGGTCCAGGCAGATTTTTCTAGATCTTGATTTTTTTCTTGCTGAATATTTCCTGTTTACTAAAATTCTTGTAGGGTGTGGATCCAAACTTGTCATTTCTGCAGCTGTGACGTTGCCTACCGATGGAGCACCACTGAGACCACCTCTCTGGGGCGTCACTGTTCCCCAGCGTAGGTCTAACAAGCTCAGATTGACCCTGCTCTGGTAGAACAGCACTGAGCTCGTGTTCGGCTGATGCTGTGAGCTCATGGCCTTTCTCAGGTGCCAATCCTGTCATCTCTTGGTTTCACCTGTGGTGTTGGTCCCTGGAAGCACACCATGGATGTGTACTCATTTGACCAGCATGTGCCTTGGCCTTCAGTTTGGGAAAGTCTTCAGGCCCCACCGACTGATGTGTGTTCATCACTAGGCAGCGTTCGGCACTTTCCCTAAAAGTAATTCTGCACTTTTTTCCAAGAACCATGCTTAAAGTTACTGACTTGGCTTGGTTTGAGAACAGCTTTTTGAGATTAGCAAGAAACTTCCTTGTGTTTCCAGTCACTATTTCCAATTCCTAATAATTTTTACATCTGCCAGTTACCTTGACATGCATCCATTTAATATTTGCTTCTCTGATTTTTTTAAGTGGTTTTCTATGAGAAGTGATGTAGTACAAAATTAAATGTCTCCTGGACATCTATCATACATCTGGATGACACGTGAACTTGGGTCGGCAGCCAACTCTGTTCAGCATTGCCTGTGAAACGGGTGTAGTTAGCCCTGACTGTGGCTTCTCCATGGTGGTGTGTTGGTAGGACAGGCTGTATGGCAGCGTCCTGCCTGCTACAGTCCTGCGCTGAATCCACAGCACGTCTTACCCCAGGGACTGCATCACATCCATGGCCCAGACATTGCTTCTCTCCGTCCGACATCCCTCCTTGCCTGTAGCCTCTGGGTGACCATTTTGACCATGTTTTCCTGTGAGGGTGGCCAGGACGTGGGGGCTGGCAGTGCCGAGGCTGTGGGGAGCCGGGCTGAGCCGCTCCAGGGAGCATGGACGCTGACAGCAGAAATTCCTCCACCGCGTGGTTAAAACTCATCGGAGAGCAAAGGCATCGCATTGCTATGACAACAGGAAGATTTACAGCAGCCTGAAATTCTTGTACTTTGAACCTAAAATATTCCTCAGAAAAATAGTCCAAGTGTGGCTGCGCGGCACAGCTGGGAAGTGCCTTCAGGGTGTTGGCTCAGGGATGAGACGGGTCTGAGGCGTCACTCAATGTCGGACAGGGTCCTGCCCGGACCCCCGGCTGCTCCCGTCCTCCGCAGCCCCTTGACGGTGGCTGTCGGAGTGTGTTCAGGGCTCACACACCTTTGTGCACAATGCCATGGGAGGGGCGGCCTTGAAAGGACGAAGCCAGGCAAGTGTTGAATGCGGCTGGGGCATGAGGCCACAGAATCACAGAATTGTAGGGATTAAAAGGGACCTTTAGAGATCATCTAGTCCAACCCTCCTGCCAGAGCAGGGTCACCCAGAGCAGTTGGACAGGAACGCGTCCAGGCAGGTTTTGAATATCTCCAGAGAAGGAGACTCCACAGCTTCTCTGGACAGCCTGCTCCCCTGTTAGCAGGATCACATCGCCTCTGAGCAGGAGTGCAGGAGACCTCTGCGTGCTTTACCCGTCCCCTTGCTTTTGCCACTACGTTTGCACCAGAAATGAGCTGGATGTTGCCACCTCTGGGTTCCCCGCTGCATGTTGCCACACGTCGGACAAACTTAAAGCGTGTTAAGCTTCAGGATGGAAATGGATTCGTTAAAGGAAATTTAGGAAAATATGTCTTTCCTGACCTGCAGTCTGCAGTGCTGTGGCTCCGCAGCAGAGCCCTCTTCCTCTGCAGCCACATCGGGTTCCCCGTTTCCATTTCTTCTCCCTCTGCAGAGCTGCAGGCAGAGGCAGGAGTCTGCTTCTTTGGGTGACTCTGTGAGGCCCATTTCTTCTGCACACTCCCGAGGGTTGGGTGGGGGTCAGGTAGGGCAGGGAGTAGCTGGTATTTTATTCCGTGCCTTGCCTTTTCTAGGCTTGCAGTTGGCACATGCCCAAAGCTCTAGAGTAAGACCTTCCCCGCCTCCGAAACAGAAGAGTAAGCGGTGGCTGGAGTTACTGCCAGTGTCAGTGTCCCCCTTTGAGCTGGGGTGGCAGTCGGAGGTGGGCTGGCAGGGGTCCCGCTGGTGTCCCCGCACACCTCCCCAGGTGCCCTTGCTGGCACTGCCTCCCTGTCTGGCAGCGCTCCTCGATGCTTCACGAGATGCCACCTCCGAGTCCTCCCCTCGCCAGAGAGCCGCGGTCAGGCTTGGCTGCCCCGTGTGCTCCGGGGTGGTTTCCCCAGGATGGTGCAGGGAGCGGAGCTGGAAGCAGGTGGAGCTGCCATCTCCTCTGCCCTGGCTGGTCCTGCCCTCCCGGCCCAGCTCCGTGTGCTTTCCTGGCCCTCCTGCTTTGCCGCCATCTTCCCGCCCGAGCATGGCTGGCCAACGCTGGTTCTGTGCCATGTGGCCAGTAGCTAACGCCGCTTTCCCCGGCTCTTTTGCAGTGCCTTTTAGAGAAACACCGAGCTACACAAAGCGGAGACGTATCCTGGGCGCCAGCGGCCTCTCGTCCCCGCGCATGCTGCAGCGCTCAGCCAGCGACAACAACCTGAAGGCGGAGAGCCGGGCCTCCTACTCACCGGTGCCCTCACTCCGCAGCCTGCCCCCGCAGCTGCTGGCGCAGATGCAGGAGGCGGCGGCGGGGGCTGGGGCAGGGGACGGCAGCCTGGCCAGCTCCAGCAGCGCCCGCAGCGCCCACAGCCGCTCCCCGTCCCTGCAGCGGGTGCAGGAGGAGAAGGAGGTCGACCTGCCCACGCTCCGGAGGAGCAGCCGTGGCAAGGCCAGGTACGGGGACGGGGGAGGCAGGTGGAGCCCGTGGGACTTTGGGCAGTGAGTGGGGAGCGGGACAGACAGTGGAGCCCAATGCGGCTGTGTGTCTCCATGTCCGGGGCCCAGAGCAAGTGCCAAGGGGTTTTCTCCTCAGTCTTCTCCCCCTCGGTCTAATCTTGTGTCCCCTTCAGCCCTCGGTCTAATCTTGCATCTCAGAAAAATGGTAAGTACATCAATGCCGCGTTGCACTTGTGGTTGCTATGACAATGAATGCGTCTTGAAAACTAATACTTCAAGGTGGTACATTGCAGATAAGCCAACACCTAATGTGTCCCGACCGCCCTGCAGTTATGGCGGTTACTGGTACTCTGCCTACGGGCCCGGGTGGTGGCATGGCTTTGCCCCGGGGCCGGAAGCAGCTGATGGATGCCCTCGCCCGACCCGCTGAGCGACACCAGGAGTTCTTCCTTGTGTGCTGGGTGGCTTCGGTGGCCCGTAGGCGTGGGAGCGACGTGGCCCTGCTGTTCTGCCACTGCTCCCTGCCACTCGCTGGCCACGTGCAACGGGAACATGGGCTCTGATGCTGCTCGCCACAGCCGGTGCTTGCCTTCAGCTGGAAGCCAGGCATGGGCACCCGCTCCGATCCGGGAGGATGAGGCCGCTCCCTTCGGACAGCAGAGGTGCTGCTGGGGAGCCTTCGTGGCCAAGGGTCCCTTGGGTGACCACTGGGGCCAGGCTTTGCTTTCGGAAGCCCTCTGTTAGGGGAGAGGCGAGAGCGACTGCGGCCATGCCTGATGTAAGGCAGCGATCTAAAGCAGCTGGTGTAAAACTGCGTCCGCTCAGAAGGGGCTGACGAGAAACACTGATACCGTGAGGCCAGAGCAGGAGTTTGAGGAGTGGGTACCAGGTCTGGGTTATAGCTGTGTTGACTAATGACCGAGAAATGGATTTGGGTGTTGAAGAACCAGTCTGCAGATAGTATTTACATTAACTCCATAGCAGAAACAGCTCTGAGGCCCTTTGAGGCAATCTAAAGAATTTGGGGAAAAAGAGACATGTCAGTGAATAAAAAATAATGAAAATAAATGTAAAATAGCTACTAGAGGGAAAAAAATTGCATCACTCGTGTCTGCTGGGACTCTTAATTAATAGTTTAATTCAGGACAAGTTGCAGGATGTTTTCTAAACAGCTCGGTGGAGGCCTCCGCACAATGTGCAACTTCACTACAAAATGCAGCAATATTAGATGACTCAGCAGTGTGATGGATGGTAGTATGGAAAACAGGCTAATGCCTTGGTCCCATCAGTGATGGCACCTGAGAGTGCCGCATCCCCGGCTGGGCACTACCGGTCAGCAAGAAGAGCGTGAGTTAAAGGGTTTCGGAGATGCAGTGAAAATGATCAGGAACGAGAAAAAAAATCTCTCTGCTTTGAAGAGAGATTTAGAAGAGCAGGATTGTTACCTTAGAAACGAGATGAATAGGAGGAAATAAGTTAAAAATATTGAAAATACTGAATGGTTTATCAGAGGGAAATAGGGAACCTCTGCCTGTCTCATGGCAGAAGGAGAAAGGCGCGTGCAATGAAATTAATGGCAAGCACGCTCAAAAGCAGTACGAAACTGGTTTTTCCCCACCCTACAGTTATCTCGGGAACTCACTGCCGTGGGACAGAAGCACAGTATGATTATAAAAGCATTAGGAGGTTGGTATGGGCTTTTAAAATCAATAAGCTTTTGGAATAATTCTCAAAAATACCTGGAGCGGCTGATGGCAAGGCGGGAGGCAGCAGCTGGGGCAGTTCCTGGCGAGGGGAGAGCGGGAGCACGGTTAGGCACGGGGGTGCCGGGGGGTTTGGGGTCTGCTGAGGGCAGCAGCGTGAGGGCGCTTCCAAAAGCAGGTCTGTAGTGCTGCTGGAGGAGCCGGTGGCCAGTGGCTAGTGTGCTGTGCTGCCGGCTCCGACCCGACTAGCTGCTGGCCCATCTGACGGCCCCCCGTCACCTGTGTGCTCCCTGCGGAGCGCGGACCGGCTCTGTGCTGAAGCCAGGGGGACGGCTGCTGCCGGGCCATCCGTCGCAGCTCCGCAAGTACCCAGAAAGGGCAGAGGAAGGCAGCTGCCGCTTTGTGCTGCTGCCAAGCACTGCTAGAGCATCTGCCCTGTTCTCTTCTGTCTCCTGCTTGTGCAGACTTCTAAAGGGTTGCTGGAGATGACTTGGTTATTCCTAGCCACATGCGTTTTATAAAATGCATATAAAAATGCATTTTACTCCATTATTTTCAGATACTTGTATATTTTTGCGCGGATAGGAGGATTATGAAAGTCATTACGCTGGGTTTGGGGCAAGTGACAGTCACATTCATGCAACCTGCGTGTTCAATGGCTGGTACGTGCTGGCAAGTTCAGAGCTGTTGGGACTGTACAGAGGAGGTCTTACTGACATGAGAAGAACAGAGGCGACGCGTCAGGGGGGAGGAAAAGCAAAGGCTGTTGATCAGGCAGCGGGGTTTGAGCCCGACAGCCACTGTCCCATGTCCCCTCGCGTCACTTGTGTGGTGGGCAGGGGTCGGCTCTCCGGGCTGGGAGCGGGGCAGCGCCAAGGGGACGTTCGGGTGTAGGGCTGGCCGTCGCCGTCAGTCGCGTGGTGCTGGGTGGGTGCTGCTCGCCGAGTCACACGGGCTGACAGTCTTTTAAATTACACAGATGTATGCACGCTCCGGTGCTGCTCAGCGTGGAGCTGCGTGCTAGCAAGTGCTTAGAGCAGCTAATTAATAGTGGTATTTTGTTTGACCCAGTATTTCTTTCACTTATTGTTTGTCCTTATCGCTTTCCCCGTCAGTTCCCAGTGTGTTTGTGTTGGTTTGTCAGAGCTTTTATTTACTCCGGGGCTGGGGAAGAGCGGTGCAGTGATCCCTATCTCATCTGCATACTCAGTTCCCAGGGATGTTTTATTTTCAAACAAGAAAGCCTTTGCTTTGTGGTAAGTGACAAGACATCCATAAACATGCGGAGTCCTCTCACATCTTGCTTGAAAAGTCTTGCAGGAAAATTGATTCTGGGTCAGATTTTTATTAAAGTAAATATCAAGAAAATTTAGTGTCTGCAATGTTGCCCTAAAATTCTTTATTCTGAGGGCAAAAACTCCCATCAAAATTCTGATTGTTTTGCAAATATATTCAGGGTGGCAAAGAGATTTAAATGAAAATTAGTTTAGCGTTAGTGTTTCACTTTTTCCAGAAACGATGTGCAGCAGCAGCTCCTGCGGGCTGGCCAGCGGTACCCTTAGTGCTGGCCTTCAGCCCTGCCAACAGCAGGAGTAGTTGTTTGTCGGTGTTGCTCTCATGACTTTGTCCACACCAGTGGTCCTGGTGTCCGAGTCCTCCCATGGTCTGTGCTCCCCGACCTCCACGGAGGCTGCGTGGAGGTCCCGTCCGGCCGGGGGAGGCTGAGTGTGGAGCACAGCTCTGACCCTGGAGCAGGGTGGTGGGTGTGAGCCCAGGGTGGACCATCCCTGCGGCAAGGGATGGTCTGTGGCCAGGAGCCTCTGGAGTGGGGTGGGCAGGGCTGCCAGGAGCCTGGAGCAAAGGACCTGGGGGATGCCGGAGGTTAATCCTGCCCAGCAAGGCTTGGGTGAGCCTCTCACGGAGTGTCCCCAAATGCCTTCTGGTGGCATTAGTGCTAATAACCTGCTCTTGGGAGCGAGCCCTGGGGGTGGCTGTTGCCGATGCAGCTGGCTCTGAAGCCCCAGTTGTGTTGTGGCTTCGGGGGGTCCAGGGGAGACCAGTGGGAAGGGTCTAACCCACAGAACGCCGACTGTGCTCACCCTGCCTGTTCTTGGGAAACCCTGGTGATGGACGTGCCCTGGTGTTTTCCTCGCTCCTGCCTCCCTCTGTGCTCACCACTGGGAAGTTTTCTAATGTTTGATCTGAATATTTCTTCCTCTGGTTTGTTATGGCACGTTTACTCTGCATAGGTACGGTGAGGAGCTCGCTCACTTCCCCCTGACAGCAGTCTTGTGCACGCTGCAGACGGCTTGCCGTGTTTTCCTCGGTGTCGGCTGTTATCCCCCACTGCATGCCCTTCCCAAAGGTCTGTTTTCTCTGAGCTTCTGCTGCGGCTCCTCTCCCGGCCCCCGCTGTCCCACTCCTTGCCGTCAGCATGGTGCCGGAGCGGGCACACAGCAGCAGAGGAGTGCGGCAGCAGGGTTACCTTGCGTGTTTTTCAGGCTGCAGTTTTGATAGCTCATCACACTGCGTTTTATGAAGTGGTGTGATGTCTGACTCACATTCCACGTGTGATAGCCTCCACGATTTTTCCCCCTCAAAACCCACTACAGCGTTTCCCTATCTAAATCCCTGTGCAGTGGATGATTCCTGCGTAGATTTAGTACCTTCAGTTTATCAGAATCCATTTAAAACCTAATCCTGCTCTTTGGAGTATTTTGCAGCCCCTTTGTACTGCCTGTAGGTTTGGCAAGGATCTTCTCCAGCCCGTCGTTCACTTTGCTAAAGGAGATGCTGTTGCTGGTCAGCCCTTTGATGGGGAGGGTTGGGGGGCGGAGGGTCTCCTTTGACGGGGAGGGTCGGGGGCTGGGGGTCTCGGGGCAGCCGTGGGGAGCCCAGCAAGGCCAGGGTGTGCGGCTGCTGCTCGGAGCCAGCTCCTCTCGCCAACTGTCCTTGACAAATCCCTCCTGACCGTTACCACACTGCTTCCTTCTAGGCAAGTACAAACACTTTGGCTTGTTATTTGCTCCAATGTTTTTTTCCAAGAAATGAAGTGGCGGTATTTCTTTAGTTTTTCTTTTTCCCCCTTTTTGGCCATTTGCTATTTTCCACTCTTGGACACACTTTATATAACACGAGCCTTCAAAGATGACCTCAGGTGTTCTCAGATTGCTTCAGTCTGTTCTTAAACTTCCTACCACATGTGTAGTTGGGCAGATCCAAATATTCTTAATTAATTCCCGCTTCTGGTTTCCAGGTAGGATCCTCACTCTCTGCCTCTGAGATCTCACAGTTGATGTATGATTTAAAGACAAACAAGTATTAAGCACATTGGTGTTTTTAGTTTCCTCTATTGAGAGCTTCCCTTCTCTGCAGTTAGCCAAAGGAGCACCAACAATTACCAGCAGTTCCTGGGATCTTTTTCTTGCCGTCAGTGTATTTACAGAATGAATACCTGCTTCTCGCCATGGTGGCATTTCTGCTCATGCTTGTGTTGTCCAGGTGTTTACTTCTGTTGGCTTGTGCTTTTCCTTTGCATCTGTCCACAGCAATCACTCCTGTTTGTGTAGTCTGTTTGAAGTCAACGATTGTCTTATGGTTTAGGTGGTTTCTTACTTCACTGCTTACGCATCCTCCATGTCAGGGTAGGTCTTGAAGTCTGTTTGCCTTTGCTTTCTCCATTGTGGGATCATGTAATAGTTTGAGACCTCTGGAGGCCATCTGTCCCACCCTGGCCTCATGGTTCATGAGACCTTGCCACCAATATTCAAGAGCATATAGAAGTTGGCCTCAAAATGCATTGCTCATATTTTGCTGGTCTTTCTCACTTTCTTCCTAAGAAGTGCCGAACGCTTACCATTTCATCGTTGTTCCTGCCAGCATTACCTCTGCCTTCACATTTTCAGCCACTTGGAATCAAAGCTCTAAAAGCACTTCTATGGCTGCTTTCTGCACCTTCTCTATAAAAATAGATTGTCATTGATGTAGTCCGAGAGCTTGCTGGACAGTCAGTGTCCCGGTGCTTCCCCAGTAGATCTCAGGATAAATGCAATCTCTTATTATCCCTAAGTCCCATAAGCTAGCATTAGAGGGGCGTACGTAGGACACTGCACTGCATCAGAACGGGTATCTTCTCTGATGGCCCTGGCATGTGCCTAAAGAGCAGCACACGTGCCGAGGAAAGCAGGGATTATCCTCCCTGCTCTCCAGAACACCTCCTCTTTGGTCCTATCCGGGAGCATCTCCGCACAAGGGGATGGGAACTGCTGATGCGTGGCTGCTGGTAGCGTCCTGTTCAGGCAGATACTCTCCATAAAAACTGCTCTGAGCTCAGTGCTCTCAGCGGCGAGTGAATACAGAGAGCATCCTTTTCTAGCACCTCCCCTGAAGATTCTTGGCAATTTGCCACCTTGAACAAACATCCTTCTTCTAAAATTGCTAAAACTGCAGTTATTGCATCAACCAGAACCTGGGGACTTTATTTCTAATATTCTTGACCTCTTCTTGCGGGGTTTAATAAAATAAATGCCTTGTCCCAATCTCTTTTTTTGTATTATTACTTTTAACAATATGAACTGATTCACTATTCCCAAGCCCTTTTTTCCCTCAGCAATGTGAATGAGATCCTTGCCCTAAGTGCTAAGTCACGGGTTCATTTATTTATCAAAAGCCTTAGACGATTTGTTTTCCCTTCCTGGCTTTTGAAAGGGTTAGATCCATTTGATTTCTTCTACCTGCATCAGGGATTTGAGAAGAAATTACCACAATTTGTTTGATTCTCTCCTCTGCGCCTCTCAGTTTTCAGCGTGGCGCCGGCTGTTGATTGGAGTCCCATCCACATCCCGCCTGTAGCCTCAGTGTCCCTACAGCGGCTTCACAAAAATACATCCCTGGGGTGGCGGTGGGGGAACCTGTGGGAGGGTGGTGTGAGGGCCACCCACTTCTCTGGGTGCTCCTGGGGTCACCAGGCTGCTTTCGGTCCTTCTGCACTGTCTGCGGCACTGCAATGCCAGCGCCATGCCCAGCACCGGCGTGTGATGTTTTATTGTAGGGTGGACAGTGAGCAGCGTGGGTAGGGAATCTCTTGCTCCTGGAGTGACACCACAGCCCAAGACAACTCCACCAGTAAGCAATTGGATGGACAGTGCTTTGTGGAGAAAGTGTGGTGAGGAGATGGTGAGTCCCCGGTTCTCAGACTGGAGACCTTGTGCAGGAAATACGGGGGTTTTGCAGAGGAGTAACAGACTTGTGGAGTAATTTAAGATGATGGAAGGGACACCTGGAGATCATCTGGTCCTGTCCTCCTATCTGAAAGCGAAAAGTGGGCTCCAAAAACTTGCTGGTAGAGGAGCTGAAAGGGCCTCGTCTCTGCCCCCTCCCTGGCTGTTCTCCCGCCCCTCACTGAGGGCTCCAGCTGGGGTCGGCTCTGGGATGGGGCTGAGTCTTGTCCCCAGGACTGCACCCCTGTCCGTGGGGCCGGTGCGCGGCCCTCGGCCCGGGCAGGGCGGCCGCTCCGCTGGGCCCTGCTGCAGACCCCGCAGCCAGCTCCCCTCCGCCGTGCGCCCGCTATGGCAGAACGTCTTCTCAGGACCGAGTCTCGCCTTAAACATGTGAGTAACCACCCGCACCACAAAACGTCTCTGAGACGTGCCGCTCCCCTCAATGCACGCCGAAACGCGCCTGAAGTAACTAGGACAAACGCCTTTTAAGTTTTGATAAACCAAAAGGGAATCTGAGCAATATTCAAGTGAGATTACCTCCATGCCAGGTGTGTTTGTCTCTGTAATAGCTTTTTCTGTTTGCTGCAACGTTCCCATAAGAATATATGCTGTCAGTTTGGGATACCAGCAAAGCTTCAGGAATATTTATTTCAGTTGGGCAAAATTAAAATTGGACTAGCTTGGACAGGCAGAGACGCCCAGTGGAGCCCATTCCTCTGCGGGGTGCAGACGCCTGCCCTGCCCCTCGTGACCATAGTCCCAGCTTTCGGCTGCGGCGTTCTTACCAAATCCTTACAAAAATCTGCAGCAGTTCAAAGAGAGTGGGATGCACGCAGCTCTTCCAATAAACATAACTCACCCCCCAAATGAATAGCAGAGCATTTGGTCAGGCTTTCGTGTATTCTGGTGGTTAAAATATTGAATTTAGTGTCTGAAAACTATACTGCAGGATTTCTGAAGCACAGCAGAGTTTGCAGGACCCTCCTGGAGAGCTGTTTTGTTCTGGGTGAGACGGAGGTTCCGGCAGTGGAGGAAGGTGATGGCGTGATGGTGGAGTGAGGAGACGCAATGGACTAGCATTAAATCTGATCTGACGTGTGGAAGAGAAGATTAGATCTATGATGGCTGGAGCAGTATTTGGGAAGGTTTGGCGGAGTTGAAGTTTGAACAGTTGACGTGATGCAGAGCTGACGTGGGGATGAACCCGAAGCCTGGGGGTGTGGGAATGTGGGGGCTGCTGGAGCCTGGCAGTGGGGCATGTCTTTGGTGGGGAAGGGCTTGATGGCGAGAGCCCCGTGGTCGTGTGTCCTGGGCCAGGAGCTCTGGGGGGTGGCCTGTGCTCCGACGGCGACCCCCCCGGGGACCGCTGCCTCCAGAGCCATCAGGGGAGCAGCTGCGCTGCGTTTGTCTGCACGTGGCGCTGCCTCTGCACAGAAATAGCCACTTCCAGAGAACACGGAGTAGTGAATGACAACAGTTTTACTGGGCTCAGCATCTTGGGGGAGGAGAGACTCTGAAAACACTTGCCATGCCAACTTCCGAAGGCGAGTTTTAGAAAGATAAGAGAAATTCATCAGAAAGACCTGAAAAATCAAAAGCAGTGACAACATCCATAAGGTGATACGGGAAGCGCTGGATCATCCAGGCAGAGCTGCACGAGGCAGGACCTTTGGAAGAGGAGATCATCAATAAGGCAGCGAGGCTGGTCTAGGAGACTATCCGAGAGTGAAGGGACCACTGGGAGTGGGATCCTGGGTGTGGGGAAGGCAGCGTGAGCTGCCAAGAGCAAAGTGAAGCTGTCTTCCATGGGAGGAATTTGTGCGGATGCTGGTGGTGTCTGATGTCTTTGGCCAAGATGAGGTCCCAGCGCAAGAGGCGGGATTAGAGAGTGTCCCGAAGGAGAATTCCCTCACTGCCCTCCCCCCTGCGCTGGCAGGGCAAATCGAGGTTTGGGAAGAGAAAAACCATGTCAGGGTACTGTGATGGTAAACATCGACAGGATTGTACAACGTATTTGTGTTTAGCAGGTGGTGGCTGCATGGGGGGAGGAGGGCTGAAGCTGTAATGGGATTTTGTTAGCAGGGGATGGATTTCAGTTTCACCGGTCCGAAACATTAAAACTTTACATGATAAATGTTACAATGATGTACAAATAACACATCAGAGTGGGGGTTTTTTCCCCCCATGCAGGATTTTGGTCTTTTTGATAGTACAGGGCTGGGAGCAGCAGGATGAATGATGGAGATGAGGAGCAAAGGCCAAACGGGAGACGGGAGTGGGGAAACAGAGAGAGAGCAAAGCGAAGCAGATCACTGACCGGGGCTAACGCTCAAGGCTTCGAGAGCTTTCATTAGACTTCCCCTCGTGTGAGGTTAATATGAGAACTAGGCACTTAGGGGTATGATGCAGAGCAATGCCATGAACTTCATCTTGGAGAAAAGAAATTATCCACATTAAAAATAACTTCTGCAATGACAACACTATAGCAAAAACTCACACTGCTGTTTGTCGGGCTGAAGCCTTTCAGTGCCAGTCCCTGGCTCTACCCGAGCTGGAGCCAGCTCTTGGTGCTGGCTCCTGACTCCTGCCCGTGGCCGGCTCGGGGGGAGGCAGCGCCGCTGCCCCCGCGGCTGGTGGGCCCGGGCACCCTGTGACTGGTGGCAGCTCTCCAAGTCGGCCAGAATCCTAATTCAGGAGAGCCTGGGGCTCGGGGGGCCCCGCAGACCCTCCAGAGTGGTCTTTGTGCCTCCCGCGCTCCGCGTCTCCCATTGCTGGTCCCTGGTGTAGGTATTTTGCACGAGGGGAAACTGTGAGCCTTCAAAGGCTGATGGAGGTTGCTGATAAATACAGGCAGTGCGTACCGCACGGGGAAGATTCAGACAGCTTCTGCATTTTGCTGGGTTTTCAGTTAACTGCAGTCCCACAGGCTTCCCTGTCAGCACTGGCATGAAAAATCTCTGTTTTAGTATGAGGACTCATCCCTTAAAATACAGAACAAAACATCAGAATGTTTAAAATGAGATGGAAAATGATGTCAGTGACATGACGCTGCTGTTCTGCCACTGGATGGGACGCTGTTCCCTGGCTGGGTGCAGCCCTGGGGTCCCCAGCAGAGCAGAGGACAGGAGCGGCGCCGCGGGGCTGAGGGGGGTCTGAGGGCTCGGCCGGCACAGCAGCGACCGGCCGGGTTTGTCCGGAGGAGGGGAAGTGCCAGTGAAATTGGGAGATGGCATTTAAAGCTACCAGGAGGACAGCTGTGCCACACAACTGCCATGGCTTCGTTTCTCACAATTTGTACTTCATCGCAATCTGTGCTTGTTGTGATTTACTGCTGGAGATTTACGCTTGTTGTTCCACCCTCAGCTTGCTGGTGAGGGAGATGGTTCTCAGGACCAGGGTGCCGCCGTGGGGCCTCCCCGGGGTGTCCAGCCCCCCTCGGCAGGGGGTTCCCGGTAGGGTCTGAGTGGAGGCGGCCGCGCGTTTCCTGTGCCACCTGCGGGCAGGTGAGTCCCAGCGATGTCCTGGCTGTACTGGGGGAGCCCCGCCATCCTTCCCAGTGCACTGCTCCCACTTCATCACTCTGATGTCGCTATCCCAGAGGAGCTTTTAAATCCACAGAATGTTTCTGCTTAGGGCTCATTCTTTCTTCTTTTCATTTTTTAACCTTTTTTTTTAAGGGGTGTCTGCCTGCAGCGAGGGTCTCAGTGTGAGTTTCTTGTCCCTCACTTGCCAGTTGTGTGTTCTGTTAACAGAACAGCCCCTGCGCCTCTCTCCGGGCCCACACATGGGTGTTCCTCTGTCACCGGGCAGGTTCAGGGAGGGGATGTCCTCAAAAGATTTGAGGTGAATTTTGGCATTGTTGTGGGTTATAGAATCATAGAATGGTTTGGGTTGGAAGCTCATCCCGTCCCACCCCCTGCCCTGGGCAGGGACACCTCCCACCAGCCCAGGCTGCTCCAAGCCCCGTCCAACCTGGCCTTGAACCCCTCCAGGGATGGGGCAGCCACAGCTTCTCTGGGCAACCTGGGCCAGGGGCTCACCCCCCTCACAGCAAACAAGTTCTTCCCCAGATCTCATCTCAGTCTCCCCTCTGTCAGTGTAAAACCCTTCCCCCTCGTCCCACGGCTCCCCTCCCGGAGCCAGAGTCCCTCCCCAGCTTTCCTGGAGCCCCTTGAGGGCCTGGCAGGGGCTGGAAGGTCTCCCCGGAGCCTTCTCTTCTCCAGGCTGACCCCCCCCAGCTCTCTCAGCCTGTCCCCACAGCAGAGGGGCTCCAGCCCTCCCAGCATCTCCCTGGACCTGTCAGGATGTGAGCGGCGGTGCGGCCGCGTGGCTGAGAGCAGGGGCCGGGAGTGAGGACCGTGCCTGGCGTGCGGATGAGGGCTGCGAGGCTCTGCAGCATAAGCAGCCCCCAGCTCCTCGCTGGGGACCCAGAGAGCAGGCAGCGGAGCAGAGCGGGTCGAGCGGGTGGGTGATGCTGTCCCCAGTGAAGGTTTGCCGGGAAAGAAACTGTGCTGCAGTAGATGGTGAGAGAACATGGTTGTCTTCTGCGCTGCGGTGTCCCACTGCGTGCTGGGCTGGTTCCAGTGATATATTTTCTGGATAGTGCTGTGTCAGGACTCTCAACTTGTGTCTATCTACATTTCTCTGTGCATCCAGCTGCTTTTCCCAAATATGTTAGTAAAACAATTCTTTTCCTCCTCTCTAGTATCATCCAGCTGCGATCTCCAAGTGCTTCACGTTGGGAAGTGAGTTAATACTCTGTACTTCAGTCCTTGAGTTACAGGAGACGGCCGATTCTCTGTGCTTTGCTCTTGCCCCTGAGGAGCTGTAGGTGACATCCCTTGGCCCTGCTGCGGTAACTTCTCTCCTTCATCTTCAGCCTCCTGCTGAGCAGTATTTCCCAGTACCTCTGTGGATTTACCTGCTGTGTTCCCCACCACCCTTCGCCCCGTCCCTGAGCCGTTTCAGCGCTGTGTTTCTTGGTGCTCCAGCTGCAGCCGCTGCCTGACAAGTGCTGGGCAGGAGCCCAGATGTCACCGCAGCCACCTCGGGGAGGCTTTGCCCGCTGTGCAGGTACTGCCAGAAATTAAACAGGCAGTTTGGCAATGAAGAGACAGCACAGCGAGTAACAAGAAGACATCCCAGTGCCTTTTTACCCTTCGGTGGCACAGTGTAGTCTGAATATTGTGAACATTATTGGGCAGCCTGCGTTGAACAGAGCTGTGTGGGGTGAAGGCAGAGACAAATGCTGCACATTAGTGGCGGGCTGGAGGTGCTCTCTTGTAGGCAGACACGTTGGAAAGAATGGGATTAAACAAGGAGGATGTGATTTAATGTAATGGTTGGTTTAGAGGAGCCATAAAAGTGGCAGTCTGTTCTGAGCAGGGTGGAGGTACCTGTTTGTAACGATGCCCTCCCCGTAGTGATTCACTGGTGTTTCTCACAGCGTCGCTGTTTCTGTAAATGTGAGCAGATACACATTTATTTATAGATGATGGATGAGCAGGCAGGCAGAGCGGCGGCTGGTCAATACTGACTGCGCTTCTCGGTGGGGAGCACGCTCTGCTCTGGAGATGCTGCAGAGCTGGCTGTCCTGGCAAGGCACAAGGATGCCATGGCGCAGGGAATCAGGAGATGATTTCAGTTTTGCCAGTCCACAGTATTTAAAACATTGGCCGCAGGGCTGACTCACAGCAAAGAGAAGCAGGACCGAGCAATGAAGTGATGAACTGTAAAGGAGGTCGTTATTGCCCATCAGGTAACGAACCTGGGAACTACCAGTGCAGGCGCAGCATGTGCCCATCACCCGGGGGGATGCGGAGGAGTGATTTGTGGCCAAGGCAGGAGGACTGCTGCTCACAGGAGTTATGGCAGGGGTATTACAGCTCCTCTCAGGTGGTGTGGGAATTTCTAACTGGGAGTAGAAAACTGCTTGTGTGGGGGCAGGTTATTCCCAGCTTACTACTATGGGGTTTTATACCTTCAGCCTTATGCATTGACCTGCTTCCCACTGCTGGTTGTGCAGGCTGGACTTTAGTTCTGAATCCACGTTGCCGTTTCTAGCGTTATACTGTCCCAGTTACGTGGGACGGAGCCTGGCAGATTCTGTCGTTCTTGCCCTGTGGCCGGGCAGTGGTGGGGCCGGGCTGGCAGTGCTGCCCTGCTGTCCCGAGACACTGTCCCCCTTCTGGGAAAGCTCCTGTCCTCTCAGACCGCTTTTCAACTCAGTGCTGAGTCCTCCCAGAGCTCAGTGCAGCAGTGAGAGCCCTCCAGCCCTGCTGTCTGCCAGCAAATGCTGCTCTGGTCTGGTAAGAGCACGGCCAGCTGCGGGGAGGTGCCTTACGCTCCTGCAGGCAAAGATGGGTCCAGTGTGGTTAAACTCGGCTGAGCTGCGCCTACCAAAGTTCATAAAGTGTCTGCATGCTCGCCAGCATGCCCGTGGTGCTTCGCTTCCTCTGCTGCTGCAGGAGCGATGCTCACCTTCAGCACAACTGTCTTTGTCACCCAGGGTCTCAGAGCAGAGAACAGGCGCCGGTGCCAGGGGTTTTCCAGCACACGGGAGGGACGGAATAACCCCAGCACTGCATGGCCCAGAGCGAGTCCCCTGCGCGCTGTGCGGGTGGGCATGAGGCCAGGAGGAGGAGGGAGCAGTGCTCATGGCACCTTGTGCAGGGGGGATTTTGGCTCCAGGACAGCTTTTAATTTTATCTAAAGCTGGCCAACTTTGAAACACACACTAAATCTGGAAGGCTGGTCCATAATCCTGGTTTTTACCTGCTTCTCCCAAACAAGTGTCCTAATGCAAGGCCAGAATGATTACGCATCTCCTCCTTTGTAGGCTCATTTTGGCATTACAATTCCTGTCTGCCTGCCCAGAGAGTGGCTCCGGCTTGGCAGGAGTTTGGCCCTGGTTTGGGCAGTGCAAGCTCTTGGATGACATGCTATTTTGGGAGGGTCGTTAGGCTACACCTCTGGGCTGTGAGGCTGGAGCTCTCTCGTACTGCTCCCGCTCCACAGCACGTGAGGCCGCCAGGTTCCCATCCCAGCGAGGGCTGGGCATGGCGCTGGCACCCTGCACCCGCACCTCTGGGGCGTCTCTACTGCCGCTGTGGGAAGGGCAGCCAGGGATGCTCGCGGGAGGGACCACCACCCGAGGGGGGGAAAGAGACGCCCCGCTTCTGAGACTGGGCTTCAGCCCAAAACACCTGATATTTTGAGAATTTTATGTCTTGGTTTAATGTTTATGTGGCTCATAACCAGCGTGCAGAAGGCTCCCTGTAAAGCTGCCAAAGGCGCTCAGGACCCCAGGAGCTTTCTGGTGTCAGCCGTATGGAGTGACCCGTGCTGAGGCAATGACTGGACCATCGTTGCCATTTCAATGATGTGGTATTTATTATGCATTTTTATAAGGCTCCCTAGCTATGGTATCTGCACCCCAAATAAGACCAAACTTTATGGCTTGGCATGAAATTGCTAATATTGCCTGGAATTCAGCATTGCTGACACTGGGTAGCAATCTCAGCTGTTGTAAAGTGGTGTTGTTTCCCATTTATGGAGCTATTACTTTACGGTGGGTAGAAGTCTCGCCAGTGGCATTTACTGAGCTAGGCTGCTCATAGTGAAGAATTTTTTTAGCTGGCTTTAATCTTTCTGTTCAAATATCTTCCAATCTGAAATTTTCCAGGTTTTTCATTGCTTCTGGCTCAGTTTCAGTTAAAATGGACTGGAATTTTTTAAATGAGGCAAGGTGAAGGAATAATGGCTGCAATATATTCCTTGAGTAGACATGATGCTTTTAAAAAAACCCAGCACGATAGAAAGCTAATATTTTACATGGGTGTTAGCAGTGAAGCAAATGTGTGATGGTTAGTGCTTCAGAGGAAATGAATTCTGATTTTGCATTGTAGTAGGGATTAGAAAAATCAGGTTATGTAGGTGTAGATTTATTTATAAATGGCAGTCTACTAAATCAGGGTCCCATAAATGCTGTTGTGGTCTAGGTCATATCTCTACGGAGAGGCTTACCTTGGCTTCACGTCCCCTCTCCTGCAGTCACTTACTGATCCTTGCCCCAGCAAACGACATGAGCGCCTAATCGAGGTGTGGGTTAGGAAGCCAAGTGCAGGTCCTTGTCTCCCAGGTGTGCCATCAGGCAGTGATGGACATTCCTGCCTTTGAGCCGGCGGTGACGCTTCTAGCTCAGAATCCTGAAACAGACCCTGAAATTTGCAGCCCATGTAAATACCTGCCTTAGAGCAGGGTGGGGAGCCCTTCCCCCTTCCCCCTTCCCCCTTCCCCCTTCCCCGCGTTGCTCATGTTTCTCCTAGCCCAGCTGTCCGTGCCAAGGCCAAGAGGATGCGAGATAAGCAGCCGGGCAGAGACGGTTGGATGAGCACCAGAGAGGCCACCTTGGTGACGGGTGTCCCTTGGTCAAGGTGCGTGCTGCTCTCCCTGGGGCACACCATGAAGCCAGCCCTGGTACAGCTGCGACGTGGGCGGTCAGCGGTGCGGGTGGTTTGCCATGCTTTTCCCTCCACACTGCAGCTCACCTTGGGTCCCCAGCGCTGCACCAGGAGAGGGTGGCTGCAGGGTGTGTGGCCTGAGATGTGGACATGCAGCCTCCTCTCCTGGTGCCTCCACAGGTGCCGGGGCAGGTTTTGTGAAGGCTGTCAGCTTTAGCTTGCCTTCTCCTTGGAGGCGTGTCGGTTGCTGCTGTTCATACGCCGGTGCTCTGCGCAGCGGTGAGAGCGAGCGCTGTGCCCAAACCCAGCGTGGAGCCGAGCCTTTGGCTTGCAGATGGTAGCAGAAACCCGAGGCTGTGAGGGTTCCTCGCTCCCAGCTCGGCGTCACAGAGCTCCAGTCCAGGGGGCTCCGGCTGTGGTCTGCCCCGGCTGATGAGCGGGTGAGCTCGGGTGGCTGTGGGCAGAGCGGCCTTTTGAGCCGAGGTTCGCCCAGAAGCATGATCAGACATTTGCGCCTCATGTGTGACTCTTACATCCTCCTCCAGGCTGCCTTCTGCGTGATCTTTCACATCTCCTTTAATTCCAGGATCACTGGAACAAAAAGGCTCATCTTCAACCTGGAATCCCCGGCACCATGCCAGCTTTCTGTGCATTCCCTGACGAATGCAACAGACACAGCGGTGTCTGCCCTGCTCATTGCAAGCCATTGCCTTCTCAGGCTCTGTTTGGGGCTCCCATAGTTGTAAAATTACCCTTTGTACCTGTCAGGAAAATGTTTCTTGCCTCGTTTGTGCCTGTGGACGGTTGTGGGTCCCCTCTGGCTGCTTTGGTGCTGGAGGTGTTACTGAGGTAGGTCGTTGCCCGTAACAATTTTCCCCTCAGTAGAATAGACACGGTCGCACTTGCTGCTCTCGGAGCAATACAGTTCCCTTCCATGACTTGATATTCATTAAAAGTATGTGCTACTGGTCCACTGCTGTCACATGCCAGCTGCGTTAGGAATCTGAGATGAAGATTACGCAGTGTCCTGGCTGAACAGAGGAAACACTCTAGGGTTTGCCTGCACTTCACGTGTGTTGATTTCCATGGTCTCGTCTCCATTAGCCCGTCAGCCTTTGCATTATGTTCTTACCAAAAGCCAAGGCAAAGCATTAATTTAACTTTTAGACTATCTTCATACCGCTCTCAGCACATAGCACCTCACCTCTTTTGTCTGTGTTCTGTTTTTCTGAGAGGCTGAAGAGCTTTTCCCTGTTTGCTTTAATTTCCTTTGCAAGGTTTTCCCACTGCTGCAGTTACCCCATCCTCATCTTTTCACTGCGTTCTCATGCAGGGGCCTTCCCAGAATTTTAGCTGCTGGTTTCTGAACCCTCCCACTCCCAACTTGCTGTGTCTGTTGAGAGAGAGACCAAAACTCCCCTCCCAGCAGTGAATTGCGCATGTGGGCACACTAAGTCACTTTGGGGTCTCGGACTGGAGTCATCCAGCAAGAAGGAGGAAGCTGCAGGTGAGTATATCCATCGATTTAGGAAGGAATCGAAATGCCCTCTTTAGGCACAGACCAGCTTCTCTCCAGGTGAAGTTAGGAATAAACTTCCCTGGTGGATGATCCACCTCATGTTTTGGTTTTTTTCCTGGAAGAAGCTGATACCAGTCGCTGCCAGGATTCGAAGGACTGACTGGTGGGGACTGGGAGCCTGTGCTTCTGTCTTTGAACAGCTGAGTGGGCTGTGAAATGATTTGACATACAGAAGGATCACCTGAGCCTTGTGCTGAGAGTGAGGGTGGCTCTGAACTTCTCCTTAACGAGAAGGAAAGCTCTGTGTTAAACCACGGTGGGACATCAGACTCGATGCCCGGCTCACCGGAGGATCCCCTGGGCCTGCAGAGCTGAGGACTGGCAGCAACGGGCGGGGGAGAAGGCTCCTGCGGTCACACCGTTCAGAAAAAGGAGCCGTCGTCATTCATAGCACAACCCAACACCAGCCCTCCTGAATACCAGCCAGGCCTTGGGAGGGAGCAGCAAGCAGGAGCAGCATGGGTTCTGCACAGAGCACTGGATGAGCATCGCTGACTCTTGTGTCCTGATGTGCTGTCCGTGTTTTCAAGAGGAATTTGGAGACACGTTAGAAGGGAGAGACAAGAACTACTGCTGTTCTCATCCAGCTGTGGGGTGGAGGGGTAGCGCAGGGATGAGGAGGTGCCATGCTCTAGCCAAGGAGCATCGCTCTGAAGGCAATTTCAGTGGTCTCTGTTGGAGGAAGGTTAGATTAGGTGAATACAGTGATCTTACCTGAAATTTTAGGAGCCATTTTTAGCCTTCATCTCAGCTTAGACTCTCTGCTCCCTCTGGCGCTGGAAGCTACCAGTGCCCTGGAAGCCCTTGTTACTGAAACACGTGTGTGAGTCTGGGCTTTTGCCTGCCCCACACAGTGGCATCGTGTCTTCTCTTCTAAGTCATCTCTTGCCACTGAACCTCTCCATTCTCTTCTCTGTTTTACCAAGCTTCTCTCAGCTGCAGCCTTTGCTTGTCCTTCTCCATGGTGTCCTGGAAGATGTCTTCATCCTTTTCTAACAAGGCTGTGGGTGCCTGCACTGAAAGCAGCTGAAGGAGGCGTTCTCCAGCAGGAGGGTGCGTGGACACGGTGTCACAGAGATTCTGCTGTTTTCGTGGTATTGTAGGGACGAGGTTGCCCAAGAGCTTCACACCAGCGTTACTCTGGGGGAAATGACAGAGTCCGGGACATTGGTGGTGGCATCCCAGCCATGCTGCCCACCTTGTGCAGACAAGGCTGAGGGCAGGCAGAGGTCTGGCGTGAGGTCCATGGATCGTGGTGGTGCAGAGAGGGGGATTTGGGCACAGGAAGAGTAGGGGAGCCTTTGGAGGCAGGATGGACCCGGACAGGAGAGACAAAGCCAGCCTGCTGTTACCGAGAAGTGACAGGTCATGGGGAATATTTAAACCAACATTCACAGGAAAGCCCGAGGGAATTTAAAATTGCAGAATTTCTGGCCGAGGTGTGAAACTTGTTTTTGCAAACTGCCACTGTGCCAGAGGACTGGGGTTGCCAAGATGCCCTTAGCAGGGCCTGTTGTGACAGGAGAAGGGGTAATGGCTTCAAGCTGAAAGAGGGGAGATTCAGACTAGACTAGATCGAAGAAAAAGTGTTTTATGCTGAGAGTGGTGAGCCCCTGGCCCAGGTTGCCCAGAGAAGCTGTGGCTGCCCCATCCCTGGAGGGGTTGAAGGCCAGGTTGGACGGGGCTTGGAGCAAGCTGGGCTGGTGGGAGGTGTCCCTGCCCAGGGCAGGGGGTGCCACTGGGTGGCCTTTAAGGTCCCTTCCAACCCAAACCCTTCTGTGATTCTATGATCCGCATCCACCAGAAGGGCTGCAGAGGGGATCCACGAAGCTGTTGAAATCCTTTGTATGATGGTGGTGTCTGCAATCAGAAGGGATAAGGTCACTGAGCATGTGGAGAAGCACAGCCTGTTGGGAAGCAATCAGCATGGCTTTTGTGAAGGGACACTTGCCTTGCTGACCTAATGGAGGAGCTGTACAAGGTGTCAGCAGACCTCTGGATGGAGGGAATCTGGTGAACAAAATGTATTTGGATTTTCAGAAAAGCTTTAGATAAGTTTTCACATCAAGGCTATTGATGAAACTAAAATTTGAAAGCCTTTCTTTATCACTTGAAAGCTTGTTACAGGGAGGAAGTAAAGCATGGGACTTAAATGTAATTTTTCAGGATGGCAAACAGTCAGCAGTGGGGTACCCAGGGATGGTGTTGGGACCTGTTTCTTTCTCCGTTTTCATCAGTGAACTGAAGAAGGGATTGCTTGTGGAACCTCCAAGTCTGTGGATGATATAAAGTTTTTTAAGTAGCCACATGATGCATCAATGCTGATAAACTCCAGGAGGACCCCCAAAGTGAGAGGGCAAAAGGTGGCAGATGGGCCACCATGCAGATACGTGCACTGTAAAGCTTCTAGGGAAGAGCCATCTGAACACGGACCTGGTGGGTAGAGCTCCAGAGAGGTCTTGGCACTGGTACCGACAGCTCTCAAAATCATGGGCTCTGTGCACAACGGCAGCCAAAAAAGCCAACAAAATATAACAGGGCAGAGACGGAAAGCAAGGTGGGCAGTGTCATTTGGGGCTGTGCTGATCCTGCTCGGGCACACCTGCAGTGCTGTGTGCAGGTCTGGTTCAGCAGCGCAAGGAGGAAGTGGTGGAGACAGAGAAGGTCCAGAGAAGGGCAACTAAAATGGTCAAGGGCTTGGAGCAGCTGCCCTTCGAGGACAGACTGAGAAGGCTGGGACTCTCCAGTTTGGAGAAGAGAAGTCTCGGGGGGATGCATGGCCAAGGCTTACAAAGCTCCCCAAGGCGGTGGAGACAGTGAAGGCAGAGCTGCTGTTCACCAAATCCTGCAGCATTAGGAGAGGGCTCTCAGTGAGACCAGCGGCAGATCAGGTGAAACCAGACAAAAGCAAGACTTCTTTGTGCAGCAGGCAACGGTCGTCTGGAGCTGGCTGCCGTGGGAGGCCATGGAGGAGGACGGTACCGGCAGGTTCAGAGAGGGATCAGATGAGTTCCTGGAGAGCAGGTCCTTGCACAGGTACCGATGGGACTGAGCAGGGTCATTCCTGCTAACGTCTCCGGTACAACAACATTGGATGCTGGACGGCACAAGGGGAATGGACCACCCAAAATGGCCAGGCACACGTGGTCTCCTTAATTAACAGCATAGAATCATAGAATCATAGAATCATAGAACCATAGGGTTGGAAGGGACCTCTGGAGATCATCTAGTCCAACCCCCCTGCCAGAGCAGGGTCACCTAGAGCAGGTTACACAGGAACACGTCCAGGCGGGTTTTGAATGTCTCCAGAGATGGAGACTCCACCACCTCTCTGGGCAGCCTGTTCCAGTGCTCTGCCACCCTCAGGGTAAAGAAGTTCCTCCTCATGTTTAGGTGGAACTTCTTATGCTCAAGTTTGTGCCCATTGCCTCTTGTCCTGTCCCCGGGCACTACTGAAAAGAGCCTGGTCCCATCCTCCTGACACCCACCCTTTAAGTATTTATAAGTGTTGATAAGATCCCCCCTCAGCCGTCTTTTTTCCAGACTGAAGAGACCCAAATCCCTCAGCCTTTCCTCATAAGAGAGGTGTTCCAGTCCCCTAATCATCCTGGTAGCCCTCTGCTGCACCCTTTCCAGCAGTTCCCTGTCCTTCTGGAACCGGGGAGCCCAGAACTGGACACAGTACTCCAGGTGTGGCCTCACCAATGCAGAGTAGAGGGGGAGGATGACCTCCCTTGACCTGCTGGCCACACTCTTGTAATTACTCTTGTAATGCCACTGTCAAAGACAGAGAACAAGGCTAATGGACCTTTAGTCTGGTCCTGTGGAGTATTGCTGGAGTATGTGGAGTGTAGCTATTGGTTAATTAGCTCAGGGTGAGGCTGTTACTGTTGTGTTGTATTTCATTGACCTGAAGTTTGTAGAGAGTGTTTCTGTTCTGACCCTGGATGTTGAAACTGTGATGGAAAGCTTTTGGCTTTTAGTATCTGCTGGAAGTTGCAAGCAGCACGCATGTCTGATTGCATTAGATGTGTTATTTGTAAGATCTGTTTAGGTTAGGTATGATTTCCATCCTCAGGCCTTTTCTCCCTCAGTGTTAGAGCTGACACAGCTTTGCTCCAGTGTTGCCGCACAGTTTCTGCATGTGGGAACCCCGCCTGGGGCAATGCGTCCATTGATATTTCAGATGTGCTGGCAGAGCTGCTGCTAGCTTTGCTGGGGCTGCGTCTGTGACTTTGGTTGAGTGGAACTTCTCAAACCACATCCCTGAAGTGTTCTCTCTCTCTTGTCTCGGTTGTGACAGTTTGGAGGGAGCCTTAAAGAGGAGGAATAACTCTGAACAGGCTGTCCAGGTTCCGACACAGACCTTGTTCCTGGGGCACTTGGCCACTTCTGTCACACTGGCTCTGATCGACGTGTCTCAGTGGGAGGTGGGAATGAACCATCTGAGGCTGGCTGAGATCTGGGCCCTGAGAAGCTGCTATGTCTCCGGGGCCTTTGGGCAAGCTGGAAATCGAAGCTGGCCTTGGTGAGTGTCAGTACAGTGCTGTGCCACCCAGCCTGCCCGCTCTCCTGGCTCCCACCAGGTCCTGTTTCTCCAGCAGCTGCAGCGGCAGAGGTTGGTTCAGAGTCAGACAGCCCTTTCCTAACCCACCTCTAACAGGCTGGAGGTGTCCTGAAGCTCAAGAGCGCTGAGGGCACATCCCTCCATGCTAGCTTGGAGGCTCACAGAGGCGAGCCGTTACCTTTCCTGGTCAGGTCTTGCATGTCTCTTGGCTTGCAGCTTGTGGTAATAGCAGCGATTTAGAAGTTAGTTTTTCTTGCAGAGTTCTTGCACAAAGTTGTTTAGATTGTGTCGAGGACCTGAGAATTGCATGTTCAATGGGTGAGCAGGAGACCGTCTATAAATGCTGCTGTGTCTTCACCCTCAGCCCCTGCACCAGTGCTATCTCCAGACTGACTCCAGCTCGGTGCAGGGGACTGCTGGAGCTCTGTGGAAATGGCTCCTCGTGTCCTCTGGTGTGTTGTGGTTCTTCCATCCCCATGACCAGAGTCTGCTCTCGTGCTGCTCCAGCATTTCCCCAGGCATGGCTCAAAGTCCCTCTTCTAGGCGAGACACACCTTCAGCAGCTTATGGTCATCTGGGGGTTGTTTTGGACTACTTCACAAGGAGGAAAATGAAATGGAAACTCCACAAGTCCCTGTTGTCTTCCTCCTAGAGTTTCATTTAAGGTATTTACATGCTCTTGCACACTGACTACCAGGCACATCCAACTCTTTCCATCAGCTCTTTCTCCTAATCTGATTCACATACTCAAGAACCAGTTCTAAAATTCAATCAGATACCCTTTCTAGTTGCCTAATATACTCCAGCAGAGTTTTTATTATTGGAATATATTCAATTATGTTGTTCCTTTCACATTTCTTAAAGGTGCAGTTCTAGTTTCCCTTTTTTTCCCTGAAATGAATAACTATGTATTCTGCAAAACCACGTACAGAGGACTGTAGTGAATGGAGCCCAGTGTGTTTCTCCATTCACCATCCCCGTGGAGGGTAAGGTCTGACATGCTTTTCGGCTAAGACAGTTCAGTGAAGTAATGTTTTGTGACATCCTTAAATCCAGTTATTTTGCTGCAGGCTCATTTGTCTGCTGGGGTGCAGGCATAACGCAGATGATACCAGATGCGCTGGCAGATAACTTGCTGGTACCTGTGGTGGTTCCAGCTTTGCTATTTCGATGCAGACCTGCCCTAAGCACCAACTCCCCGGTTTTGTGGGGGGATCTTGTGGAGGGGAAGGGCCCGGAGGATGCCTGGGGCCAAAGCCATTTGTGTACTTGTAGTCCAGGGTGTTCGGGCGAGGAAACAGCCTTGGCAGTCACTGCTGCAGGAGGGTTTTATCAGCGTCAAAATCTGAAGGCTTAGTCAAAGACAAAGAATAGATACTATGGTGACAATCTACGTGAAGAATTACCGCTACTGATAAGCAGTGTCTTCCCCTCAGTTAAATTCCTGTTTGTATATTTATAATCTGCTTATCTAAATTCCCTATGTGCTTTCAATTGAATGTGGCATTCTGCTTCACTTCCTATATTAAACTATTTGTAGCATTGCCGTGCGCAGCAAACCAGCTCTCGTAGCTCACCCCAGATGTAGTGAAATCTCCTCGATCCATGAAATTATTGTCCCTCAGCCTTTACCTGAGAGGGAACATGGCCCCAGTTACCATTGCAAAGGACCCCAAAGCTCTGCCTGAAGGAGTGGGTGCAAGTGCAGGTTACTGCTGGGTGCCGGACCGCAGCGATTGTTGGCCCAGCAGGGCTCGCCTGGTGGCATGGGCTGGCCACAAGCAACGCGTGGGCTCCCCGAAATCATGCTGGTAACGTCAGGATGGGGATTACTGCGTTGCTTCAGGGTACTGATCAGGATCGCGTTGCTCTGGGAGCTGTGGCGTCCTGCTCCTTGACTGGTGTGCCTGAGGTCTTCCGGGGTGACACGTCCGTGCTACTGCAGCAGGGAGCTCTGCCATGGTGGGGGGTGCCGGCAGCCGGACGAGCCCGTGTTGTTGAGCACCGGGTTGGGCAAGACCGGCCCATGGCACTGTTCCAAAAGCCTTGGTTAGCCAGGCAGGTGGGTGGGCAACTGGGAGGGGGTCCCAGGTGCCTTCTGCTAGCCGGGGATGCCAAGCGTGGCGAGCAGGCTTGAGTTTTCTGTATTGCCTTTTGTGTCTCTGCAATTTGTGGTTGGTGGGAGAGACTGGCTGGCGTGGAGCCTTGGCAGGGACCCGGAGCAGGGGAGGTGCCTGTTGGGTGGTGGTAGAGATCACCCTTTCGTGGGAGCTGCTGTAAATATGGTATCATAAAACCTCATTTTGTATAGCAATTAGCATCCCCTGCCTCTGCCCTGGGTGCGTTGCAGAGCCTGTGGCTGAGGACAGCACAGGAGATGATGATTGGCGGTGTTTGTGTTTGAGAGGGAAACAACACCACCTATGAAAGGCAGCGGTGAGACGATGGTTTGAGAGAAGTTGTGAAAGTGGGTGAGGAGCTCCTGAGGTGTGAAGGCGCCTGGAGGGTACCAGGCACCACAGGAGTTCGGGAGGAAGGCGCTTCCAGTGAGATGGCCCCTTGTGTGCAGGGACAGAGCTGGGCTACGGACACCCATCGGGGGGGGGGTCCATCTCCTGCAGCTTGCTCTTTTTGTCTTTGGAGAAAGGCAGGTAAAAATAATTAGTGAAAGCGAAGTTTATTGTCCAAGCAGGTAAATCGAAGGAGGCAGCTCTCCCGTCCACCGAGCTCCAAGAGGGGGGCCAGCTGTGGGTTTGTGGTAGCACAGCCATTGCCTCGGGCCAGACCGTGGGGGCTGGGGCTGTGCCAGCACCCGGAGTCTCTGCTGCTGCTGGAGTGCTGCAAGAGCATCGCTGGGGCAGGGGGACCGCTTGTGTTCAGGTGTAGAGGCGGCTGAACCCCAGGGATCCAGTCTGGTGCGGACGAGGAGGGGACGCATGGGTGGAAAATGCTGTAAGGAAATGTGGGACAGTGACATGTGGGTGTTGGAGAAGGGAGGTGGGGGGACAAGGCAGCGGGTGGTGATGTCCTGCCCAAAGGCAGGAGAAAACATACTAGGGGGAAGCTGGACCTTTGGGAAGTGGCTCCACAAAGGTTAAGGCAACAAGGGCAACTGCTGCACCCATGGAGAAGTGTTTCTGCGACCTGTGCCCACGGGGGGGGTGTTAATCTGGGGACCCTTGGTGTTACAGCAGCCTCCCCCAGGCTGCATCACCCCTCCACTGCCACCAGCCCTGACCTGCAGAGTCTGGACGGGGCAGGACAGGGTCCTCTTCTCAGAGCATCGCTGTTTCCAGTGCCGGTGGTGCTCTGCAGCTGGAGGCTCGGAGCGGAGCAGACGAGTCTCACTCGTGGAAAACGTGGGCAGGAATTGGCCCACGGTCACGCGGGGATTGAGGACAGATGGAGTCTCCTCCTGGCCAGAGTAAGTGGAAGCTGAACTCATGTTTTACAGTGCACACGTTTATATACACATATGTAATGTATATAAATGATTTATTGTGGCTCGCCCTTTGTCTCTATAATCCACGATTCAGGTTTTAGGGAGCATGTGCATCTTTTTGCATCATCACTAAATCGAGCCTTCCTGGACTTAGACATGCTACGTGTGCAGTTCCCCAGCAACGGGGAACACAGTGGATCTAATCTGTCTGGGCAACAGTGGACATTTGGTTTAATGCCCTGTGTTAAATGGTTGGTTCTGCTGGAGAACATGGCACAGTGCGGAGGTGTAACGTAAATAAGCGGTGATCTAGATGTGCAAGAGCAGTGGGTTGCTGAGAGGGGAGGTGCTGGGGCGGGAGGAGGTTAGGAGGAAAAATCAAGTGTTGGTCTCGTGAATGGTCTTTAGTGTTTTCTGTAGTGTCCTTGACATGAGGAGCACTCTTGAACTTCACTGATGATGTAAAGTCAGTGCTTAGGAGGACTGGAATATTAGGAAGAATTTGAAGGGTGGGAAAACTAGAAATAAGATAAAACAGTAAGCAAGCTGTGTTTAAAAGATAACGACAAAAATTTTGACTATGAGTTCATAGTTGTCTTATCTGTTAGAAACAATAGAGGAAAATGTTTGGGAATATTAATCAGAAGATGACGGCCAGTGTCTATTGTGACGTGAAGGCAAATGCTGCCATAGTTGTAAGACCTGTAAGACCTTATTTAAAATACTGTGTACTGATCACCGTTACAAATGCTCAGAAAAAGATGAACGGAAGCTGGAGCAGAGGAGTGCTGCTGGTAGGGCCGGGAGACATGGGGGTGACCATCCTGGGAACAGGCCTCTGTGTGCCCCGGATCCTGTTCCCCGTATGCAGGGAAAAGTCACAAAATAGAGCAAATGCCCGTGACGTATTTGCCCATAACTGGTGAGCAGCAGTCAGCGGGCTCCCTGAGACAAAGGCTGCCTATGGATTATCATTTCCATTAACCAGCGGTGGATTGTCCTTTATGAATTTGTCTAATCCCCTTTTGAAGTCGTCTCTGCTGTTGGCATTCGTGACATCCTGCGGCACAGTCCCTTAGCTGAGCGAAACGGCGTTTCCTTCTTGTGTTAAACTCCATGTCCCTGCCACAAGGTTAACTAATGCAAAGGCACTGGAGAATGGGCTTGTTTATCCTACGGAATTCAAGACAGAGATGGGATTAAGCATCAGGAAAGGGCAAAATTAACAGAAATGCGAGACAATATTGTCACTGGTACAAGTTGGTATAATTTTTCCATACATCAATATGGATCTAGAAAGTAAAAAGTGCCCCTCGGAGCTGCAAGGGGAATTCTCCCAGTAGGAGCGCCTTGAGTCAGGTGTTACCTTTTGAGTCCTCCTTGGGTCCAGACTTGCTCTCTTTTGTACTTAATGGCTCTCAGTGGAGAGGTTTCTGCCTTGAGTTTGTTCTGTGGCTTCTTAAAGCCCATGTAAACTTTCCACAACATCAGGCAGGGGAGAATTTTGCAGCTCCCTTACCCTTATGTGAGTATCTCCTTCTCTCTAGTGTGGACCAGCCCTCTCCCTGCTTTGTTTTACACCGTCCAGCTCCTGCCTGTGAACAGCAGATCCCTATTGATCTTCTCTGTCCCACCCCTGGTGTCACAGATCTCTGCCATGCCCCCTCAGTTTTCTCCTCCTAGGCTGAGGATGCTTTGGTTGTGAATCATAGAATCACTGAACGGCTTGGGTTTGAAGGGACCCTTAAAGGCCATCCAGTCCAATCCCCCTGCAATGAGTGGGGACATCTTCAACTCGATCAGGTTGCTCCTTGTGCAGAAGCCATCGTAGACCTTTACTTGTCCCGGTCATAGTTCCTTGGCCTCTTCCAGACCTGCAACAGCCTTTTGGAGGCAAGAGATCAGAACTGTGCAGAGATGCACAAAGATGGATTGACTCTTCCAGAAATTCCTGTTTGTCCATCTGTACAGTAGTCTTCATCTTTACGTAGTCTCTCAATTTGGCCAGTAGAGATAGCAGGTTTAATTGTGTGCCATTTCTCCCCCAGATACTTTTTTAAAATTGCTGACCCATTTGCCACGTTCTGGCACCAAAAGCAGATTTGAGGAAGAGGTTACGCACCACCCTCTGTAGTTCAGACATTTCAAACCCGAGGTCCTGGTGGTTTCTTGCCACCTCGCTGCTGATCGGCAATTCTGTTGTCTCCTGCCAAGGCCGAGGCAGAGTCTCCAATAGGCCGTCAGTCAGCGAGAGTGTGGGGTCATCGCCAATCTCTGTCCAATCTCCTGAAAACATAGCTGGCAATTTTCTTTTTGTTTTTCTACTATGGCTTTATTCTCTTTGAGCCATTTCTTTTATCCCTTGGTTATCTATTGGTCTTTTAAGTCCCTGACAGGTTTTCTGTTCTTGATGTTTCTGAAAAATGACTTACTAGTTTTTAGGCTTTCTACACATTATTCTTAGTATTTCTTTTTTTTTTTTTCATTTTTCCCCCATTTAACAAAATAATGCATGATCTATTCTGTTTTTTTCTCATTAAATACAACTTTTGTCTTTTTGGGTGGCATTCCTTACTTCTTATAGCCTTACTTACTCAGGTATTCTTTAGTCTTGCTGGCTTCCTTTAGGTCCTTCTGAAGTTCTTCTTTACAGGTAGTACGTGTCTGAGCACCCGAAAAGGTGCCTTGAAATAGTCTCCGGGACACCAGCAAAGGCTTTACTTTTAATGGTGCCTTTTAGTTTCTTATTACCAAAATTAATTTTTATGAATTTTCAAGTCCCTGTGTTTTAAACTGAGCACAACGGCCATTGATTTATTGGCATCCGTTGCTTCAGCAAGATTACAAATCTAGCTATATTGGGGCCACTGTTAAATAATGACTCTTAATTAATAAGATTATGAGCAACAGCACACTCATTGGCTAATGTGAAGCCAGGAATGCATTTTCCTGTGGCTGATTCCCTGCCTGGCTGCTCCGCTGGCCATGCCTAAAAATGTAATCTTGCCGTCATGCCCCGACATGGTGTTTGCTCGGTCTGTGCAGCATTCACGGGCGAATCGCGCTCCCCTGGCGTTGGCTCACCTCTCCAGTCTCCAGCAGATTGCGCTCAGCATCCCCGTGCTGCCTGCGAGGCCGGGAGCGCGGTCCTGACCATGGACGTCTCCTGCTGGGGCATCAGCCCGTGGCACGTCTGTGGTCCTTGTTGGCACAGGCACTCGTTAATCTGATTTAGCTCTAAGCCGTCTTTGCCACGCCGCACCTCCTCCCCTGCCGGTGCCCGCTCTGCCGATCCCCGGCGCTTTGTGTTACGCTTTCCTACTGTGTCTTTCTTCCTCTGAGCTTCCAGTGCATCCATTGTAGCAATATTTTTATTAAAGGTAGGCATTCTGGTTCTCCTGTCTTATTTCTTAGACTCACAGCTCCTGTGCAGAGGAACATATGCATTAGTTTGGGGGTTCTATTTTTCCATTCTGTTTGTGCAACTGCTCTTCATGGTTTTATATCTGACTTTTGCCAGCTTCTGTCCTATCTCTCTATGGCTTCACCCCTACAGCATGAGTCATGCCAAAGCAGGTGCTTTTCCGCATATGCCGGCTTTTCCATCCCTTTAGCTGTAATGCTCTCCTGTAACCTTGTTAATGTTAAATCCCAGCAGCTTGCTTCCACTGTGGTTTTGAAGTAGTATGCCTCTCCTGCATGGGTATCATATTTTCAGAGTTTTCCTCAGTTTCTAATCAGTACACATCCTCCTTTTTATGCCATTTTCTCAGTCATGCAGTGGGATTTTACCTCCCTGCTCCTCTATCTGGCTTCTGTATGCTGCCGAGCGTATTTCAGAAAACATGAACATGCAGGTCTTGATCCTCAGCTCCCTAAAAGTTGCCTCCAGCTGCTCTCTCCCACCCTCCCCGTTCCACAGACCCAGGGACCTCAAACACGGGATCCTCCCCAGCGTGTCCAGACATCCCATGAGGTCTGCGACCTTTCCAGGTGGGACGTTAGTCACCAGGAAGTCTACTCGTGTTTCATTCACAAACCTGGTCGTCTCCGTGCTTGATAACCAGACCGGCCGCTCTGTAATTTGCCGTGTCTGGCAGCACTTCCCCCTTCTCGAACTTTAGTTTTTTCTACCGTGAGACTTGTGCCAGCTCTTCAGCAGCGTCACGACTGAAGTCAGAGGGGAGATGGCTCCACGCAGCAGGACTTCAGCTCTTCTCTCCTGACTCTGTAGTTGGGCCTCCACCTTAGCCAGATCTGCTTGCCGATTCAGGGATTGCCTTAACTCCTTACTCAGGATCTTACGTCTCTGCAGGGATTCGCTTTTTTCAGCCGTCACGTTGTCTTTTCTTTTGCAAACTGGCATGCTCATATCCTGTGCCTTTCACGCATCCGTGCAAAGCTACAACTCACGTGCACAGCTTGTCATCAGTCGTCCTTATGGCATAAGTTTTAGGGTTAGACTTTCCAGACTTGGAGATATTAAGAGCAGTCGTACAGTGCTCTGTAATAAAGTCATTCCGTGTGACTTCGACAGCTCTTCAGCGGCTCGTCTGCAAGACGAAGTTGGTGCTAAACAAGCTGAGCAGGGAATTTGCAGCACAAAGTGGGTTTGCTGCCAGTGCGGATGCTCTTCCTTGGGAGTGCGCCGCGAGCGGGCGCTCGCGGCCTGGGGCACCGCCGGTCAAATTTATGCTTACTGTAGTTCTACGCAGATACAACCCTTAGAGTGCTCTTTGGCCGTTGGTGAGTTGGAAACAGCTGCGACTGTTTCAGTAAGTAAAGCGGGGTCAGAGCGCAGTCTGAGCAGCGCGGCTGTGGCCGTGTCCCCAGGGTGGTGGGGCTGGGGCTGCTCTGCTGTGAGGGGAGACCTGTGGATGGGAGCCAGCGTCGGCTGCTTGGCTGTAGGGCCGGGGCACAGCCCTTGCCTTCTTCATTAGCACTGTGGGTCCAGCTGGTGGCGTTTGTGCTCGTGGAGTCGTTCTGCACCGCCACCTCTCCTCCCTCAAATGTGAAACCCCAAGGTGCAATCATTTCTGTTTTGAAAAGGCGGTCTCCCCATGTGAAGCTATGGGTGCCATAAGGTCCGCTTGCCTATGGGATTCCTTGTCCTTGGCGTGCTCTGCCCTGCTGTGGAGGTGTTTGCCACCCACTGCTTCTGGGGTGACTGCTGAGGGTGAGGTGGTGTCAGAGACGTGGTGTGAGAATTACTTGCTCTGCTGTTCACAGATAACACTCTCCATGGCTACTTTGAGACACACAAAGCCCATGTCAGTGGGCTCTGCCAGAAGGACAGCGAGATGCGATCGGAGCCTCGTGGCACTCAGCCATTCTGGGGGTCCCAAATGGTGCCCTGGTGCTGGTGCTGCCCGGCGCGGCCCTGAGCCGCGGCAGCGCTGACGGTGGTGGCTCCTGCCACCCCCACCCCTCCTCGGCGTTACGCTGCGTGGACTCAGCTTCAGCCTCCCCTGCCACTGTTTGGGGATGCCTGGCTTGGTTCCTCTTGCAGGAGTTAGTGGGATATTTTAAAGTTATGGGACAAACCCGCCAGCCCGCTTAAAGAGTAGTTTGTTTTCAAAGGAGCTGCCTCTGTACGGACGGTGATGTTACTTCAGTGAGTAAGTGCGGTGGAGTCAGGCTCAAGAAAGTGTTTTGAATGTGCCATTCCTGCTCTTCGCTGTGCCAGGGCTAAAGATAGTCACGTGCGCTGCATGCTTTATACAAAGTTGGTCTAACTTTGAGTAGAATTAAAGCATCGATAACATAAAATAAAGCAGATCTGGCTTTATTATTTCCCTAGACTGATGTATAGAGAGATTAAATATCAAGGAAAAAGATTTTCTACAGGTATGAGAAGTTATTAGCAAAAGGATCACAATGTTTTGTAGACAGAAGGACTTTGCAGAGTGAAAAATCTGCCCTTTGGGGTCTCTGCCCTATAGTTTGTCCTGCAGGTTTGTTGTCCTAGATCCAAGATGTTTAATTTTAACCAAAAGGGGTTGTTGCTGTGTTCGCTACATATTCCAAGCAGTCATTCCCCTGGTTTTTCTGGGGTGACACTTGCATTCTTGCAGTCCAGTACCGGGTCATGATGGTGCGTTATCCTGGGGGTGAAATGTGTTGTACAGTTTGTGTTGACACCCCGAGTACTTCTGCTGCTCCGTGCGGTGTTTGCTGAGCGGGGGCAGTAAGAAATAGGCCGCCCCACCCCCTGTTCACAGTGATCCCTCGCAGATGCTTCTTCCAGTGCCTTTGGTAGATCTCTGCTGGTCAGGCTTAGTGGTGGAAACCTCAGAGGTGTTATTTTCTGCACAGTCGCTGCCACTGAGCACTGAGAGACGAGGGAGAGCCCGGGGGGTCCATTTCCAGTGCCTTTGGTCCCGTTTCCACCCACTGCAGCCGTCCTTGTCTGCAAGACTTGTCTTTGCATCGCTTTGCCAGAAGCTGGGACACAGCTCCTGATGCTGAAGACGTTTGGAGGAGCACGGGGTGACCGCGGTGGCCAGGGCTGGGGTCAGGTCCCGTGTGAAGGTCGCTCCGCTGCCGCGGTGTGTTCTGGGTGCCTCCTGCCTGGTGCCACCACATCTGCACGAACTGTGTCGCTGCTTGGATCCTGAATCAGACTTTGTGGTGGCAAAACATCTCTGGTGGCGGACAGACGATTGGCCCCTTCCCAGGTGCCCATCTGCTGGCGGCAGCACAACCTGCTCTGCCCAGGCCTAGGACTCACGCACGCTCCCTTTTTTAAGAAATACAGATGCGGAGTAAATGGGAATCAATTACACTTCCTACACAAAGAATCCCCTTGATTTGGCGTCTGACACAGACACATCCTTCCTTCCAAGGGAACAAAATTGAAAATTAATTTGAGTTCCAGGGAAATTTCAATTATGAATGCTCTCCCTCGGCAGTGACTCTCCTCAGCCACGTCGCACGCGTCAGAGTCCCTGCAGCACCGGTACCGAGTGTCTACGGTGCCAGAGGGTCCCTGCCCGAGCAGACCCCCGCGGCTGGGCTGTGCTCGGGGGACGGTCCCCGCAGACGGAGCTGCTGCCGCCCCTCTCCATCGCAGGGAAGGACCCGCGTCGCCGCTGCAGCCCCTGCGGTGAATCAGCTGCTGAGCTGAGCAGCAGCCCCAGGAGCGTGGCTTTCCCTCACTAGTGCTGGGACACGCCAGTCCCAAAGGTCACGTATAACAAGGCATCAGTGTTTGCATGTCTGGGAACGAAGGAGAAGGGCTGATTTAATGACTGAGTACCAAGGACCTGTGACATGAGGGGCTGGGATATTCATTGCAGCCTTCACCCTGTCTCTTGGGCGGAGGCAGTGACTGGGGACGGGGTGAGGTGCATGAGTGGTCTCCAGGACATCAGCGATGGACCCGGCTCCCTGCGGTCTCAGAGCATCTGAAAACAGATCTGTTTGCAACACAGCGTTGGGCAAAATGCCTGAACTCCTGATTTGGGGCTCAAACAGCAAGCTGTGTTTGTGTCTGGCATCTCCTCTATGCTCTTCCTTATTTTGATTTGTCCAAACAATAATATGGAAAATAAAATAAAGGAAAAAAATAATTTCCATATATCAAGCAGGGCCATAATTTCCAGATCTCTCTCATCTTTCTGGAGATGTGACCTGGCAGCTCCCGGCAGCCGCAGATGTGGTCTCAGTGGGCCTGGTGTGCTCATGGTGCCTCCTCATCGCCGCTGCTGGCTTGGGCTGCGTCTCCAGCAGATCCAGCCCTCCTCACTGGAGGTGCAGCATGTGGTGGAGAAACATCATGGCACCATGAATCCAGGTAAAAAATTCTTCAGGACTCAGTGCCTTACAATCTTATGGAAGAGAAGACATCAGTATTCCCAAACTGCCAGTCCTTTGAGAAGAAATCTCTTCCTCTGTGCCACACAGGTCAGCAGTTGTCTTTGATCAGCCTTTGGGCGATGACAGTTTTAGTGAAAGAGCAATTACTGGCTGAAGATCTGGATCTGAGTGATGTGCAGACGACAAGGAGATGGCTGCAGCCACCCTGGATGTCCTCCAGAGGCCATGTCCCAGGCTGAGCTGGTTTTCATGTCTCAAAGCCAGGACGGTTTGGCCCCAGCATTCTTGGTAAAGTGCTTTACAGTCCAAGTTTCAGAGCTGCTCTTTTCTAAACAGAGCCAATGCCCGAGCAGGGGCTCTGCTGTCAGGGGCTGTGATGTTTCTGGGGTGCGCTCAGCCAGGCTCTGCTCAGGTTGGTACCTCTGCTGTCTCCTCTGGTGCCACTGCCCTGTTGGCTGCCACAGATGCTGCCTCCAGCACCTCCTGCTCTCCCGGTGCCGCAGCAATGGCAGCGGCTCCTCGCTCAAGGAGCAGAAAACAAGGGCTATGGACCTGCCGAGGGACAACTCTGCACTGTGCCGATGCAGTGGGCATTTCGTGCAAAGTTGCTGTCCTCTCTGGATCTGAGGAGTGTCCCGTGTCCTCTGACACCAAGGGCTTCTTCTGAAGTTTGGGTCAGGCGATGGAGCAGTTGCTGTGTGACCTTGCACGCTGCACCGGGTTACAGCTGCCTTTCCTCCCTCTGGGGATGTTCTGAACTGCGTTTTGGCAGGGCGGGATATGCTTCTCTGCAAGTCCCCGTTCTTTGGCCTTATTTTAATCCTTTAACAGTTCCAGGCAGTTCCAGTAACTTCTGGACTCAACCGTGACTGTCTCCCAGCCACTGTTCTGTGACTGAGGGACTGTGGGCAGAATGAGTGAAAATCATTTGGTCAAATTATTTAAATCGACTATTGAGAGAGACTTGGAAAGTAACTCAGAGCTACCGTCACAAAGACAGAGAACGATTGCTAGAGTCCACAGGGTTTGTGAGAGTGGGATCCATTAGGAAACTGGATCTCCAACGGCAAGGACACAACGGCAAGGACAAAGAGGGTAATGATCTATGGGCATTAGTCCCACCAAGCCACGGCATCAGCCTAACAGAGCTCAGAGTAACGATGGTCGTGTTTGGAATAGAAATACTTGTATCTTTGTGCTGACTCTTGAAACAAGCCTACGAGGGTTGGGGTATTTAGCTTGACAAAGGCAGTTTCAGGATGATCGTTGCTGGTTTCTCAGAGGTGTGGTGAGCTGTGTGTCTCTGGCTGAAGGGTGCAAGGAGGGTGCCTTAGGTTGAAGAATCTGGTAAATGCACAAAGGAGAACTTAAAAGTGGGCCAAGAAGGCTGTTCTTGGGTGAGCTGGCCAAGAGATGCCATCATTTTCCTAAGGGGGGGAAAAGCTAATGTAATTCAAGGAGTTAGCAGCAGGCTTCTGATTAATAAAATAATAAAAATGGTAATGAGCTAGCAAAAAAAGAATCTGCCAAAGGAGTCCTCTGCGTTGTTAAATTGTAAGTGTGTAGATCTCTGCTGGTGTGTGCACACACTTCTCCTGGTGTTCTTGGTGCATTGGGATGGGTTTGGAAAGCTCTGTGTGTGCAGGCTGTTCATTGTGCCCATCAGGTATGGCGCGTTCAAAGGGGCGCCAGTGCAGAGGGGTGTGGGCACTGCAGCAACCAGCACCGAGGTACCAGATGTGAAGCGCATGGCAAAACAAAGGGCATCGAGGTGCCCACCGAGGGGTCCAGGCTGCTGACGGTGCGTGAGGGGGTTGGGAGTCCGTGAGGGTGGGAGCAGAGGCTGCGCTACGGCACCACGAGAGGGAGCACCCCGGGTACTGCGGCCTCCCTGCAGCTGCCTGGCTGCCACCTGGTTACTGCTCCCACGACTGGCTCCTTCATGGGCTGGTGTGCTGGTCGTTACTGGTAAGGAGGGTGCGAGGTTGGGGGTGCCGTGTCCCCCCTTTTACCCCATAGCTCAGTGGCTTTGATGGAGGAGTTGGAAGGTTTAGCAAACTCTTGGTAGAAAGCACAGCGTGCGGCTCCTGTCGTGTCTGTTGTGTTTGGTGGGAATTGTCCGGGCTCGCTAAGGGTCTGGCGGGGCTAGCAGGTCAGGGGAGGGAGCAGCGCTCGTCACAGCAGAGCAGCTCAGGTGCTGCCCACGTGGTCAGGGTTGAGATACCCCGAGCAGCACTTCAGGGGTCTGGGGATGTTACTGGCGACACTGGAGAAACGCTGCAAGTGTCAGTCTCTGAAGATGTGACAAGAGCTGAATAATTTGGAGGACCAGTGTTTCGGACTACAGTGTCAAAGTCTCAACTCATTCCCCTTGTGGTTCTTGCTCCAGATGCCTGTACCATCTCAATGGTTTTCCCAAGGTAATTTTAGTGAAGGCAGAAGCTGTCAAGGTGTGGGTTGCGAGTCAGAAGTTGTGCTGGAGTCACCAGATCTATCTCAGCCTTTGTCATGGTGCTCTGTGGAGCTGCCTGGGCACCCGGGGAGGACCTTCTAGAAAAAGTCCTTCTAGACCTCTGGGTCTGCTCAGTGTCTGGCCACGTACAGGGAGGTGGTGATGTGAGCATTTGTTTATGAGGAATAGAATGTGTGCCCCAAAACCAGTTGCACACAGCAGATGCTGAATGCCGTGTGTAGGGCACTGGGTTTTGACCGAGACACACGTAAGGACTTAGCAACCAGAATGTTAAAGGTTTTGTAGTCGTAGGCTTTGCAAATGATTTTCTCCCTTACAAAGTAGCTCCTGCCTTCTGCATGGCATGGGTTCCTCCACCTCTAGGAGCTGCAAAGCCACAGACCTCCTGGGACTGGAAGGTTCATGGGAGGGACTGATTGATCATCTCCCTTCACTCCTGGGTAACACTGACCATGAGGTACTGCTGAAATGATTCTTCTTTTTCTTTTTTTTTCATAGAGCAAAATTTTTGAAATATCTTGTTGTGATTGGCAGCAGCTTGTGAGGATCCACCTGGACCTTTGCCTCCATCCTCCAGTGAGGTGTGGGCTTTGGGAATCCTCTTGCAGCTCCTTTCAGTTACTGTCTGCCGTAAACTTGTCATGTGCCTTCAGCAGAACTAGGCTCTCTCTCACCTTCGTGAAGAGCATCTGCCAGGGAGTGAGGTGCATGTTAATTCACAGTGGTCGCCTGTTCCTGCATTTGCCAGGCTTATCAGACAGGTTGTCCAAATTCCTAAGGACTGTGATCTTGCAGGATAGGTGGGATTAGAGGCATAATTTTCAGAAATCCCGTTATCCTCTTTGTCAACTGATAAAACTATATTTTGTCTTTTCAGTAGGACTCTAAGATCTGATGGAGCTGCCCACTGATATAAAACACTTTCAGCTGTCAGGGCGGAGAGGCACAAATCCAGCTACCACTGGGGATGTTTCACTGGCTGGGATGCAACAGAGTGCTTTAAGGAGTGAATCAATATCTGTGATTATATAAAGGAGACAAAACCTTTTAATTAATTGTCTCTCTCGGGTTTCCAGTTCCACTCCATCTTCTCCAGACGCATTTGTGAGGCTGTAGCCACAGCCAGGGGAGGGGTTTGTGCTTCAGGGGAGGTAGCTCAACATCCAGAGTGACCATTGCAGGGAAGCGCAGGTCAGTGCCCGGAGAGGAGGGTGCCTGCAGGACCTCTCCCCGCTGCCGCTTTGGCCAGCGTGTCCTTGGCAGCAGACTCTCACGCCAGGTTTCTGAAGCATCTCGTAGGTCACGACTGCCAGCGCTGCTCGGCCGAACGCTCCTCTTCCGAGGGTTTTCGTGTTGTCTGCATGGCTGACGTCGTTCCATGCAGCGTTTCCCTGGGGAAGGATCCCCGCCAAGCTCCCGCTGCTCTCAGCGATGCCAGGATCTGACCGAGCGCCCTGTGGCTCCTGCTTTACGTCGTTGCTCAGGCCCTTGTGCTAATTAGCTGGAGCGCTGGTCTGGCGGCTGTCAGAGGAGGAACAGGGAGGGCGAGTGACTCCGGTTCTCCCGTTGCCTTCCTTTTCCCGAACAGTGGGAATCTGCCACTAATTGGCTCTCGTTAGCAGGTGACTGTGCTATTCTCATGTAGTTGTGCAGAGATGATCTGAGACCAGAAGTTTCTCATCAGACTGAACAGCAAGCTAAATGAGCCGTGCTCTAGGAACTGGAAGGACTAAAACCATTTGGTGCAACAGCACCAGTAGTCGGCCCCAGAATATCAGCCCGGGTCTGCCTCGTTACCCTGCTCGGGGGGCGTGGGGCAGAGAAGTTACCCTGCTCGGGGGGCGTGGGTCCTGCTCCGCTTCTGTGGCTGGGAAGAGCCCCAGTGGTGAGGCATAACGCTCTCAGTGTCAGGAACTGCCTCCTGAATGTTGGACAGAACTGTGTCTTTTCGTCGTTGTCTGACCCAGGTGATACCCTGGACAGAATGTCTCTGAAGATCTCTCCCATTTCTGGATTCAAGATTGCTCCCAAAGTAGCTAATGGACAGCCAAGGGAAATTCCCGTTGACCCCAAATATATGGTGGGGGACACCCAGCTGGAAAACAGCTTTGCAGAGAAGGTCCTGGAGGTCCTGGCTGACACCAAGTTGAACACGAGCCAGCAATGTGCCCTTGCCGCAGAGAAGGCGAATGCTGTCCTGGGCCGCGTTAGGCAAAACATCTCCAGCAGGTTGAGGGGCGTAATCCTTCCCCTCCGCTCAGCACCAGTGAGGCCACATGTGGAGCGCTGGGTCCGCTGCTGGGCTCCCCTGGGACAAGAGAGAGATGGACATACAGGAGAGAGCACAGTGAAGGTCCATGAAGATGATAAAGGGTGAGAGAGCTGGGATGGTTCAGCCGAGAGAAGACTCGGGGGATCTCATCAACGTGAGATATCTCATCAACAGCTGCAGGGAGGGTGCCAGGAGGATGGAGCCAGGCTCTCCTCAGTGGTGCCCAGTGACACAACCAGAGGCAAACTGAAACACGGGAGGTTCCCTCTGAACACCAGGAAACACTTTTTCACTCTGAGATTGATGGGCACAGGTTGCCCAGAGAGGTTGTGGAGTCTCCGTCCTTGGGGATGTTCAGAAGTCATCTGGACATGGTCCTGGGCAACCAGCCGTAGGTGTCCCTGCTTGAGCAGGGGGTGGGATGGGGTGACCTCTGGAGGTCCCTGCCAGCCTCAGTCCTTCTGTTCAGTTCTGTGAATTTGGGAAAGTTTTAGAAGCGACAAAGCTGCTATTTTCTTGCTGGAGCTGAAATCGTTTCCATCAAACCCAGTCTATTTCTGTATCTGTCAGCCACGCTTGTAGTAACAATTTGGAACTCCAGAACAGCAAAAGCATTTCTTCCAAAGGACACACAGTAAGTGCCATAATTGAGAAGCAGTGTTTGGTTGTCAGTCAAATTCTGTCTAACGGTGCCATGTCAGAAGGACCTGGTGGACTTTCTAACGCTGCCTGTGTGATGCCAAAATCTCTCTTGCCTAACGACCGAAGAGTGCGACTCACAAAGGAGATCTGCTGCTCTCGCTGCGGGACAAAGCTGCACAACCCGTGGCAGGGCACGTGTTGTGTGCTTCTTCCCACCACGCGCTGGGTACAGGAGCCTCCGGAAAGGTTCCTTCAGAGAAATGGCCTCCAGGTGCTCCGCGAGTGCGGAGCTGTATGTGTGAGAGCAGGTAAATGCTCTCAGGGCAAGAGGAGTAGCCTGCAAACCCTTTCTTCCATGGCTGAACTGAAAGGCAACTCCAGCACCAGAGACAACTCATTAAAAAAAAAAAAAAAAACCAACCCAAAAAAAGCATGCTTTTGGGATTGGGGCCTTGTGGACAGGAACAATTTAGCAGTCATACAGTTCCTAGGAAAGGCTAACAGGTTAACTGCAAAGCTGCCAAATACATTTCATTCCTGAAGGAATCCATTTATAGCACATTTTAAAACAGTGGGAAGTTCCTCCATGCAAAAACCTTTTTGTATCATAAAACAACACAAAATCTGATGTTCAGCTCTCAAACGGTAAAAAAATGCAGGATCTGTGATAGGCACTTTCATGATAATGTGCAACACCTGAGTGCGTTCCCAGAGACAGGCGGGAATGCGGCCAGACAAACCCTGAGTGATTCCCACAGCCCTGTTGGCTTGGATCAGCCGCGTCCCCTGGTCCTACCGTCACGGCTCCTGCTGCGCCGCAAAGTGCCCATAAACCAGCGGCTGCGCTCTCCGAAAACCGGCGTGCCGTCACCTCGCACCGCGGGCGCTCCACCGGGACAGTGGTGGGCAGGAACTCCCCACAGAAGGGAGGAGGAGGAGGAGGATGGTTGCTTAACTCACCTGACAAAAAGTGATTCTCTTCTGATCAGCCCCTTGAGAGCACGTGAAAATTCAAGCAGCCGTCCTGGGTATTTGGGACTGCTCGATGTGTTTGAAGTAATTGTGAGACTGTTAATTCACTTGCGGTGATTTGAATCCGTCCCTGCCACACGCCTGGGGAAGGGACGTCTGGCTTCCCTCAGAAATGACAGTGGCTTTCTGAGTCCGGAGCCTGCTCTCTGGAGGAAGCTCTTGAGGAAGGGACCCAACACGGCTTCTGACGGAGACGCTCTGTCAGATGGTCAGGTCTCCATCACCATGTCCAGGCACTTTGGAGTCTGGGTGCTCCTGGGGGCTAAAATATCTGTGAGAAGTGTGAGACCTGGAGTCAAGTCCATCTCAAATAGTTATTTTCAACAGGCAGAGCAATTGTGAGGCCTCAGAAATTTCATCCAAAGACATGCTGTCAGGTTTTCATACTGCGTAGGCTTACAGCAGCATTTCTTGAGCGCTCGTTTACCTGGAGGAGACCCAAACCCGAGCGCCCGGACTGGGAGCAGTCCCTCCGCAGGACCTGACCAGGGGGAGCGCCGCATGTGGACTGCGCAGGACGAAGCCTCCAAAGAAACCCGGTGTCAGCTTGCCGGCTCCCCAGGCAGGTTGCTGGCTGCAGAGGCAGGGTGTGAGATGAGAGGACAAGTCCTCCATCTGCTGCGGAGGCTCCGTCAGACCAGACGATCCCTCTCGCCAGCGCCCTTTGGTTGAGGGATACCTGCTGCTGGCTGATTTACCCCGCGTCCTTCTCTGGTCCCTGCGCTGGAATCCCATGTGCAGTTGGGACGGACGAGTTCCAGATAAAGGGCTGCTGTAAAGAGAAGAGCCCTGTGATCCCCAGGGGCAGGATCTCCGCACAGAAAAAGAAAGGGAAGGGCTGCTGCTTTTTTGCAGTGCCTACGTTTTATGTGAGCTGCCCCCTCAGCACCCCGTGGGCAGCGGTCTCCTCTGGTGCCTGCGCGTCCTGGTGTCGCGGCAAGGAGGAGGAGGAGGATGGGGGCATCGTGCACGGCGAAATCACGATTATCCACTGGGGACATTAGGAAGCTCCTTAGCTGCTTAATAAACACTGCCGCGGCGCTGTTTGTTTTATTCATAATATACAAGGCGCCCTGGCTGCTGTTCAGAAATAAGCTGCGGATCCAGCCGCGACGGGCTGCAGCTGAACTGGCCGGTACAAAGGGTGAAACTCACTCCTCCGGGCATCGAGGTGCCTTATGGCGCGGGGCGATAAAGGAGGTGAAGAGACACATTGTCAGTTCATGTGGAAACACGCCAAGGGATGCTCCGCTCCTGACGGACGGAAAACATAAAACCCACTCCAGGCAGTTTTTCTCACGTTTTCCAGTTGGGAATACAGAAATGTTCCCAGAGTAGAGCCCAAACCTGGAGCAGCTGCATGACTGACACAGGTCTCTATCAGGCGGCATTAACATGAAATATGATTAAGCTAATTAGCATCCTTTAATTGAAATTGAGCCTGCCAAAAGAGCCCAAACAAAACCAGTGCTATTCTTCAAAATTATTACAAAACTTGTTATAAATGTACCTCTGATATAATAGATGGAGGCTTCTGAGACATTTTGACTTAATAACTCTTTAACGATTGAAAAATAAGTGTGCTACAAAACCAATATGGCAGATAAGAGCTGGGTTGTGAGCCACGCGATTAATGCTTCCCCGGTGCTGCCGCTCCAGAGGAGCCGTGGGGACATGGGGCTCTTGTTTTGATCTTCACGTCGCTCGTGCAAGGACCAGCTCTTGGTCCAGCAGCATCATCTTCAAAAAATCACACAAAAAATGATGGATGCAAGGTTGCTGCTGAGACAGTGCACTGGTGATGGTGCATAGACCTGCTGGAGGGTGCCAGGATCGGGGTGGAACAGTGGGTTCCTTTGTGGCTTTGGTGGCCCAGCAAGGGGAGGGTGGGCTGATAGTGGGTGCTTTGGAGAAGGTACAAGGTTGTTGCTGAGGCAATGCACCAGCGATGGTGCATCAAGCTTCTGGAGGGTGCCAAGGTACAGGATCAGTGGTGGAGTGGTGGGTTCCTCGGTGGCTTTCTCGGTGGCTTTGGTGGCCCAGCAAGGGGAGAGTGGGCTGGTAGTGGGTAGTTTGGAAAAGGTAAAGGTTGTTGCTGAGAAAATGCACCGGCGATGGTACATAGAGCTGCTAGAGGGTGCTGAGGTGCAAGATCAGCGGTGGAGCTGTGGCTTCCTTGGCATTGGTGGCCCAGCGAGGGGAGGGTGGGCTGGTAGCGGGTACCTTGGAGAAGCCAAATGCCTGGAGTGGGTCCCCCCTGCTGACAGGTCTGTGTGGGCACCCAGCAGCGCTGCGGGGGTTCACAGCCCCATGCTGCAGTGATCCCCCCATGCACCGACCGCCCCACGGGTGCTGGGTCCAGGGGGCTGCGTGTCCCCCGGTCAGCATGCGCAGGGTGCGGGGCCGCGGCGTCGGCGAGGCGCGCTGCGCCCAGCAGATATTTCTGTGCGCTGCCTGCAATACCTACATTTTCTGCATGCTTCTCGTGACTGCTTCTAGAAACATAAAGGGGCCTTTCAGAGATCTGAGCTGGTCTTTAATATCTCTGCATTGACTAAAAATGATACTGGAGTGACATTTAGAAGTATTATAAGGAAAGGGTAGCTATTTATTTCTTATTAAGTGTTTTCTCCCTTGAGGGGACTGTAACTTGGTGCAGCACGGAAGCAGCGGGGCTGAGGCGGGCAGGTCACGGTGCGCGTCCCTGTCCCCATCCCCGCTGTGGCAGTGCCTTCTCTGGCGCCTGCGGGTGGGGGGTTGGATGCAGGGTTTGGGCACCCTGGGGCGAGGGGAGTTGGACGGGGGGTTCGGGCACCTGTGGGTGGGGGGTTGGACGGGGGGTTCGGGCACCCTGCGGGTGTTGGATGGGGGGTTTGGGCACCCTGCGGGTGGGTGAGACGCGAAGCCCTGCTCCTTCTCCTGGGCTGCTGCTCGGTGTTGAGTGACCCTTAGAGTGCTGCTCCGTGGTGGTGACGGTGCTCCTGGGGCAGCGGAGACTGTCCCAGGACGAGGGACACCGTCCCCTCTCCTGGCTGCCCCCCGCTTTGCGAGGAGCGGTGTCCTTCAGGGTACGGCCGGTTTTGGGGTGCACGGATGGAGCAGCTTCTCCTGCCACGGTGGCCGCTCCTCTCGACCGGCACCAGGCAGTGGGGGGTCTGCAGGACGGGACCCCCTGCCCTGCTGTGTCCCTGCCCCTCCTGGGGGGGCAGCAAGAGGGTGGTTGGGGGCAGCCCCATTGGGGCTGTGGATGCGTTGCCCCACGGACCTGGGGGGCATGGGGGCTGCAGTGGGGGGGGAATGTCCCCCTAGCAGGGGCTATGAGTGCAGATCAGGGGGGCTGCCAGGCAAGGGGGCTGCGAGCACGGGGATGGGGGACTGCGGGAGGGACCTGCCAGCCCCGACCCCACCGTGTGCGGGGGGCTGCGAGCGGGGGGACTGTGGGGCGCGGGGCTGGCAGGGCGGGGGGCAGAGGGGACACCTCCCCCCCTGCAGGGGGCACCGCTGTCATCCCCCGCCCCCCAGGACACTGCTCCCCGCCCCGGCAGCAGCAGCTGGGCACCCCCGCACGTCCCCCCGCCCCCGAAATACTGCACCCCTCAGCTGCCCCCCGCACGCTGCCTCGCCGGGCACTGCCCCCAAAACTGCAACCCCCCCCCCCCCGCACACTGTCTCAACCGGCACTGCCCCCCCCCGCACACCCCCACACTGCCGCCTCCCCCACACACTGCCTCGATCCGCATCGCCCCCCCGGACTGCTCCCCCCGCACACTGTCTCGCCGGGCATTTCTCCCCCAAACCGCCCTCCCCGCCCGCTGTCTCGCCCGGCATTTCCCCCCCACAAAAAGTGCCCCCCTCCGCCTCGCCGGGTATTGCCCCCCCAAACTGCCCCCACTCTCCCCTCCGCACGCCCCCGCCCGCTGCTCCCCCGGGACCCCCCGGCACTGCTCCCCCCCCCGCCCCCCGGAGCCGCCCCCCGGCGCTGCCCCCCCGCCCCGGCTCCCCCGCCGACCGCCAGGGGGCGGCTCCTTGCGCGGCCCCGGACCCGCGGCGGCGGCGGGTGGGTTCGGCGGCGGGGGCGGCGGCGGCCGGGGGCGGGCGGCGGGAGGCGGCCGGGCCGGCGCCGTCCCCGCCCGCAGGGGGAGGAGCCGCCGGCGGCGGCACCTGCCCCGGGCCATGGTGCGCGCGGCGGCGGCGCGGCGCCGGAGGGAGCGGAGCGCGGCGCGGGGCGGGCGGCGCCGCGCCATGGAGCCGGCGGCGGGCGGCGGCCCCCCAGCCGCAGCCGGTGCCCGCGCCCGGGCGGCGCCGCGGCGGCCGGGGCTGCGCTGAAGCCCCGCCGGCCCCCGCCATGGCGCAGCCCGCGGGCCGCGGCGGGCCGAGCCGCGAGCTGCCGGGCATCAGCACCGTAACCTACGTCTTCGTTTACAGCCCCGGCGGCCCGGCGGGGTCCCCCGGGCCCGGGCCCGGCTCCGAGCCCACGCCGCACGCCGCGCCCGCCCCGCTGCGCGGGCCCAAGCGGAAGCTGTACAGCGCCGTGCCCGGCCGCAAGTTCATCGTGGTGAAGAGCTACGCGCCGCAGGGCGAGGGCGAGATCCAGCTCAACCGGGGCGAAGCCGTCAAGGGTGAGTGCGGGCGCTGGCGGGGACCGGGCGGGCGGGGGGCCGGGGGTGGCACCCACCCGCCGCGGGGTCCGGCCCGGGCGTCCCACTCGGCTGCGGGCTGGGGGCCAACAGCACTGGTTGCCCTGTCTGTGGCCGTGGGGTCCTGGGTCTGGCAGTGGGGCTGCGGGGCCCTGGCCCGGCTGTGGGGCAGCAGCGCCCGGGGGTCTCCGGTCAGCTCCAGCCCTGCGGCCACGGGTCCCTCGGTTGGGTCCGAGCGTGCTGGTCGGGCCCTGGGGCTGCCTGGTGTGGGGCCATGGCTCCTCGACGTGGCCCTGGGGCTCTGGTCCTGCAGTTGGGCCCTGGGTTGTTGGTCCCACCCTGCAACACAGGGCTGTGGGTGCCAGGCTCTGCTGGGACCCCCAGGAGAAGCAGGGGTCTCTCCGAACCCTCTTCTCCCCAGCCCGCGGTTGACTTTATGCCCCGAGGGCCACTCCTGCCCCATGCCGTGGGCCAGCTGCGGGCTCCCAGTTGCCAGCCCAGCTCTGTCTGGGTGCCAGTGGCACAGGCGGGAGGTGGGTGAGGAAGTGCTTCCCAAACAAAACTCCCAACCAGGTGACGCAGAGCTGCCGGGGAGGTGAGAGGCTTAGAGGGATGATGGCACTGCCCGTTACGTTGGGCAGGCTTCTGGAGAGACATGGAAACCCTGCAGTAGGTCATAAGTCAGCTTCCAGCAGGCAGGAATGAGAAAAGGCTTCCTCTGCAAGCAGGCTAATTCCACAGTTTTTCACAGAAAGTTTAAGGACCTTCTTTTAATCTTCCTGCTTCCACTTTTTTTTGCTGATGCCGCTCTTGATGCAGGCTGGAGCAGCCACTAATCTGACTAGTTGCACTAGCTGTAACGTGGATCTGAGCTTGGCAGCGGGAGACGGGGCTTGCTGTTTCACGCTCTCAATTGCTGCTTCAGAAGCACACGAGACTTCCAAGTCCTGTGCGGTGGCTACTGAAACCTCCCTGTGGAGGTGGCTGTCCCACCAGACTGGCTCTTGCCCCACGACGTGCTCTTGCCCCCCGAGCGGAGGAGGAGCCGGGTGCGCGGTGCCCGTGATGGCTGATGTGCCGGATGGTGGGGCTTTCTGCAGGGGCAGCTGGAGCTCATGAGCGTTTGTTGTGTGGGGCTGCGCGTCGTAGCCGTGGGGTGAAGGTGTTTGTTTCCAGGAGGCTGGAAGGGATCAGCAGATGGGCTTTTGGGCCAGAAGGGCTTTTCCCATCTGTTCGCCCACTTACCCAGTGTTTTCTCTCACCCCCTTCTGTATCTCCTCATGCCTTTGCGTTCAGTAGGTGGTCCTGGTGTTGCTCCTTCGTAGTTGCAACAGAATCCTTAATGCACGTATTCACCTGTAATCGTTTTCAGTCCTTCTTCATTCACGTTCTATGAGCTCTCCAGGGAGAAAGCAAGTTGTGGAAGTGCCAGTTGGAGGAAGAGGGGCTGGGATGGGCAGTGGCTCCTCGGGCTGGTGGCACTCTCCGCTGGCCTGCTCGATGTGTGAGAAGGCTTATTAAAAGTTAATGGAGAATCACTTCAGTGACATGCTGATGAAAGACCTCCAGGCAGTGTAGATGGGCAGCTCTCAGTTATTTACTGCTTTTGAGATGCTGATGAGTTTTTTGGAGTGTTGATGGTTGTTGGGTAGGGTGCCCTGGCGCTGCAGACCGGGGCAGCCATGGGGATAATCGGGACCCAGCGCTCTGAGCCGAGCTGCGGCTGCTGCTTTGTCATGTTTGGGAGACTTGTGACTGCTTTGGAAATGGGGTGATCCTCCGTTGGTGGGAAGAACTGTCTCACACCCCGCCTGCGGGAAGTAGAAGCTGGTGTAGGTGAAGGTCCCTGCCCGGGGTGGTGCTGGACTTCTCTGGGCTAACGGGGTGCAGGGTGAGAGGCCTCGGGAGAGCGTGGACTGAGAGGATGCCTGGCCACGGGCAGCCCGGGGGACTTGGGATCAGGGTCCCGAGAAGGCTGTACCGGCTGGGTGGGGAGTCGCTGAGCTGCCTGGGAATCGAAGTGTTGGGGGCGGAGGGTCCTGGAGGGAGAAGGTGGCTGTTGGAGGAAGTGTTGAAGCGTGGTGGGTATGAGCACAAGAGCTGTTTGGGGAAGGGTGGGAGCAGATTTGGGGAGTGCTGTCAGAGAATCGCTGGAGGCAGTTGCCTGATGAGATGAGCTGCGTTTGGGGAGACGCGCACGGGCAAGAGGCCTGCACGGAGGGAGCTCTCAGTGTGATGCTGAGGGAGAAACCCATCGGAAGATGCAGGTCTGAGCGAGGAGCTGATGGCAGGCGGGAGTGTGCTGTGGGAAAGGACCTCCGCAGGGATGGCAGCGCTGGGGACAGGAGGTCCCTGGTGTGGAAGCTGTGATGGGGCCGGTGTCTTATCTGAAAACACATTAGTGAGGGGACTGGGCAGCCATCCCGTCGATGCAATGAAATGCTGCGATTTCAGATGGCTGGGGCTGCGAGCAGTTAGTGTCAGAGAGGAGGAGAATGGCAAAACATCTGGCAGGTTTTATCTTGAGAATTGCAGTGAAGACGGAGAAGAGTTTGAGGCGGAGTGACACAAGTACCTGTGTACCCGTGTGTGAGCCATGCAAGGGTCTGTGTACGGCCTGTTCGAAGCGTGACTGTCACGAAGCAAACGCTGCTTGTTGGTGTGTGCTCTTGAGAGAGCGCTGAGGGTCCTTGAACGTTCACCCAGGGTTACATTTGGAGGTGTCATTCCTTGTTGAAAGCAAAGGGACTCCTGCGAAGGTTCTGCTGAAGGGTTAGGCGTATGGGATTTGGTGGAGCGAGAGATGCACTGAACCTTGCGTTGTGTGACGGGTTTCCTCGGGGCTTTCCAGTGGGAGTCGGTTTGGTTTCAAGAGCACGGTGACAGTTAGGGTCTGTCTTGACTGTGTACTGTAACTGTCCTGGTAGCTGTTGGATGACAAAAGGCAATAATCAATACAGTTATTTCGTTTGTAAGATAGCGAAAGAATTCAAGCAGAGGAGAGTCTGTCCTTGATCTGCTTGCTACTGATAATGAGAAATGAAATGAGATGTGAGCGCCCCAAGCAAAGGGAGAACCAGTAGTCACCAGCACTGGAATCGCAAGGTCACAGGGAGAAGTGGTTCAGAGACGAGGCACAATGAGGACTGAATCTCCAGCCCGGGAACTAGGGAGAAATTAGGAACACTGTGAACATGCTGGCTTGGGAGTCTCATTACTTTGTGACTAGGAGGAGTTATTCTCAATTAACTGTTACCATGTGCATCCGACAGCAGGTTTTCCTCTCTAGTGTGGTTCCTTATTGACGTTCCCCACTGCAGTATCTAAGCCAGCCCTCTGCGAAATAAGTGGCAAACTGAGTTTCTGTTGGCCGTGGTTGTGGTTTTGTTGAATTATTATTGTAGCAGTTCTTGGTTGTGCCGGAGGTTGTTTAGGTAAAGGGGATTATTTTACTTGTGAATAAGGTTGTTATTGCACAATGAAGATAGGTTTTGCTAGCAGAGGGTTTTGCGGTTTCTATTTGATGCTCAGCCAGCTGGTTTCCTCTGGACTCTCCCTACCCACCCAGAAGCACCTGGAGAGGCCGCTGACGCGCGGTTCACTGGGCGGCAGGGTCCCGGCTGCCCCGCAGGATGGGCTGTTCTGGCGGGTCCGTGCAGGGGGTTAGAGATGGAGCCATGGACAACTCGGGAGGTTGAGCCCAAGCTTTAAACTTCACCCTCAAACTATCTGTGCCTGTGGTGATCTAGAGCAAAGGGGTGACGAGCAGCTGCCTCCTCCCCAGGCTGCTGCTCCTGCGTTATTCTCGCTCCTGGCATTGGAAGAGCAGAGATGGAGTCTCGTGGTCAGTGAGTCGAGACCGTGGCCCTGCACAGCTTTACAGTCACCTGTAAACTGGTCACAGTCCAGCTTTAAAACCGCTGACGCTTTCCTCCCGCTGTTCTGGTGGGGAGGCAGCTCTAGAACCTTCCAGACTTCAGGGTTCATCTCTTCTAACTTCTGAAATAAGTGTTCGTGGCTGGTTTAATCATTTTTTGGTGAGGCTTTAAACACAGCAGACTGCTTCGATCTGACTGTGAGACATCAAAGGCACCGTGACCAGTCCTCATTTGGAAAAAGGAGACTGATTTTTTTTTTCTTTCCTAACAAATGGAATGACTTAGTCACGAGTGCTGCCTGCTAGCCTTGTTTTAGTGATCCTCCGAGCAGGGATCCCAGGGTTCGGTGGCTCTGAGGGCTGTGTGAGAGCAGTGTCCCACCTGATGCTGCAGAGCATCTCCTGGTGCTCATTGTCCCCATGGTCTCTTCATCTGAGCTGCCCTGTCCCATGGGCGCTGACTCCAGTGCGTTCTCCACAGCTCCAGGCGAAGCTGGGAGTCGTCAGAGCTTCCTGCCCTCTGAGCTCCTGGTGCTTCCCTCTCCCAGTTCTCTTGTAGTCCTTGCGTGCCAACTGTTCTTGCTTCCCCTCCGAGGAACTCTTTAACTCTCCCGGGAACTGAAGTGGGTTAAAAAACTGTCCTTGACCCCAGCATTGTGCATTTGCTGAGAACTGGACTGTGAGAGTGGGTGAATGCTGTTCCCAGTCTCTGCAGTCATAAGTTCCTTGGAAGTAATCAGGCGCGTGTGTGGATCCTACCAGGTCTTTGGAGAACAGGAGTCATTATCTCCCATCATGTGCTGGATGGGGGTGATGGCAGACAGCAGTGCAGAGCTGTCCCCATCCCCTGTGGGACGTTCCCATGCACTGGCTTTACCAAAGGTGCTCTGCCATGAGCATGGCAATCTTGAACACCCACCTTGGAGTGACTTGAACGATACCTCGTTTGGGAACCAAGCAGAAGGCAGCCTAATTGGGCAGCTGAGATTGTTAGGTGTTGTGGGAGCCTGGGAGCTATGCCTCTGTGCTGTTTGTCTAGCGGTCAGTGTTTGGAAGTTAAAAGATTTTTCAGGAATAATGAGAGCTTCTTGAGACATGGATGAATTATTTCCTCTTGTTGTTGGAAACTTTGAAAAATGAGTCATGGAGGAGGAAGAAGAGAAGAATTGCTCATGAAAAACAAAACAAAATGAACTGATTAAAACCAAAATATCTCAAGAGACATGGAAAAACTTGTTCGGAAGACGTGGCGGTTTTGTTGCTTACAGTTTGTACAACTGCAGGGCCCAGCCTGCGGTGACCAGGTAAGGGTACAATCCTGTTCCCTTTCAGGTCAGTGGGATGTTCAAATAACACTTTTCCACTGTGGGCTTAGGTAATTTCTCTCCTAGATTTCAGCAAGGTCCCATCCCTAGGTAGCAGGTAGTCGCTGGTTAGCTCTTGCCGGGGCTCCTGGAGAGGGTTCGGTGGTAGCATGCTGACCCACAGAAGAACCAACCCTTGGGAGAGCCCAATGGTCCTCATCCGGCTCCTGCCCCTGCACAGGAGGAGCCATGGTCCCTGCTTTTAGACTGTGCTCCTGAGGCAGGTGGACAGAAGCAACCGTTGTTTCTCTTCTCTTCTGATTGATTGTTTCATACTCATTTTCAAGCCACCTAAATATTTTCCGCCAAATTTGTCCCATGTGTGGAGATTTCAAGGCCAAGTCTCTCAAGACATGGTGCCTGAGGGTGGGAGAAGCAGCCAGTTGACGTCTCATCGAGCCTGGTGCACTGAGGCTATGCAAGCTCCGCGACGTGATCTGACATGTTCTGGCCGAAGAGGAGTAAGAGTGTGGCTGGGAAGAGGAGGTGGGACCGTGTGGGGCGCAGGCGGTGCTGGGCTGGGCAGGGAGAGCCGCCGTGGGTGCTCGGGGAGCCACGGACACGAGGGTGATGGGCTGCGTAGGACACGGGCTTCCACACTGGCTCGGGGGGGCTGCAGGGTCACTGGGCTTCCTTGTCTCCTGCCTGGCATGTCTCTGGCCGTTCTTGTTTTCTGTGTAAATATCTGACCTCTTCCTGGTCCCTGCTGTGCGCTTTATGCCAGTGGTGTCACAAGACAGCTAATTATGCCTGATGTAGGAAAGTATCTAATCTTACTGGTTTATAAATATGTTACTCTTCAGTTTAAGTGTTCTCTTCTCAGATGCTCTGTGGAAATTTTGGCTTTTTGAAATCCCACTCGCCATTTTATATGCCTTTTTGTATCTGCTTAAGTACGCATTGCTTTGCCATTAATGTGCCCCATTCTTTAAATCTTTTCCTGCGATTATTTTTTTTTTATACCTCTGATCAACCTTCTGCTCTTCTCCAGCCCAATTTGGTTTCTTTTACAAATAAATAGGTCTTTGTGATTGCAGTCTTGGGTGGTGTCCAGGTGGATCTTGCATAGCTTTGGATAAGTGATTTAAGATAAAGAGAACATAGAATTTATATACCCTGTTTTACTTTTTTAAAACAAATAAACCAACAAAGTTTAGGAATATTAAATATATATTTAGCTTAAGATGTGAACCATGCCTCCCTTCCCTCTCCTTTTGCATGTTTATTCACCATTAATGTTCATAGCAGCCCGTGTAAGTCACCAGTAAAGGTGACAGTACTTTATTTGGAGTTTCTTCAGGGGTGTTACACCTGGGACTGCAGTTTGCAGAGTTGTTCCCGGACTGTGCTATGAGTGAACCCTCCCGTTTATTGAGGAGGGGGCTGATGGGCTGTGACATTGGGAAGTGACGCCATCGCCCTCCCGGGTGCTCGCTGACACAGAGCCCTGCGGCTCCGGGGACTGCGCTGGGTTCCTCGGCATTGCGCAGGAGCCCAGCTCTCGGTAGCTGGTGTTGAGCTGGGCCCTGGCACCTGAAATGTCCCTGGCTGGTGGTTCGGTGGTTGGAACAGACCTGGGCCACAGGGAGGAGGGTGCTTTCCGGAGGGAAGTGCTGTTTGGTAGGCAGTCCCGTCCGTTCAGAGCTGGCTGCAGGTTTGCGGTGATTTTGGATTATATCCACCGTGGCAGCACAACCTAGAAAGAAAGAGACCAAAAGCCGGGGCAGGAGTGTAAGGGTTTCAGTTCCAAGGACCCTGCCTTCCTGACGGATGCAGGTGATCAGAAGTCTGCTAGATACATGCATCCTCCTGGACAGCCCCTAGCGCCAGGGACACGGCTGGATGCTGGGGCTCTGAGCCTTTGCAAGAGATGGCCATGAGTCTGTGGGGTACGTTAGGGCATGGGGGAGGGGAGGAAAGTAGCTTGTTAGAGTCTTACAAGCTTTCTGGAATGCTGTTTATGGCCTAATATCAATCAAGGATTGAGCAGGTCAGGTGGGATCCAATGAGGACAGTGCAATGGGAAGAAGTGTCAAAATCTACTTCAGTGCAAAGAAGAGATGGAGATTCCCTGAGGACACGTGGAACAAGTAATCCCTCTATGATCATTAAACCTGCCACCAGTTGGCATTATAAACTCTATTTTTAGTAATCCTGAACTGTGGCTAGAAAAATTGGTCTGGCCTAAAATTTTCTCCCTGTTTAAAGTTTAATTTTTGCCACAGATCAGGCTGCGTGCGTTCAGGCTCCTTGTGCCATCTGAAGGGCCGAGCCTGCTTGGTGCCGAGGGCAGCGCTTCTGCTCGTGCCTTGGGGCTCGTGGCACGGGGCTGACCGAGGGCGGGCATCCCGGCCCCTTCCCTGAGCAGAGCAGCGATGCGCACGCACAGACTCGATAAACTGCGTCCTGGCATCAGGGCTGTCGTGTTTGAAGACTGGGCTGGCCACCAGCGCCTGCGTGGCTGCCGAGGGCTCCGCGGGTGGTTGTTTGGGCCAGGCTCTGCTGGCTGCCTGGTGCATGGAGAAGGTGGTCTCTGAGTGCCGAGTTGAGTGGGTTTTATGATCACTAGCAACAAAAGATAAAAAAAACCCCTTGATCCTACATTTCCCTTTCTAGCTTTATTTCCATGAATGAGTTTGTTACAGAGCATCTCCGTTGTCTGCTTCAGGGCTGGGAAAGACTCGCAATTACTCAGAATTACTGGTGAAGGTTTTCCTACGTACCGGGGTCAGGAAATTCTCCTTCTGTTCCTTCTAGTTTTGCCTACTGGGAAGGTCATTTTGAAAGACATGGGAAGAAGCCAAGATGCGGCTGGTTGCTGTAGCCTGGTATGAGAATTATACAACCTCTTGGGACTGCTGTCTGTCATAAGTCCTGCTTTTGGCTGTGCTAAATTTCTTTACTTGAGGTTAGGACAGGATTTTTCCACTGAGATCTCACGTGTTGCAGGTCAACAGCATGGTTTCTGGAGTGTCGGAGCTACTAAACTGAAAATGTACTGCTAAGGCCAAATAACCCTTCCGGAAATCAAGGTGTCATTGACAATAAATTCTCTGCTTAAGAATTTGGAGAAGAAGAAATTGCAAAAGGAAGGGAGGATTTAAAGATGATGTCGGGCAGAACAGCATCAGGATCTCGGGTTTCTCTGCTGCACGTAGGAAGGACAAAACCGTCCTGAGCTGTTGTGGTCCGCTTGGCTCCAGCTTTGCTTTCCATTCACGTACGCTGGTGGAGAGATTTTGCTCGCTTATGATAAAACAAATCTCTGAAACTTTCTTGTAGTTTCTTTTTTTTCTTCAGCATAAGATCCTCTACTAGGGAATATTAGTCTTCAAAACTTACGGTAACTTCCTTCAGATGTCAGCTTTTTTCAGCACCAGCTTTCTACAGAGAGGCTCCTGATACGATAACACCATACTAGTGAGATAATTAGATGCGGGAAGAATAACGGTGTAAGATAGTTTGTATTAGTGGATATCTCACAGCCACGCAGTCTGTCCTGCTGTGCCCGTTCCCCACGCAGGACTCTGCTGCCTTTGCGTATTCATGCTGAATCTTTAAAGTGTTCGGAAGCCTTTAGGTCAAGACAACCATTCTCTGCAATGTTCTGGATTTTTCATTCTTTCTTCACCTGTGTGTTTTTAATGGCATTCTTCTCTCCTTTTACAAGAGAAGGGTAATAAGCATTTCCCGTGTCAACAACTTTGTGTTTGTATGTCCAGCAATGAGTACCATCCTCTCAGTGTCCCTGAAATACACCAAAACGAGATTCTTCAGTGTGTGGACCAAATACCATTTGAAAGTCATATAGGTAGTCCCTGTGAGGTTGGATTATTGCATATTGCCATAAAAATGATAGCATTTGTACTTGGCATGTGCGATATGTTGAAAATTCTTATCAGCTTGTCAATGTAGGAGAGGAAACCTTGTTGACAAGTCAAAAGAACAAAATACCGTCAAAACTCTTACTTCTGTAGCAGGAATCCCCTGTCTCCTCCTTTCTTCTCCTTGGGTACCCAATATCTACGGCTGTGTCCTGAGCCCAGCTGCACAGCTCAGAAACAGAAGGTTCCCAGCAGACTTTATGGGGCTGTACGTGGCTTGTGTGCGTCGCTTCAGCAGCTGGGCCCAAGCACAGAGAAACACCTGCTTGAGACTGACTTGCACGGAAATTGTCCTTTATTTTTAGTCTTATTTCCAACAGGCTGTTGAGAATGCCTCTGTCTCTTTCTTGCATCTTGCTTTTGGATGGACTTTTTCCTTTGAAGAAATGTTTTTCCCTCCTGAAGATACCCCCCTTTAAATATTTTTTTTTTTTTCTTTACCAAACCTATGATCCAACTTGTTCTTCATCCACTCTTCTAGCACTGCAGTACTTACAGATGCAAGTTCTTGGGGAAAAATGTAACATCAATCATCTTAATTTAACATTGAGAGTGTTTTTCAGAAGGTGTGTTTGTGGGGGTGGATTTATGCTCCCGAGCTCTTTCTGAAGGTCTTTCTCCATTTCCTGTGCTTTGCCTACATTTGAATTCTACAGCAGAGAGAAATTTGTCTCTAAATACCGCACTGCTAAACAGCATGTTTGAAAGCATGAAGAATTTAAACAGCATCCTCACAAGTGGCTGCTGAACTAAGTACTTGCCAAAATAATAGGCAAGGTTATTTCCCCCTCTGGTTTCCTCCAGCAAGGTAGAGTTCTCCCTAATGCAGTGACATTTTCTGCTTGTTGACAGAGGAAGAGCAGGACAAATACAAATGTCTCATCTCATCTTCCACATGCTCCTCCACTTCCCGCATCTGTCAGATGCGCTTTGAGGACAATCGGGTACTGACAGCTAGCGTCGCCTCTCTGTCTTAAATCAAATTACAGCCAGGTTTGCTTTAGCTGCTGAGTGTCTTCAGTCAAATTCCTGGCAGATGCTGTGTGGTGCTACCAAGCCATCCTCTCGTGAGCACAACACATCGCTTTCCGGGACCAGCACCGATCAATTCGACAGTTCTTCCTTTCGGATCGGTCCCATCTTTGGCCTGTTCCAGTTGAGAACCTGACGCCGTCTCCGGCTGCCTTAGCCGAGCTGCGTGGCCCTGGTGCTCGCTGACCTGCCGTCGCTCCGTGGCTGGATGGGCCTGCTCTGTTCTCCCATAACCTGCTGGTGGCTGCTTTTTGTTTTGTGTGTGTTTTTTTTTTTTTTTTTTAATACAAAAGCCCATTAATAGCTTGAAATTTGTGTTAGGTTATAACAGAAAAGTTGCCTGTTTATATTCTCAGACATTTATTTATATATATGCCTGCTCTGGGTGAACCTGTTCTGGCAGGGGGTTGGACTAGATGAACTCCAAAGGTCCCTTCCAACCCCCACCGTTCCGTGATTCTCTGAGTGTGCATGTTTCTCTCTCTCTAATTTTACATGATCCCACAGCCCCTTTCTGACATCCTGTAATAAGTTTCACAGAGTCCCACAAGTGCCCCTGCATACCCCAAAATGCTCCTGGTCGTCCTGTGTCCCCGCTGGGGCGGGTGACGCGGTCGGGATGTCCCCTCTGGTGCTGTGCCTGCCCCCGGGGCAGACCCCGCTCTGTGCCATCATCTCTGCTGTGACCTGCTGCTGGGGCTCGCGTGCCTGCGCTCCACGTACGCCTTCCTCCGGTATTTGCCATTTCTTGAGCAGTTCTAACCAGATTCCATACCGGATCGGGTGCGTTCCCCTTCCACGTACCCTTGCAAAAGCTCTCCAGGGTGGCTGGGTCATCTCCAGCATCTCTCTTTGCAGAGCAGTTCCCCACTATCAAGGGACTATTTTCTTCTCCCAAGGTGTTTTCCCAGCTCCAGAAGTGTTTGTCCGTTGCAGTTGAGCTGGTTCTGTAAAAGGCAGAAAGTCTGATTTATTTTTTTTTCCTGCTCATCAGCTTTCTGTCGAGTTTCTCAGGCTGATGTGGCAGAAAGGAGAGGCTCAGGTGGAAGATGCATTCTCCCAAAGTCTGGGGTCTTTAAAAGCTCCTCCCAAGGGGGTCGTGGCTCCGCCAGGGTGAAGGTGCCTCTGACCGAGGGTGTCCCTGGGGGCCGGAGGCAGCGAGCACAAACCAGATGCCGTTGGTGGCTGTTGCTGGCCCTGGCCCGCTGCCGAGGTCCTGGGCTGCGGCAGCCCCCGTCCAGACCCGTGGGGCTGGTGTCAGCCCGTGGCTGGCGGAGCGGCCGCCGTGTTGGGAGCACTGTGCCAGTCTCCGGTCCGGGGGAAGTTCACGGCCGTCGGCGAGGAGGGGACGGTTCATCTGCCTGCGTGTGGCTGGGTGACATGCGCAGCTACACCTGAGGTGCCCGTCTAGACTCCCTGCAGTCAGCGGCAAGAAATAGCTCTTCCAAAGTGCAATTTATCTCATCCCAAGTTAGGCATTTAAAATAAGTCTGATGAATCACGCTCTGAAATAGCCTATTTCTCTGTTGACTAGCTCGGATATAGATAGCCTTTTAGCTGTGACTTTCATCTGTCTTGGCCATTAGCAGCGGCTCCTGCAAGCCATAGCAAGGCTTTGTTCGGCTTTAGCATCTTCCTTCTGTCCAGAAGCCCTGCTCTGCTGTTGTCGTTACCAGCCTGCTCTGGAAGTTAATGAAAAGGGCAGTCATCAATCTGACACCCCTCAGCTCTCCCTGGTGGGTATTAACCAAAGTTACGGGTCTTCTCTTGGAACCAGCAAAGGTTCCCTAATGAATCATGGTGCTTCCCAGCGTGAAGGCTTTCCAATGCTTTCCCTGTGGCCAAAGCATCGCTTTGCAAAGGCAGTGAGAGCCAGATGTTCATGGCTGCCTCAGCGTACACTGCTTCATTTAAATAGTGGATTCATCTCTTTAATCTTTTAAAGGTGAAGTTAATTAACAGCTGAACAAACCTACCGGTGCGTATCTCTTGCATAAAGATCAGATGTGTTTCTATTCAAGGCTCCCCAGCTCAGGAGAGGTGAGACTGGCACTTTAGCAGTTTGCTCCCGAGGTGGAGCTCTGTTGTTTGACTGTCTGGGACGCTGCTGGCACGGAGGCTTGTGAGATAATCTGCATCTTCAGCTCTGGGAAGAAGCGTGTGCCAGCAGAAATCTCTGTGCCCGACAGGAACAGCTTGCTTCGAATCCAGCCACGTGTCTGTGGATTAAATATGGACCTTGGGTCTAACACCTGTGAGAGGCACCGGGGCTGCCTCTCCTGGGCTCTCCAGGTGGTGCGTCACCGTCCCTGGGAAGCGGAGGCGTTTGTCACACAGCTGGGAATGGCTGGTGGGCACGAGGGGTCGTCCTTGGTGTGTTTGTTTCTTGTCTTGATTAAGAATTAGTAATGATCCACATACTCTGCTCCTTGTTTAAAGCTTGCTGTCAAATCATGTCTCCGTATTACCATTTTCCTTTGATGCCCGGCTGCCTGTCAGAAGCAGCGCTTCCTTTTCAGTGGGATCGTGATTGATGCAGCTGAGTACTATGTTGGGACAGTCGTTCATAGAGCCTGGGCGAGGGATACTGCTGTCTCCCTGTGCTCGAGTGTCGGCACGTTGCTGCTGGCAGGGAGCTGGGGGGACGGGGGGCTGGACCGAGCCTTGGGAAGAGCTCGGCTCTGGTGTAACGTAACGGTGAAACCTGGGGTGCAGGTCTGGGACCCATCCATGGGAGCCATGGAGCGATGTCCCAGCAGAGTTTTAGAAGGTTGATGAGGAGAAGCTGTGTACTGTGTCCAGTTTTGGGCCCCTCACTCCAGGAGGGACATGGAGGGGCTGGAGCGTGTCCAGAGAAGGGCAACGGAGCTGGTGAGGGGTCTGGAGCACAAGTCTGGTGAGGAGCGGTTGAGGGAGCTGGGGGTGTTCAGCCTGGAGGAAAGGAGGCTGAGGGGAGACCTTCTCGCTCTCTACAGCTCCCTGAAAGGAGGGGGCAGCCAGGGGGGGTCGGGCTCTTCTCCCAAGGAACAGGCCATGGGACAAGAGGAAACGGCCTCAAGTTGTGCCAGGGGAGGTTTAGGATGGATATTAGGAGAAATGTCTTCATGGAAAGGGTTGTCAAGCCTTGGACCAGGCTGCCCAGGGCAGTGGTGGAGTCGCCATCCCTGGAGGTATCTAAAAGCCGGGCAGACGCGGTGCTGAGGGATGTGGGGTTAGTGATGGTTTTTGTCAGAGTCACGCTGATGGTTGGACTCGATGATCTGAAAGGTCCCTTCCAACATAGACAATTCTATGGTTCTGTGATTCTATCTATTTTTGAAATACAAGTAATGATAAAAATGATCTTCTGTAATTTCTGTATGTTACCTCTAAATACTGTTTGGATAATGTTTAATTGTAAGAATGATTGCAGTTCCTCAGGAGCATAGGAGTTAGGGTTCCAGGCTGCTGTTGCAGGTACCTGGAGAGACGGCCAGCGCTCCGTGCGAGCTCCTCGCCCCGAAGGACAAGGGACCGCGGGCAGGGACACGGGGGGCTGAGCAGGGCCAGCAGAGGAGCAGCTTCTGGCCCGTATACTGCAGGTCTGGGGGAGAGGCTTTAGCACGGGACGGATCCACGAGGCACACACTTGGATAAAAGTTTTGGAGAGTGGCTGGTGCTGTCGGCCCAGTGCCCGGCCCCATCTGATCTGCCCGGGGTGACGTCTTCGGGGCAGGAGTGCGGGTGAGGCTGGGGGCTGGCGGCAATCGGACCAGCTGTAATGTGTAATCTGTAAATCTGGCCTTGCACGGAGCAGTGCTGGCCTCTAACTTGCCCAGAGTGTTCTTTGTGCTCGTGCTGGGCTCTGTGCTGTGGCCCTGACACCCACATCTGCGCTGGCAGTTTGGTGACTTGTTTAGCCAAAGCTTTTGATCATCATCATCATCATTTTTGAACCCAGGGATTTCTTGTTAATTGTCTGTCTGTAGTGAGCATCAGCACAGGCACTATTGAGTGTTGAATGTCAAATTATCCACAGCGCGGTGCTTTGAGACTCCTGTTTGTTAGACCCCACAATTCATTTTTTCCTTTATGGCTTGGCCAGAGAGGGTGCCCAGAAGAGCTGATCCACGCTGCCCTTTGGAATAGACCAGTTTACCCACTTGAAGTTGTGGCCTCTGACTTGGAACTAAAGTAGTTCATTTGGTTTAGTTCAATTCACTCCCAAGGCTATAATTATGATAAAAGAAATTATATTCACTTTAATTCTGCATAAGAGCATCCACTTATAAATAGGATTTGCTGTGACTAATACATTTCAGTTCAGATCACTGATACAAATTATCTTTTTGCACACCAGAGCCCTGACATTGTGATGGATTCTTTGTTGGTGACAGATGAAGGGGATGCCCCCGGTGGTATAACCCTGCTGATCGTACGACGCGGTCAGGATGCACACACGGCTTTCACCAAGGTTTCTCTTTACAAACTTTTGGACATACAAATAGTAAATGTAGTAGCAAACTTACTATAGTTTTAAAAAATAAACAAACTCCCCCTCTCTCTTTTAAAGTTTAATTAGGATATTTCTGTGTTTCCTGGCACTTACTGCATGTATAATCCCATGGTTTGGTCCTTGAGCGCTGCCTTTCTCTGTCCTCTGGGAAAAAGAGTTCCCTTGTACTCCCCCTTCCTCGCTGACGTTTCTGGAGGCTCTAAATGAGTTATTCGTCAGCTACGGGGCATTCCTGCAAATAGTAGTACCTGTGTTCTCCTTGGCCATGGCCGCTCTCTGGCTTTCGGGGGTGGCTTTGGTGATCTTTGGCTGGACTCCTCGGAGCACGCGGTAGGTCTGCCTCTCGCCTTGGCTGCAGACCGATCTGGGAACATGGCAGAGGCGTCTCTTCCTGCCGGACACATCAGCAAACAAATTTGAGGCTAAAATGTGTTTTGTAGATGACCTCTAAACGTGACCTGCTGGAATTTGGGGGTATTTTAGCAATACATAGTCTGTCCTTCCTTGGAAACTTAAATTAGGAAGACATTCAAGTCAAATGCATTTAGGTGTGCACTGAGCTGGCAGCTGTCCCTGTTTACCTTCCAGAATTAGAAAATGCTTCATTAATTCAAGTCAGCATCTTCTGTATGCCTCTGCTTGACCTTAGTAGTGTCCCAGTTTTTGACTATGGGGGCACACAGACCTATTATTAGAGGGAAGACGCGGGTGTGAGCTCGCCGGGCTTTGGGATAAGTTAGCTTTCTGCTTGCTGAAAGAGTGCACGGAGGGTGTTCACAGCAAGGTGCGGCTGTGCAGAGGAGCTGGAGCGCTGGCTGTATGTTCACATGTCTTGTGTTCTACAAGAGCCTGCTTATGTAGTCAAGTTCTGAGAGACCCACAGGACTGCCTCCTGAGCCCCTGGCTTCTCTCCTTGCGGGTGTATATTCTTTGCACCTGACAATTTAATGGTAGCAGCAGGTTTGAAAGGGCTGTGTAACAGTTGGACTTGGGTATTCAACCTGATCTGGGGATCTGTGCTGAGGATGCTGACCATTCGCGTGCAGCACGGTGCTTGTTTGAGCAGATCTCAACGTCCTTCGCTCAGCCGAGTCCAAGAGCTCGCAGCTGGACCCGGAGCAGGCAGGGGCAGGGACAGTCAGGTGTGCGCAGTCGTGGTGGACTTTGGTCTGGTGCTTCCAAATCCACGCTGGAGATGAATGCATGTGTACCATCCTCGTGGTTTACGCAGGCGCTCTGCTGAGGATCGTATTAGTTGAATGTGGTGGACTGTTCACGTCTCCTGCACAGCACCAAGAAGTGGCGAGGCATGCAAGGCCATCTTCTGCCACGGCAGGGCTTTTGTATGCACTGATGGTTTCTTCAGGTCCTTTAGCTCAAGAAGTCACTAGAAAACACACCAACTCATTTCTTCTTGCTTACTACTGTGCTTCTAGAGTGATGTTCCCCGAGTGTTTTTTGCAGCATTGTGGTAGCGTGTTTCTCTGTAGGTGCAGTGGGAGCCATCTCAGACCAAGACCCACAAAGAATCTGGGCAGGAGGAGGCAGATGGTGAAGTGTGGACCCAGCTGTACATTAGGATGCTCTGACCTCCAGCACCAGCCACCTTTTGCTTCCTACAGCGTGGTATGGGTACCCCACTGCTGATCTGAAGGTTCTGTGCCCTCCCCGCACAGCTCCTCACTGCGTCCCGGGGTGGGCGATGCAGGGGCTGGCACTCTAGCACCAAGCGGGAGAGGTTCGTGCCTGTCGTAAAGAAGTGAGGTCGGTCTCGATTTAGCAGTACCTGAGGGTTCAGCGTCTTTGAGAGGTGCTGTTGAGTCTCTTGAGAGACAAGATGTCTTGCAGAGGGATCTAGGTAGATTGAAGCATTGGGCAATCATCAGAGGCATGAATACTGAGTCCAAATGCTGTATTCTGCACCTTGGACCGGGTAATGCCAGGCACAAATATAAATTGGGAAAGGAGCGGCTGGAGATGAGCCCTGCAGACCTGCGACCCGGGGGTGCTGGTGGGCACAGCTCAGCAGGAGCCAACAGTTGGGCCTGATACCAAGAGGGCAAACCGCATCCCGGGGGGCATCAGACACGGCACGACCAGAGAGGGGATCGCCCCGCTGTGCTCAGCGCTGGCGCGGCCTCACCTGGAGCTCTGTGTGCAGTGCTGGGACCCGCCATTTGAGAAGGACAGGAAGGTCCTGGAATGTGCCCAGAGGAGGGCAACCAAGCTGGTGACAGGCTGGAAGGCACGTCCTCTGAGGAGCGGCTGAGGACTCTGGGCTGGGCTGGTTTGGAGAGGAGGCGGCTGAGGAGCGACCTCATGGCTCTGCAGCTCCCTGAGGAGGGACGTGGGGAGGGAGGTGCTGAGCTCTTCTGCCCGGGATCCAGGGACAGGACGCCCGGGAATGGTTCAAAGCTGGGCCAGGGCAGGGTCAGACTGGAGGTGAGGAAGCATTTCTTTATCAAGAGATTGGTCAAACTCGGGGAGAGGCTTCCTGGAGAGGTGGAGAGGTGGTCGATGCCCCGTGTGTCAGTGTTTAACAGGCATTTGGACAATGTCTTTAACAACATGCTTTAACTTAGAATCATAGAACCATAGAATGGTTTGGGTTGGAAGGGACCTTAAAGATCGTCTAGTTCCAACCCCCTGCCCTGGGCAGGGACACCTCCCACTAGATCAGGTTGCTCAGAGCCCCGTTCAGCCTGGCCTTAAAAACTTCCACCCCCTCTCTGGGCAACCTGTTCCAGTGTCTCACCACCCTCATGGTGAAGAACTTCTTCCTAACGTCCAGTCTGAATCGTCCCATCTCTAGTTTTAATCCATTCCCTCTAGTCCTACCATTATCCAACATCCTAAAAAGTCCCTCACCGGCTTTCTTGTGGGCCCCCTTAAGATACTGGTAGGCCGCTCTAAGGTCTCCTTGGAGCTTCTGGTCAGCCCTGAATTGGTCAGGCAGTTTGACTAGATGATCGGTGTAGGTCCCTTCCAACTGAAAGCATTCTATTCTATTCTGTTCTGTCTGAATGTAGGCCAGAGGAAGGGCAAGAATTCAGTGGAGAAAGACAACAAAGATAATTAAGAAAGCAGTAGTTGGAAGAACAGGTATTGGTATGTTTCTTGATGGTGAGATTAGTTGTTCAGATCTGGAATCACTTGGAGCTTCTTGAGGACTTTAGTGGACAAACCAGATAGACATCTGTCTGGGTTGAGTTTTCAGGAACACCAGAATCTGGTGGATGTCCAGCTCAGCTTAACCAGGCCGTGTTGTGTGACTTATGCTGCTGACACAGCCAGAAGCCCTGATGGATGATGCAAAATTGCTGTTGTACACCGTGCGTCGGGTATGAGAGGGGGACCAGTAGGTGAGCAGGCTGGCGGGGGGAAGAATCATAGCATCATGGAATGGTTTGGGTTGAAGAGACCTTTAAAGGCCACCCAGTGCCACCCCCTGCCCTGGGCAGGGACACCTCCCACCAGCCCAGGTTGCTCCAAGCCCCGTCCAACCTGGCCTTGAACCCCTCCAGGGATGGGGCAGCCACAGCTTCTCTGGGCAACCTGGGCCAGGGGCTCACCACCTCATTGTAAAAAAGTTTCTTCCTTAAATCTTGTCTGAATCTTCCCTCTTTTAGTTCGAAGCCATTACCCCTTGTCCTGTTGCAACAGGCCCTGCTAAAAAGTCCCTCCCCAGCTTTCCTGGAGCCCCTTTAGGTACTGAAATAAGGTCTCCCCAGAACCTTCTCTTCTCCAGGCTGAATAATACAACGTGAACATAGCGGGCTGTCCAGGTTTGAGCAGGAGATGGTGCAGGGAGGAAAACAAAAATGCTTTCTATTTCCCTCCTGGGCAGAAGGGACAGAGGAGACTTTTATTTTTATCTTCAGTATATGGACTATTTTATAAATTGAATTTCCTTTTCTGCTTTGGACTGACAGGGTCTTGTGGAATGGGTTTGTTTCTTGGATGTAAGGCCATGGGGTAGAGGAGTCAGGAAGCGTTATCCTCTAAAGGCTGTATGGTTAGAAAGTGTGTGGACCTCTGGGTTTTGGTAAACCAGACGCCGTGGGGCCGACCCCAGTGGCTGTGGGATGCCAGGCTGTCAGTGCCCTGTTGCTGCCCACGGCCCAGACGTGTCATGGTGACTGAGCTGGAGACAGCTCTTGTCCTTCGTTTCTGTGTTTTTCTGCTTTGTTCTCAGCTACTGCATGTGTCCCATGTTTTTTCTCTTTCATTTTCATTCATGCTTCGCAGTAGACGAGCAGCTTCGTGAACTAGGTAACTATGAATTTTTTCTTTTATTTCCCTCCACTCCACTGCATCCTTTTCCACTTTTCTCCTTGTCGTGTCCTGTGTGTGTGGGAATTTACGAGGGCTTTTGGAGACCAGTCTTTCCTCTTCTTTCCTTGATTCCTGCTCTCCAGCCTAGATGGGGTTGGGGGCAGAGTACAAGAAGGGCCCTTCCTTTCCCATCCTGCTGATTTTCCCAGTCCCTGAAGTTTCTCTGTTCTTGTATGTGTGACGTACACAGGAGGACCAGCCGAGGAGACGTTGTGCCTCCTAAGAAGACGCTCCTCTGGTGTCTGGTGAGAGCTGTGGAAAGAAATGAGCTGATCCCAGGAGAGTCCGCAGAAGTGCTGTCTGCTGCTTGCTGCCGAGGTGGTGCAGGGCAGCGGGGGAGAGGCAGCACCAGACCCCCCTTCTCCCCCCTTCATGTTGTTTATGAATGAGGTGGTGGGAGTTCACACCCAGTGCCGGGGGTCTTGGCATGGGCTGTTTGGATTTTCAATGCCACGGTGTTTGAGCTGAGTCAGGAGGGACAGATGCCATACTGTGATGCCAGTTCCCCCAGGCTGGAGACTCCATCCCCTGGTCTGTGAGGATGTGACTGGGGAGCATCGGGGGGGGCAGAACTGGCCCCAGGAGGTGCCGTGCCCCACCACTGTCCCCATCTGCTCCCGTCACCCTCTCCTGGGGGGGCTGAGCTGAGTCCCACTGAAAACGCTGTCTCTTTCCTGCGTCGGCAGAGGAAGCCCCGCTCACTGCAGGTGGATGCTCACCCCAAACAGGTTTCATCCCATGTTCCAGCACGGCGGGGCAGGTGGCTTTAAACCCAGGTCTGCCTCCTCCTGGCTGCTGTTCCTGGTGGTAAAGCTCGATGCAGGAAGGGCAGAGGAAACTCTGTGTGAAAATGAAATTGTCTTCCTAATTCGCATTGAATAATGGTTGGCTTCTGCCCGTCACCGTTGCTGTAGTGTACAGTTGCGGGCAGAGCTGGCAGCTGAGGTGGCCGGGCACCTGCTGGGCTGTCCCAGGCTGGCTTCTCCCGTCCATGCCATCTGTCGTGGCCTCGGCGCGGGGGGTCACCCATCCACCCTGGAAAGCGGGAGGAGGAGACGCAGCCCCTCGGGGAGGCTGTGGGCAGCCGGGGACCAGCTTCAGGGCAGGATGTGGCAGAGACAGCGCAGAAGGGAGAGAGGCAGGAGGCCGGGAACAGGTTTGGAAGCATTTTTCCTCCGGAGGATGAAACGGGACCTCTTAGCCTGTCAGCGCAGTGGGCACTACGTCTTCTCAGTGTCAATAGGCTTCAGAAATTTATTTGCAGACCTGGAAAAGTGACACCAAGCATGTGTTCTGCTGTGAATTTTTTTTTTTTTTTTAAGCTTAAACTGTTCCCACATGGGGTTAGTTTGTGTGTTGGTGGCCGTAAGCACCTTGCAGAGACCTTTCCTGCCAAATTTAAGTTTGTCATCTGGAGTGTCCAAGTGTCACAGCTGCCTGTTCGGGATACTTGTAAGAGGTTTTTTGTTTGTTTTAGACACTGTGAAAATGTGTTTTTTCGGCTGTAGTTCTGAACCACAACTGGGCTCCAGTTTTGTTCCAGGCCTGGCTGTAACTTGTTATTAAAGAGATCATTGAGGCAAATAGTTGGTGTAGGGAAAGTCGTACTAAACTGTTAAAGGTTGCTGAAAACAGAATGTTTTGGTGAAAAGATGTGAGACGTCATAAGGCACTGGCAGCTCCACCGTGCTGATTTATGCTGTTGTAAGCTGTTGTCAGTGTTTCCCTGAAATGCAATTAGATTTGCAAGTGCTGGTTCCGCTCAGGAGCGTTTCCCGGGCTCTGCTGGCTCCGGAGCCCAGTGCTGTCGGCAGGAGGAGGATCGGGGCTCTCCCGCGGCGCTGGTGGCAGGAGCCGCTCCCGTCGGGATGCGGTCGGAGCCCGGCACATCCCCATCCTTCAGCATCCAAAACCTCGTCTGGTAGGCAAAGCACAAGCGTGCCTGTGAGCGCTGCTGTCAAGGCATTCGCCGTTCCCGAGGGAGCGGCAGCGTTTGCCAGCTGGCCGTGCAGCGCTCCCAGTGCCGCGCAGCGCGGTGCGGCGTGAGCTGGAGACTGGAAGCGCTGCTCCAAGGAGAGGGCGCAAAAAAAGGTGTTATCAATATCCACTTCAAATGTAGCGGTGTTTCTGCAGCTGCAGGGGCTCCTCTCCTGCTGTTTTCACTAGGAACTTCCCAACAACACTCCATGCTATCAGTATTAATTTTGGGATCCAGTACCTTTCGGTAGCCTTTGACTCTTAATTAAGAAACAGAGCACCTCCTCTGCCTACATACTGGCTATTTGGTCTTCAGCTTCGGCTTCCTTGGGCTACTTCAGAACCACTCTTTTAAGAACTTTCATAAAAATGGAATATTTTTCTCTTCCTTCTTCCCTTCTTTTGTTTTGTGTCAGGGATGCCGCTCTAGGACTTGCATGGAGCTTCCTATCGGTTTTCTAGACGGGAGCTTCTCTCGCTTTCCGAGGCAGCTTCATTAGTATCCCCAAAAGGTTTTCCTTCAGTTTCCGACACTTACAACATGGATAGCATATGTTGTCAACCATACGCCATACCAAGTGTTTACTGCACATACGTCTTACTGGGTCGCTACCATCTAGTCTCTGCTGAGAACCCGCGTGACACCGGGATTGCTGATGAGATTTCACACTAAACACCCTTTCTTAACATCAAAACTGACAAGCATGTGCAGGACAGTGCTTAGCTTTCATTATTATATTTCTCCATCCTTTCTTCCTTATTTTGTCTTCTTTAAAAGTCCCCAGGATTTTCAGTCTTTTACCATAAAAAGCCCTTTCGTGGCTCTGGTCACGTCACTTGTTGGTGTCTCACTTTCCTGTAGCTGTGAAGTGCTCTTGGAATGGAGTGGCCAGGGTTGCAGTGGATGCACAGATGAGGTGGGCCATTTATTGTGTCATGTATTTTGTCCTTCTGATTTGTTTTACACGGTTTCTGTAGTTACGGCAGCTATCCAGAAGTCTCAGCACCTGCCTGTCATGCTTCCCGGAGTCTCCTTGCTTTGAATGCAATAAAGTGGGAGCTTCTCTGATTTTTCTTACAGTCCACTGCATGGTGCACATCACACAGACCACTGTCCGTGATCGTGTGGCACAATTAACCTGTATTTTTCATGTTTCTTGCATAAATCACCTTGTGCCGATTAACAACAGCAGTTTTGAGTCAGCTCAGTGCAAGGGCATCTTCTCTTCCCTGCGTTGTTATCCTTTGATGTAAGAATGCAAAATCGGTTGGATTCGGTCAGGACAAAGGGCCCCGCGGTTCCACTCGTTGGTCAGAGGCCCAAAGCTGCAGTCTGCAGAAGGCTCTGAAGGGAGGAAGGTGCCCAACAGTCACGCTTGGAATGGCTCAAGGCTTAATTTACTGCTCTAGGTGACGGGTTTTTTCTGTTGTTAATTTCTCTGGTGGCCTGTTGAACCCGTGATAACTCGTGCTGTCCGTAACGTCCGGTGAGAAAGCGTTCCTCAGCAAGCGTCCTGTGCAGGTTGGCCCCGGTTTTGTTTCAGACCCGTGTTGTGGTTGAGGCACCCCACCTCCTGTGTGAGGAGAGGCCGTGAACGGCTGGTGTGTGCCCGTCCTTTCCCGACCGCGTGCGATTCCACTGACCTCCCGCTCCGCTGGCCTCTTGCAGGTTGCAGGGTCCTGGTCTGTGTGTTACTGCATGTGCGGACGCTATTCCAGGCGTTGCTCTCCTTGCCCTCCTCCAGAACCTCTCCCAGTTCCCTTTGTCGCTTCAGAACGGGGAGGCTGAGCTGTAGGTGGGCACACTCGGGATTTTGCGGTGGCTCGGTGATGGCTCTGCTCGTGCTTGACCTCACCGAACCCGCAGCAGCGAGAGGACAGAACATTTAGGTCCCTCCTGGGCTGAAGAGGCCATGCTGGGAACCACCTCGGGCCCAGCGAGGAGGGGGATGCCCGCGAAGCTGGTCCTTACGTGTAATAGTGTGCTAATGGGTGGTTATTACCATTGCCTTATTCTTTTTTACAGAAACTGGCTTTAAAAGCCCTATTAACCTTGCATTAACTATGGAAATTAAAGAAAAAATAATTTCACAAAATCCACAGCAGTTAACAAGACTTTCAATGTAATGTTTGCTCTCTGTCCCAGGAGGGAGCGGTATTTGAAAGCCCTACACTTGATTGGTTTTTTTGTTGGTACCTGCCATTCTGGGGAGGTGAAGTGAGAGTTAGCCGTGATGATCTGGAGCAGCAGGGTGGAATCTGGCCCTTCTAACACAGGGCAAAATAAACAGTCTCTGCTCCCGATGCAGCTTTGGGATCCGCACGCTGAACTACCTTGTGCGGCATAAACACATCCTTATTTTCAGAGCACTGAAAACTTGGAAAGCATTGCAAAGGGTGCAAAATATCATCAGCCCTTCGGAGACCTGATAAACTCATGTCACCTCGAGGCTCTCCAAGGCTCCGTTGCTTTCAGCTGCTTTTGTTCAGATGTTCAATGTGGCGTTATATTCCCCATAAGCTGTGCCGAGCTTGTCACAAATAATGAAAAGGGTAAGAAATGAAGTAGCAGCAGAGGGGTGGAGGAGAGGGCAGGGAAGGAGCAGCATGGGGATAACGTCCAGCAGGGTGAGGGGGGGGATTCTACCCCTCCGGTGAGACCCCACCTGGAGACCAGCTCTGGGGCCTCAGCACAGGAGAGACACAGAGCTGTTGGAGCGGGGCCAGAGGAGGCCCCGGAGATGCTGGGAGGGCTGGAGCCCCTCTGCTGTGGGGACAGGCTGAGAGAGCTGGGGGGGGTCAGCCTGGAGAAGAGAAGGCTCCGGGGAGACCTTCCAGCCCCTGCCAGGCCCTCAAGGGGCTCCAGGAAAGCTGGGGAGGGACTCTGGCTCCGGGAGGGGAGCCGTGGGACGAGGGGGAAGGGTTTTCCACTGACAGAGGGGAGACTGAGATGAGATCTGGGGAAGAAATTGTTTGCTGTGAGGGGGGTGAGCCCCTGGCCCAGGTTGCCCAGAGAAGCTGTGGCTGCCCCATCCCTGGAGGGGTTCAAGGCCAGGTTGGACGGGGCTTGGAGCAACCTGGGCTGGTGGGAGGTGTCCCTGCCCAGGGCAGGGGGTGGGACTAGATGATCTTTAAGGTCCCTTCCAAACCAAACCCTTCTGTGATTCCATAAGCAGAACAATGCACGTGCTCCTGTTGGAAGAGGGGGACAGTGTCTGGCCGCTGTGGGAAGCCCCGGGTGCTGTGGGGCTGGTGGGAAATGCCGAGGCGAGTCGGGAGCAGCTTTTGCTGCGCTGGCGGCGGGGCTGGGGGAGGCCGTGCAGGAGGAGCTGCTTCACCGCAGCCGGTGCCTCCTCCCTCCTGGGACAGGGTCAGCGCGTCCCGCCAGGGTCTGCGCAGGGTGGGCTGCGGGGGCGGCTGCTGACCAGAAACAGATCCTTCCTTTCATCCCCCCTCTTCCCTCTCTCGCGTCCGTGGGTGTTTCTGTCTCAAGCAAATTGTGTTGCGGATTGATGGAGCAGCACCCACGGGAAAAGCGGCGAGTGTCGCTCCCGTGCTCTGGCCGGTGGCTGCGGGTGGCAGCGGCATTCGGTGAGGAGCACCGGAGCAGTGCCGGCAGTGGCCGTGTGCCCGGTGACCAGTGGGGAGGCTGGCCTGAGCCCCAGGGCCCTGGTGGCCACTGGCCTGGCAAGCGGGACGCAGCGCAGCATGGGGACGGGTGGTCAGTGGCCTCGGGGGACCTTCCAGCCTCTGGTGCCCTGACACTTGATCAGGTCCAGCCCCTGGAGCCACCCTGGCAGAGTCATTCGCTCATCTGTCCATAATGGACTCTGGAAGAGAAAATTAAATACAGTATTAATGAGTTTTGGGGCTTCCACAAGGACTGAGCAATTCTTTAGTGTGTGCTGTTTATTTCACAAGGAGTTTTAATGCTGACTGTGTAGTCACCCTGGTGTTTACCGTGATTAGGACCTCAGACCCTGAGCACATGGTCCCTCACCCCTTTGCTGGCTCCAAGCAGAGAATTTCCCATCTTCTCCCCTGCCCCCCCGGCTGTAGTTATTTCCTACAGGGCTTTAAAGTTTTCGGGTCGACTGTGAAGTCGTTTTGTTGCCCTCCGTAGGTGATGGCACCCAGTGTTTCCCCTGGTTGGGCTGTAGGGCAGCCCAAGGCATGAGCATGGGGAAGCGCGGTCGCTCTTCCCGGCCCTTTCCCAGTGTCCCACTGGTGCTGGAGCTCCATGGGGTCCTGCAGCACCGAGTCCTGGTAACCTGCCGGGTAAGTTGCCCCCTGGGTCACTTTGTGCTCTGCCATCGTGGGAGACAGAAGCCAGGGCCATATCCCTCTGGAAGGTGAAGTGGCCCTAACAGTGCTCTAGTTCTGTGCATTGTAGGTTTGTCTGAAATGCAGCGTCTGACATCACAGAAGATGTTTAATTTTCAAAGCGCCTCACTTCTGTTTCGGAGAAGTGCAATGTCATGCTGCACAGCGCCGGGGATGGGAGGAGAGGTCTGCGCTGCTAATTGCAGAGCAGCGAGCTCTTGGCATTTGAAATTGCAAAGGTGTCAGTGGGCTGCTCAGAAGTATATGATCTGGTAATTTTTGTTTAAAGAAAAATAATAAAGCAGTAGTGAAATGGCTAGGAGCGTTAAAGGAAAAGGTGCCATGCCCCTGCTGGCAGTGCTGCGAGCTGTCTGTGGAGTCAGAACAACCCCGGCTCCCTCCCCGCTATCCGCAGGCACCGCCGTGTCCCCCCATCCCCGGGGTGGGCAGCTGGAAAACTGACCCCCGAGAGCTGCAACACAGGGTGGGCCAGAGAAATGTCTGTGGAAGTTCAGAGCCAATAAATGCAAATGAGGCGTATAGTGAAGAATAGCCCAAATGATACACAGGCAGCAACAGGACTCAATTAGCTATTGGCGTTCAGATAGTAGATCTTGGAGTAGCAGTTTCTCTGTAGCGTTGTCAATAATAATTATAAATAAGGAGATAACCAGCAATGCTCTCTGTAAAATCAGTGCAGTGCTCCAGAACCAGTCAGCCCCACCCCAACTGGTGGAAAGTTAGGGATTACTGGGAAAGCTCATAATACCAAAACCAAAGCCATCAACATGGGTAGTGTAAATCCATCACGTACCTCCTCTGACAGCTTAAGCCCCCTCCCCGCGGCGTTGGCAGCGCGTGGGGAGGGTGTCGAGGGCGAGCGGAAGCCTTTGGTGGCATCTGCGCAAGGAGATGCCCTCGTGCAGTTTAAGATTTATCCCTTTGGGAAATAAATGGTGTGACAGCGGTCTGCAATTTCATGAATAGTTTGGAGAAAGGCTGCTTACTAATCCTCTAATACAGGAACCTGGAGGTGCTCAAAGAAATACTGGCTCTAGCCTTAAGACGGAGGAGAGCACTTTTTTGTGCAGTGTCGTGTTAAACTGCAGAATTTATTGCTGCAGGACACTGTGGAGGCCAAGAATGTGAATGGATTTTAAAAAAGGTTCACTTGCAAAAGACAGGTTTGTCAGTGTCCGTTTTGCAGTGCGACTCCTGCAGTCTCTGGAAAACCCCGGGCTGTCAGGGGCTGGAGGCCGAGCGTACTGCTGCTGCTCGCAGCCCGGGACGGGGGGTGCCAGGGTCGGGGCGGTGGGGGACGGGGACGTGGCGGTGGGGGACGGGGACGGGGCAGTGGGTGCCGAAGCCTGTGGCCAAGTTCACGAGGGTTGAGCTGGTGTCACCCACGGCTCCTCCTCCGCATGTGGAACTGTTTCTTTCTCCGTTTCTTTCGGGGACTTGCTGGCTCCCTCAATTTCCCTGATTTCTGTGGCTGCTGTTCTCAGTCCATGATGGGAATATGAGAAATGGGAATGATTTTGTCCTTTGTGCCGCAACTGATGTGCAGAGGGAGGAGGGGGAGAGTGAGTGTCGCGCGGGGCGAACCAAGCCCTCCTTGGGTCACCCGGGCTCTCGCTGCTGCGTCCGCCGTAGCCCTGGTCTCACAGCCGGCGCTCCCAGCTCCGGTGGCCAGGGACGCCCCCGCAGCAAGCTCATCACTCTGCTTCTGCCTGCTGCTTGAGTGATGGCCGGGGGGGGAAGGGGAGGAATTCCTTCTCAGGAGGCCACCGGGTGCTTTACAGTTCAGGATTTCCTCTCTGTACAGCTCTTGAGTAGATCTGGGGCATTCCTAATCCTTCTGTCTTTAAGAACAAGCTTTCTCAGCTGCAGACATAAATTAGAATTGCAATTTCCAGTCCCTGCACAAGTGTCTGATCCCGAAATGTTCCTCAGAGTGGGGCTTGTTCAGTGAGGGTTTAGTAAAATCACATCAGCCTGTAATAACCTCCAAGACGCTTTCCTGCCTTTCTTTGACAAGGCCTTTTAGCTGCTTGAGTGGCGTTAATATGGCAAAGCACGTCACAGCACTTCAACGGAAAGAGGATTCAGGCAGCAGACAAAGGGATTTCCCGAACTCCGGGACTCCTCCTGCAGGAAAGCAGCTTGTCGATGTGGCGCGGTGCGGCCTGGCAGGGTGGCTGCATTCCTCCTGGATCCCGCTCCTTCCTGGCACCCCGGCGCCCGTGCGCGGCTGCCAGTTCGTCCCGCGCTGAGCTGCGGGTGCGAGCCGGCCGGGGGGCTCCCTGGCTGCGCCTCCCCCTTCAGGAGCCAGGGCAGCGTCTGGTGCCGCTTCCTTCACACCAGCCACGCCGCCGGTGCCAGGGAAAGCTGTGACCCCTGCAGCCAGCGCCGCCCGTCCTGCTCTGTGGTGCTAGCAACGGGACGGCGACAGCGCTGGGCTCTGCAGGGATGCGCCCTTCTCTGGGATTGCCCACCAGAGGGTTGGGAATCACGGCATCACAGAATGGGTTGGGATGGAAGGGACCTGAAAGATCATCTAGTTCCAACCCAACGTGAGATGGGCATGGGGCAAAAACTGCGAAATTTCTTGTGCTGAGCAGAAAACCGAGACAGGCGACAGCAGGCACAGGGGGGTGCCGTGTCTGTGTCACCCGTCTGTGCAGCACATGGGGGTGACGTGAAGGGCCCCCCCTCAAGGGCTGCTGAGCTGTGGGCTCTGAATCCAGAACGTCCTCCCGTAGCGGAGCTGCCAGGGCTGAACCTGCCGGCACCGAGCGCCCTGCCCAGGGACGTGCTCTGGTCCTGGGGATGTGCTGGTGGGTGTCACCTGGCCAGGAGGACAGTAAATGGACAACTGTCGGTGCTCTGTGCTGGGCAGCTGCTGCTTTTGAGCAACCTGGGCTGGTGGGAGGTGTCCCTGCCCAGGGCAGGGGGGTGGAACAAGGTGATCTTTGAGGTCCCTTCCAACCCAAACCGTTCTGTGATGATTCTCCCTCTGGTGTCCTTGCTGGGGAAGGGGGAGGCTGGCTGCTCTTCTGCCTTGCTCTTCAGGCCGTTGTCCCCAGCGTGTCTGCTCGCCTTGTGTGCAGTCCTCCTTCCTTCCCTGTGCTGGGAAATCAAACAGGGATTATATATCACTTTTCATGAATATATTACGCTTGTTACATGCTCTCTATGTGTATATATTAGCAACAGGAAAAAAACAACAAACCAAAACCACCGGCACCCTAGGAGAGAGAGAGAAAAAGGCTGTAGTGTTGCCTCTCCTGCAGCAAGAAGTGCCCTGATGCTTAAGGAGCAGAGAACGCCTCTCTTGGGGTCTCCTTCCCAGGGCTCGTGATCCTTTCAGCTGCTCTGTGAGAAACCAGTGCAGGAGCCCGGCTCCTGTCTGGCCGGAGAGGCACGTGTCTCCAGGGGACCGTGGCTTTGGGGGGTGGTTGTTTCTTCTCTCTAGTAGCACAGACTGTGTGAAAACAAGACCAGGCTGTTGTCCTTCAGGATGATATTGAGCCTGCAGGTGACCAGACATCACGCAGGTGTTTTTTGTACGTACTGCTCTGCAGTGCTCGAGATTGTGAGGAATTGGGGAGCCTCCTAAATTTTATCTGTGTAATTATTTATTAAAAAAAAACCACACAATACCACATCTGCAAAGTCACGTCTTTCTCATAGTTAACTTCTCACTGCTGTCTGTGAGTGTTTTGCCAAATAGTGGGTCCTCTTGCTGCTGGTTGTGTGGGTGGTCGCGGTGGAAGGTGGGGAGAGCTGTGCGAGGTGCACGTAGTTCTGACTTCCATTTCCGTCATCCAGCCACTTTGTCTCCTGGTTGCCTGCAGGTGTCAGTTGTACTAGAGAGACATGAACCTTCCAAAATCTTGACACGTGAGGGATCCAGCAGCAGGAATACAATTGCCTGCAACTCTTTTTGGGTACGCTTTCTGAAGAATGCTTATGTTTGCATCCCCCGTCTCCTCAGCCAGCACGGGAGTGTTTCATAAGCACTGTCTCTGCACAGATGGGAGAAGTTCTGGTCCTTCCCAAACTCTGTGCCCGCTGCTTGCCCTTCCCTTGGCAGGAGATGTCTGAGAACCAGGAGATCCGCAGGGTGCAGATGGACTAGAGTGACGTGGTCATCCAGAGATGCCTGTGTTGGCTGTTCAAACTCTGATGTGCTGACAAGAGATTTCAGTGACCTTTAGTCCTTCTCATCTGGGCGACCCCTTTGTAATTCTGTGTCTGCTGGTCATATATCCATCACTGTCTCCTGAGCCTATCTGGTGTCTGTACTTTGGGGGAGATGTTAGCAAATTAGAAGAAGTGTAGAGGAGATCTTAGGAAAGGGATCTGACTCTGGAAAGCTGCCACGACAGCTTTACGGAAGGTGGCAGCTCATAGAAGGGGCTCTTACGTAGTGCAGAAGGAAACAGGATGGTAGAAGCTGAAACGAGAACTTCAGACTACGAGAGCACAGTGTTGTGTTGTGGTGTTTGGGGTTTGTTGGTTTTGGTTTGTTTTTTTTTTTTTTAATCTTGGGGCTGTTTAACCACTGGCTATTTAACTCAGCAAGGGCTAAGGTGGGTTCCCTGCCTTAGGCATCCACTCTGGCCCTAGAGGCAGTGAATTGTTGGGACACTGGAGATGGGATGTGGTGGATTCACCATCCCCTGAAGTTAAAGAAAGATGTAGCGTTTGTTTCTAAAACGCTTGGTCTAATACAGAGTAATGGGCAGGATGCAGAGATTCTGGTAAGTGGCAAGGCAGGGTTAATGCAGCAGTTTCCTCCATCCTAAAAGAACACGAACTCACAAAGCCCGGTATCCTCGAGCACGTCGTGTTCGCCTTGTTCCGTGACCCACCTGAGCCAAGTGCCCGCGGCTGTGGGAGCTCCCTGGGATGAGGGGAACGGACTGGATGAAACATGGGACTCTTCCAGGCAGTAGCTGTTTGTAAAGTCCCTGCTGGGACCTGCAGCCTGAAGACCCAGGCCCACATGTGTCCTGAAGCCATCAGCGGGCAGTGGAGGGAGGGGGAGGAAGACACAAGCATTTGGATTTTGCAGCTGAAACTTTTTGATGCCTCAGTGGTGAAGCGGAGGACAGTGACCCCGGTGTGTCCCTGGGAGCTTCTCTCCAGCCCTCTCTGAGCGGTGGAAGCTGTGGTCAGCACAAAATCCTGTCCAGCCTTGGCTCCGATTTCCTGCTGACTGGTGGTTAATGTCCAGTGGCTCGTCTTATTTGGATTGAGCTTAGTGTAGATGTTGGAATCCTTTATCTGTGCTTCTGCCTCACTTACAGGTCAGTGAGAGATTCCCCTTCCCAAGGCAAGTGATTCTGTTCCAGTCTGTTAGAGGGACTCATAGATCACAGACTGGGTTGGGTTGGAAGGGACCTTAAAGATCATCCCGTCCCACCCCCTGCCCTGGGCAGGGACACCTCCCACCAGCCCAGGTTGCTCCAAGCCCCGTCCAACCTGGCCTTGAACCCCTCCAGGGATGGGGCAGCCACAGCTTCTCTGGGCAACCTGGGCCAGGGGCTCACCCCCCTCACAGCAAACAAGTTCTTCCCCAGATCTCATCTCAGTCTCCCCTCTGTCAGTGTAAAACCCTTCCCCCTCGTCCCACGGCTCCCCTCCCGGAGCCAGAGTCCCTCCCCAGCTTTCCTGGAGCCCCTTGAGGGCCTGGCAGGGGCTGGAAGGTCTCCCCGGAGCCTTCTCTTCTCCAGGCTGACCCCCCCCAGCTCTCTCAGCCTGTCCCCACAGCAGAGGGGCTCCAGCCCTCCCAGCATCTCCGGGGCCTCCTCTGGAACCTCGCTTCTTCCTCCACACAGCCGCCACCTCCTCCTTTACGGACAGGAGCGCAGTTATACGAAGTCCTGCTCAGGCAGCTGCGTGTCGCCTGTGTTCCTCCTCACTTGCCCACACCCTGTGCAGGCTGTTGTGCCGCTGTTGACTGCGAGCAGCAATCTCTGCTGCCCGTGGCCCTGCATCTGCAGAGAGGTTCAGCCCGTGGAAGCTCTGGCTCGTGCCTGGGATGTTCGCCTGTTCCCAGCCTGTTCCCGGCTCTGCTCCCGTGGGCGCACATGCAGGCTGTTGGGGCGTGCACGGGTGCTGCGGACTGTCCCTGGGTGGTGACCGGTGGTTGGGCCCCAGCTGCACCTCCCGTCATTTTAGGCACCAAGTTGAATCGCCTGGCTCTGACTGAGCCCCTTGGGCTGGGGGGAGAGGGGAGGTGCCGGAGCACGCGATGGTGTGCGGACTCGGCTGCCCTTTATCTCCGTGCACCGCGCCGGCACCGCGGCTCCTGGCCGAGACTCATCACCCAGCGCTTGCGCCCGCTTCGGTTGGGGAACCGGGTTAGCAAAGATAAACGTGGGCTGGACTTTTTGTGACCAATGTGATGGGTGGACGTGTGAGAGTTCGGACCCGTGTGAGCTGGAGCGTAGAGCACAGGGCCGAGGCTGCCCATGGTCCAGGTGGGATGTGTTCACAGCAGCAGGAATTTCTGAGATTTAGGAATTGCAGGTTGCTGTGTTGGTACGTAATCACCAGCAGAGGTGGAAATGGGCTATTTTCAGGATTTTCTCTTTGCTGCTTTTAGTACTGTTTCTAACCGGGGATTATTGACTAGTTTCCACTTTATCATTCTGAGGCAGACACTTCTGTAGCCTTCAGCTCATCCTCAGACTTCATCTTTATCATTGGCCTGTCCGGATCCAAGGGCTGTCAGATGTGGCTGCTGTTGCGTTACCGTCTGTTGCCGGCAGATTGGAGAAGAGGAAGTGAGTGGGGGAGTGTGCGTGTATTGTATATTATGCAAGATGCACAGCACTTCACCCGTTTTTTCCTCCTTTTTATTTACCTGGAATGAATCATAGAATCACAGAATGGTTTGGGTTGGAAGGGACCTTAAAGATCATCTAGTTCCAACCCCCTGCCCTGGGCAGGGACACCTCCCACTAGATCAGGTTGCTCAGAGCCCCATTCAGCCTGGCCTTAAAAACTTCCAGGGATGGGGCCTCCACCCCCTCTCTGGGCAACCTGTTCCAGTGTCTCACCACCCTCATGGTGAAGAACTTCTTCCTAACGTCCTGTCTGAATCGTCCCATCTCTAGTTTTAATCCATTCCCTCTAGTCCTACCGTTACCCAACATCCTAAAAAGTCCCTCCCCAGCTTTCTTGTGGGCCCCCTTAGGGTACTGGTAGGCCACTGTAAGGTCTCCTCGGAGCCTTCTTTTCTCCAGACTGAGCAACCCCAACTCTCTCAGTCTGTCCCCATAGGAGAGGTGCTCCAGCCCTCTGACCATCCTCGTGGCCCTTCTCTCTCTTGTAGTAGGGGCTCCAGAATTGGACACAGTTCTCCAGGCGGGGTCTCATGAGAGTGGAGCAGAGGGGGAGAATGCCTCCATAGTCATTCCCCTATAATGGAAAGAAAGAAAAAGCGGGGAGGAGCAGCATTGCAAACAGCCGTCTCTGTGCTGCTGTGTCACTGCCAGCGTTGCTCTCGCTGTGCCGCTGAGGCTCGGACGATCCCCAGATGCTGATTTTCATCGTGGGTGAGCTCTGAGCCACCTGCTTGCAGGTATGGCCCCACCTCACCTTCCATCCGGCGCATCGACAGCTGGTGACCATGGGAGTGGATCTGCTGCTACCTAACGACCAACTTTGTGTCCTCATCAGGGCTCCTTGAAGTCAACCTATTTTGTGCTTTGCACATATATCAATGTCTTGTGTACAGAAGGTGCTGGCCGTGCCTGCTCTCTGTACTCTGGTCACACGCATGTGTGAATCCTCCCCACACAGCGCTTCGCACATGTCGCACGGCGCTGCTGTGCCCGAACTGCCCCGGTGTCACAGAGCTCACGTCTCTGCTGGCCGGCACAGGGTAGCCCAGCCGAGCCTCTGCCCCGCAGCTGGATTTACAGGTGTCTGAGGTGCCCCCCATGCTTTCCCAAAAGCCTTTCCGTGTTGTGAGGCAGATGCTGATGAGCACAGGGGAGGAAGAGACGGGGTGGAAGTGTTGCAGGCTGAACTGTGCCTATTTCTGGTATGTCAAGTGAAGAGCATGGATGGGACTGGTTTTCAGTTCAAAGCAGCTTGCCTTGGAGCACTTTCAGAATGCCGGAGAGACTGGAGTCTGGGCTTCTCCCTCCCTTTCTCTGTCTCGATGCGATCAGCCATGCAGGGAGGGATGAGGAGCTGTGATGAATCCAGTTGAATATGCAGCACCAGGAGAACTCCCAGAGGATTTCCCATCAGGTCTGGTGTTCCACCTTGAAAGGAAAGTGGGCTGAACACATACAAACAAGAAGCTTTTCAGCCAGGACGTGACACCAGGCTTGTGGTAAGGTTCCAGTTGCACCCAGTAACAGGAGAGGTGACTCTGGGAGTCTGGGGTCAGTCCTGGTGGATCTTTGCTCGTGCACATACAAATTCTTTGCAGCTACAGCAGCGTAACTGTGCATTGTGTGAAAAGCCATTTCTTTTGAGGCTTTTTTGACCTTCTACCTGCTGTTTTTGCTTGATGACCCCTACATTTTGGTGAAAGAAGCAGCGGGCAGGGGATCCCTGTTCATGCGGGGCTGCTTTTGACTTTGTGCACTTCTGTTGTCTTCTCCTGCAGGCTAGAGGCTGCCCATTCCCTGTCCGGAGCCATTCCTTTCACTGCCCTCTGTCACCCTTTTCCATATCTTTACCAGTTGTGCTGTGACCTCTCTGAGCCGAGGGAGCTGAACTGCACACGGTATTTGAGATACTCTTCCTTTCCTGATCATCCCCAACACTCAGCTGTGGTTTTGTTGCTGTTCTTGTGCAAAGATCTAAGTCAAAACCTCATTCCTGAGGGGCGACAGGTCAGAGCCCAGTATCGTACATGCAGTTACTTCTGCTTGTAAGCAGACGGGACACAGGTGCCAGCGTTTGATGTACCTGTTGCTCTCGCTGTGCTCAGTGTCACACGCTGTAAGCGTTGGGAGCCATGTCCGTGCCCTGGCCCCTCTCCCCTGGGCCGGTGAGCGCCTTTGGACCTTCCCGAGCGGCTGAGCCCTGGGCTGTCCCGCTGCCGGAGCGGTCGGGATCTTTTTGACACAGGTGGTACAGGAGCCAACAAGGAGAGGAGCACTTCTAGACCTGGTACTGACAAACACAGAGGGATTGGTGGAGGACATTAAGGTTGGGGGCACCCTAGGTTGTAGTGATCATGAAATGATTGAGTTCAGGATCATGGGCACTATCCACAAAACAAGAAGAAGTAAAATTACAACCTTGGATTTCAGGAGGGCTAACTTTGGCTTCTTCAAGAAACTGCTTGGAGAGATCCCGTGAGCTAGGGCTATGGAAGGCAAAGGGGCTCAAGAAAGCTGGTTGATATTCAAAGACCACTTCCTCCAAGCTCAGGATTGGTGCATCCCGAAGAGAAAGAAATCAGCCAAGGGACGCAGGAGACCTGCATGGTTAAGCAGGGAGCTTCAGAAAAAGCTCAAGGGGAAGAAGGAAGTTTATAATAAGTGGAAGAAGGGACTGACCCCTTGGGAGGATTACAAGAATGCCACCAGAGCGTGCAGGGATGAAACAAGGAAAGCCAAGGCCGCCTTGGAATTAGACCTGGCTAGGGACGTCAAGCACAACAAAAAGAGCTTCTACAAGTATATTGGAAGCAAAAGGAAGACCAGAGAAGTTGTGGGCCCACTGTTGAATGAGACAGGAGTCATGGTGACGGAGGATGCGGAGAAGGCAGAGTTACTGAATGCCTTCTTTGCTTCGGTCTCTTCTGCTCGGCCCAGCCCTCAGGAGTCCCAGGCATTGAATAAAGTAACAGGGAAAGAAGAAGACTTCCCTTGGGTTGAGGAGGAGCGAGTGAGGGATCAATTAGATCATTTAGATATTCACAAGTCCATGGGCCCCGATGGGATGCACCCGAGAGTGCTGAGGGAGCTGGCAGAAGTCATTGCTGGGCCGCTCTCCATCATCTTTGAAAGGTCCTGGAGAACAGGCGAGGTGCCTGAGGACTGGAGGAAAGCTAATGTCACTCCAGTCTTCAAAAAAGGCAAGAAGGAGGAGCCAGGGAACTACAGGCCGGTCAGCCTCACCTCCATCCCTGGAAAGATGATGGAACAGCTCATTCTGGGCGTCATCTCAAGGCACGTGGAGGAAAAGAAAGCTATCAGAAGTACTCAGCATGGATTCACCAAGGGGAAATCATGTCTGACTAATCTGATAGCCTTCTACGATGGCATGACTGGATGGATAGATGAGGGGAGGGCGGTAGATGTGGTCTATCTTGACTTAAGCAAAGCGTTTGACACGGTCTCCCACAGCATCCTCATAGGGCAGCTTAGGAAGTGTGGGTTAGATGAACGGACAGTAAGGTGGATAGAAAACTGGTTGAAAGATAGAGCTCAGAGGGTTGTGATTAGGGGCACAGAATCTAGTTGGAGACCAGTGACGAGTGGTGTTCCCCAGGGGTCAGTACTGGGTCCAGTCCTCTTCAATATATTCATCAATGACCTGGATGAGGGGATAGAGTGCACCCTCAGCAAGTTTGCTGATGACACAAAGCTGGGGGGGGCGGCTGACACACCGGAGGGCTGTGCTGCCATCCAGAGAGACCTGGACAGGTTGGAGATCTGGGCAGAGAGAAACCTTATGAAATTCAACAAGGGCAAGTGTAGGGTGCTGCCCCTGGGGAGGAACAACCCCATGCACCAGTACAGGTTGGGGGCTGACCTGCTGGAGAGCAGCTCTGTGGAAAGAGACCTGGGAGTCCTGGTGGACAACAGGATGACCATGAGTCAGCAATGGGCCCTTGTGGCCAAGAAGGCCAATGGCATCCTGGGGGGCATCAAAAAGAGTGTGGCCAGCAGGTGGAGGGAGGTCATCCTCCCCCTCTACTCTGCATTGGTGAGGCCACACCTGGAGTACTGTGTCCAGTTCTGGGCTCCCTGGTTCCCGAAGGACAGGGAACTGCTGGAAAGGGTGCAGCAGAGGGCTACCAAGATGATTAGGGGACTGGAACACCTCTCTTATGAGGAAAGGCTGAGGGATTTGGGTCTCTTCAGTCTGGAAAAAAGACGGCTGAGGGGGGATCTTATCAACACTTATAAATACTTAAAGGGTGGGTGTCAGGAGGATGGGACCAGGCTCTTTTCAGTAGTGCCCGGGGACAGGACAAGAGGCAATGGGCACAAACTTGAGCATAAGAAGTTCCACCTAAACATGAGGAAGAACTTCTTTACCCTGAGGGTGGCAGAGCCCTGGCACAGGCTGCCCAGAGAGGTGGTGGAGTCTCCATCTCTGGAGACATTCAAAACCCACCTGGACGTGTTCCTGTGTAACCTGCTCTAGGTGACCCTGCTCTGGCAGGGGGGTTGGACTAGATGATCTCCAGAGGTCCCTTCCAACCCTATGGTTCTATGGTTCCCCGTGTTCCCAGCCGTTGGCAGCAGCATCCTGGAAGTGGCTGCGGAGGGTCCCTGGGCCCAGCCGGGTCTTCACGAGAGGTTTTTGCAAAAGCTCTTGCTTTTCCCCAGCAGCGCGGAGCTCCCCACGCAGTGCCAGGCGCCCGCAGGGAGCCCCGAGCCCCAGGGGGACTCGCAGGCGCTGGTGCCCCTCTGGCTGCAGGGCTGTGAGGATGCACGGCCTACAAGTGGAAGGGATGTCGGGGAGAACACCCGCTGCGGCTCCGGTGTCGCCGAAGGTTGGATGTACTCGGTCTTCGTACCGCTGTCTTCTTCCCATGCCTGCTTTTGCAAGGTCTGAGGAGGAAGGACACGGTCATGCGTGTTGCCTCAGGTTCCCCAACACCGTAGTGGCTGTAGCAGGAGCTGGAACTGGTGGAACCTCACTTTGTGAGTGTCAGTGGTGGGTTTTGATGGAGAGCCATGCTGCTTTGTCCGGCGCAGCAGAGCAGCCTGGGCCCTTCCAGTGGCCCACGTGTGCTGGCCGGTAGGAACATGCCCTCGGGACAGGTCTTTGGCTGCCGGTCCCATGGCACCCCAGCAGGAGAGGGTGAGGAGATCTCTGCCCGCTGAGGCAGAGAAAGCTCTTGTAGGCGAAGCTGCTGGGGGTGCATGCACTGGGGCACCGGGCACAGGAACTTGTACCGTGATTCATCGAGTTTTCCAGGGCAGAGTTGTGTTTAGGGAAGGGTTGACAGGCACAGCGTCCCGAGACGTCTCCCTGCAGACTGCTGGTCGGGCTGGGGGAGCTGCTGGGGCTGGGGCTCTGGGAATCCCAAGCGATGGATGGACGCTCCGGCTGGTCTGCGGTGGCCGGGGAAGGGCCACGGGACCTGGGTCCCCGGGGAATCCACTCACAGTGTGGAAATACCGCTGTGGTGAGCAGCCTCCTGGGATTAATGTCCCCAGGAGGTAGGGAAGGGAAAGGGGAAAAGATCGGCCGGTGCTGGGCAAGGAGGAGGGTAGGCACGGAGAGTGGGAGAGGACGGCAGCCATTGCCTTTCAGCTCCAGCCGTCTGGGTCAGGGCCACCCTGCTCAAGCTTTGCATATCACGTCTCGAATCTGCTTACTGGGTACCCGATCCTGAAGCTCTGCTTAGGCTGAAAAGTCCTCATTAACATTTTGGGAATACATTAATTCCCTTCCTTTCCTATTCCAACCTGCTGACTTTGATTGGCACTATTTTTTACAATAAATGCTTAATTAAAGGCATAATGACTGTATAATGATTGTATTAAAAGCAAGATGATTATAAAAATCAGCTTAGCAGCTGGAGGCTGCGGGGCTGGAATAGCTCAGAGCAGAAATCAGTGCGGTGGTGCCACACTCGCAGGTTGATTATCCGCAGCATCTCTGCTGCCGACGCACTGGCAGACCCCCGGCCCCCCTGCTCTGAGCGCTGTGCGGAGATTCACTGCAGGAATGCCTTCTGCCTTGAGGGATTTCGGCCTGAGCCAGCAGTAACTGGGCGAAAGGCAGATGTGCTGTTGCTGCCTGCTACGGGGATTACTGCAAGCGAGGGGCAGAGCTGTGGCGTGAAGGAAGCTGCAGAACGTAATGCTCTTCTGCACCAGCCGCAGCCTCGGGTCTCTGCTGGGCTCCGAGTCCCACAGACTGGTGAGCCAAGTTCAAGGTCTGGGTCCTGATCTGCAGGACCCACCACGGCCCCGACTGGCACAAGGAGCCCGGAGCTCTGGGCTAAGGCCATGGCTGACAGCATTGCTCCTCGGGCACAGTGACACTGTGCCCAGCCAGGGTGGGACGTGCCTGTTGAGGGACAGCTTGCTGCGAGCTCGCCAGGCTCCCCTCCTGCCCTCCCTGCCCCCTGCTCCGAGCAGCGCCGCTCCTCCATGGGCCACCTCTGCTGGCGTGGGCACATGGTCAGTGTATGGCCAAACCACATCCTTCTGTCACCTCTGCTGGTGTGGGCACATGGTCAGTGTATGGCCAAACCAGGTCCTTCTCTGCCACCTTCTCTGGGCATGAAACGTGACAGTGGGGTGCATTGGCCAGCCTTGGTGGTGTGTCCTTAAAGCACTGAGGAGTGTGACATGGAACTCGGATCGAGCAGAAACGACCCAGGAGAAGGGAGCCTGACAAACCCCTGCAGAGCCTGTGGCTTGTCTTCTGTTGGACCACGTGCTGTGCTGCAGGTCCGTGCAGGGCCAAGGGCAGCGTGTTCTGGTCTTACCCCTTCTGTCCGGGCTCCTGCCCTTCCCTCTAATGGCACTCAGGTGGATCCCATCTGCTCCTGGAGACTTTTCAGGTCCCCAGGCCTTGAGCTTAATTGCTTTTACCTGCCTGCGCCCGAAGGTGCCAGGAAAGTTGCGATGCAGTCGGTGACAGATGGTGCAGGCGAGGGTGGTCTGAGCTTTCTCTGCTGTGCCAGTTCCCTCTTTGCGCCTGTTCTCCAGGTCATGTCCCCATTCACCCATAATGATCTCATCTCCTCCACTGCTATATTTGAGCTCTGTGCCACCTCAGGTCTCGTTCGGACCCAGCCGTGCCTCTGTTCCTCTACGGTGGCTGGAGCCCCAAACTTAATAAGATACAGAAGAGGCAATTTAGAAAGTGCTCCTCACCCTGAGCTGTTGCTTGTGCCATGCCTGGGTCAGGGTAGTCTGTGTGAAAAGCTGGAGGCTGCAAGTTTAATACAGCATAAACAGTAAGGGTGATGTTTGATGGCAGTTTTAAAAACAGTTGTGAGCTATTTAAGTGTACACTTACACTTAAGCTGATAAAGCAATGGTAGGAACAAATGTTGAGGGAAGTTCTGTTTGTTTCTTGATGTCTAGAGCTGCGTGCCTCTGAGATAGGCTGCGTCCATCAAAACGCAGGCCGTGTTGGTGGCAGAAGATGCCCTAGTGGTCCGAGGTGGGAAGCGCCGTGTCTCTGCTGGAGGCGTTGGAGCACAGGTTGTGCCTGAGGGTGGGAGCTGCCAGAGGGACTGGAGATGGTCACTGGGTTTTATCAGCACCACCGTTCTTCGCCGGGGAGGCCGCGAGCCCGGAGCTGCTCTGCCGGGAGCATGTGCCGTTCCTGGGGACAGAGGGAGGTGCAGAGCTGCCACCACAACCTGTGCCTGGGCTGTCCGGTGCAAAAGGCTGTGGGGAACCAGTATGTGCAAACCTCTGCCGGACCCATCGAGGCTTGTTTGGATTGTGCTCTTCTGAATGGGGCTTGGCAGCATGCTGGTCCCTCGCCTGCGCTGGTGGGCCTGAGCTCCCGGGGAGAGGGCGAGTGGGGATTCCTGCTCCTCAGGCACACAGCGTAGTCCCCAGCGAAGGCAGCGCTTCTCTTGTTACGGACAGAGGTGGTCCAAGCTCGGTGGAAGAAACACTTGCGTCAGGAACCCAGCACAACCTTACTGTCCTCAGCTTCCAGCCCGGCTGCACGTACCGCCAGGGCAGGTGGCTGCGGCAGCATTGCTTGGCTGATTCTTTGGGCCACTGTAAAATTGAATTCTCCCCAGGATTTCATCAGGAACAATGCGGAAACACACCCCGCCCTCTTCTTTTCTTTCTAATACAGCAGTGAAGGTTTTCCTTCCTTTTCGTCCTTTTCTGTTTTAAAAATCATTTAGGCATAGAGTACCACGAAGGCAAAATAGTAGGGTACCATCATCTTGGCTTCTTCCTGTATAGGAAGGAGATCAAAGTGCCCTGTCCTCAGAGTTACCTTTAGTTTGGGGTCTTTTTTGTCCCTCCCTCTTGGGATGATTTGCGTTTTCTGCCTGACTTGGAGGTCTGTGATCTGGCATGCTGAATCGCTGCCAGAGTTGCTCGGCTTTGACACCAGTTCCGCTGGCTTTGCTGTTCTGACGATGCTTCGAGAGCACCCTTTCCTCCGGAGCCTCAGGACCAGGTAGCTCCCTCTGCGCGGTCGGTTCAGCGTGGCAGGCTGCAGCCTGGGCTCAGGCCAGCACGTGCAGCTGCAGCCTTCACTTTTTTCACCACTGACTGTTAATCATTCCAACAATTTCATGGCATCGCTGGAGGCTGCCATGAGCAAGCCGAGGCAAAGGCTGGACGGTATTGGGCTTTTGACGCGCTACACTGAGATGTTCTGTGGCCAAGACTAAAGATATCTTAAAACCTGTTGTGATGCGGTGGTAGCTTTAAACTCTTAAAGTTCTTAGTGAAGTAGTTCAAAAGGGGATTTTTGGTCTCTTCTGTATGGCCTGAATGTTTGTACTCTTACTTGCTGTCTTAGCCCCTACTGTGATTCAAGGAAAGAGAAGTTCAGAGGCAGGAATTCTTCAGTCTGTTTGTTGTCTTCTTTATTTGAGAGCGAAACATTATTCTGCTGCAAGAGTAAACTTGCATAGTAGACTCTGAAGCTGCCCTAAACTGATCATTTTCACTGATGGGTTTTTGGTCAAGGTCTCCACTAAGATTAATCTGTCTCTGGTCATGGAGAGCACCTGCAAACCGGAAGAAGTGGGTAGAAGTTCTCTCCCCAGTGGTGTAGAGCCTCTAAGGTGGGTAACGCTCCGACAGCAGACTTGCTGGGGTCTACAGCAGGGAGAAGTGTGGAGTGCCCTCGTTAGGGAGAATGACGCACATACGAAGGGCTGGGAGAGGGTCCAGCCTTGGGATATATGTAGAACATCCCACTGGAGAGCAAAATGCTTTCCTTGATGAATCAAAATTGCACTGGGTTGTGCTCCTGTTCATGGGCGATGTGGGAGCGGCTCATCGTCCACGCAGAGTCCTGTGGCGTGTTTCGAGGTCCGTGTCAGTGCAGGTGTATTCAGTGGGATGGGGGATGCGTTTTTGGAGTGGAAGAGCTCTGTCTCCACGCCTGACTGACAGGAGGGCTCCACTCCCATGTTGCACGCAGGCTCTGGCTTCTCATCCGTTGTCAGTAAAGGAGCACGTAGTGCCTGTTGAAGGCTTGTTCGAGTGTAACCAGGGTCAAAAGCCTCCCCGGAGCACTTCAGTGGAAGGTTATGAGGCTGCTGGACGGAACATTTTTTCGGTTCATCAGGGGGCCCCATATGAATCTTTCCTATTTTCCTTAATTTCTTTAACTGCCAACTTGCCTCTCCCTTGGTTTTTTGTTAATAAACCCAAGTGAAATCTGTTGTTGTGATGAAAGGACCCTGCAACATCTGCCAGATGGATTGTACGCAGCCAGTTTATTAATTTGATGGGGCATTTAAAATCAGCTTTTATAACTGCGTTTTAATTTCATAACAAATAAAGCAGCTGTGCAGAGTGAAAAGCTGGGCTATTGTGGCATACACCGGGGGCTCGCTGACTCTAGAAGTGCCTTGGATTTTACAGCTTGACCCTTCAGGGATCTGTGAACTTCATGAGATGACGGGGTTTGAGAGTCCCCCGCTGCTGGGAGTTCGGAAGGCTGTAGCCCCGTTGTGCTGGTACCAGAGACTGCACCTTCCCAGGCCCAGCATTCCCGGGACCTGGGGGGCACAATTGGTGGGCTGCTTCTGGAAAGAGGGTGCTGCTGCCGGTGGTTCACAAACACTCCTGGGATCTGGGTGTCAAGAGCGTGAGTAGTTGTGCACTTGAGAATACGTAGCCCGTGCTTGTGCTCGGCCTTACCGGAGTGTGTGCCTGCCCTTGGGCAGTGTGCCGGGGGGTTGGAGTTGAGCCGGGAGTTAACGGGGCTCAGAGCACAGGGTTTAAGGCCGTGTGAAACTTTACATCGCTTGGCTTACTTCCAGTTTTGACTATGTCTCAGTATGGACACGGGCAAATTAAATGGAAAGGAGGGGAAAGCTTTCCTAGTGTGGGAAAACAATAATAGGAAGAAACTCGGAGCCTGATAAGCTCTGGAACAAAGTGAAGGTCACAGCGCGATACTGCTGCTGCTCAGATGAGGGACTTGACCGAAAAATGGGTCAGTTGCTGATGATTTTTCAGGGCTCAGCGACAGTAATTTACAGCTGACATCATTGAGCAAAACCGTGCTGTCGGCACAGTTCTGGCAGCTTCCCTTTTTCTGGGTCCCTGGTACGGCAGCGGCTCGGAAGTGAAAAACGTGGTTTACAGACCGTGTCATCTCCATGTTAGCCTCAAACAGGTTTGGGTGCTTTGCTTAATACCCAGGTTACACGTGAGGTTGTCCAGGACATGGAGCTGTTGCACAAGTTGAGGCAATGTTTGCTTGTTTGCTGGGAAATGATTTTGGAATAAAACAGCCTAGAGACCCGTGTACGACTGAAGTACCCGATTCCTCTTGACTCGATGTTGAATTACAAGTATGTGGTGGTGCTGTTTCCACGATGTGATGTGCATCTCGTCATGGAGTTGAGGTCAGGGTACCTGTTCCACTGCTTTGCAATTTGTAGCCTTCTGGAGTTTGTCTTTGCTTGTGAGACATCTCCTGGGGACCACCTCTGCTGGGGACGGGTTGGGTATAGACTGGAACAAGATCTTAGCAATGCGGTCGAGTTTATGGCTTCAGCCATGCTTGGCAGCTGCGTATTGTAGCTAATTTGGACCTGCAAGTAATCCCACGTGCCTGGGGATTTAGGAAGCCCTGAAGCCTGGTGGCATATGGACAGCAATGGTGCTATCAGCACCAGGGTCTCAGATGGTCATCCTCGTGGATTACCGAGCACTGCAGGTATGCCGCTTGCAGTCATGCATCAGGTGTGAGAGGAGCAGGAACACTGCCTCTGCCTTCCTCCCTCACCCCTGAGGACATCTCTCATGGTCAGAGTAGCTTCAGGGTGTCCTTTCCATCAGGGTGGCCAGGGATGGTCTCTGATACCCAGGTCTGATGCCCCTCTCTGGGTGTCAGCGCACGTCGCTGTGCTGCCCGTTGCAGAGGCACGGTGCGATGCCCCCGGGTCCTGCGATCTGCCGTAGCTCGGGGCTCGGAAGCCTCTGCATTCAGATTCTGTGTCTGTCCCCAGTGGCTTCCTGATAGTCATTTAATAGATAAAACAAGCAGAATGGCTTTGTCCCTTGTTTGTAGCTCGGGACATAAGATGTGAATTCTGATGTTTTTCTGCCCCTCAGGGGGCTGAAACTAAATTAACCTGTTATCCAGGAGTTTGGCCCTGACAGCTCCCAAGGACACGGCAGTGCCTGAGCGCGGCTGACGGGGAGCTGCGGGGGCGGAATCGAAGGGAACGCACCGGGGTCCCGCGTCTCGCAGTCAGCAAAGGAAAGGGCAAGTCCAAACGGAGCCGGAGGGGCACAGAGGGAGCTGTGATAAGCAGGTTTGTGCCGGAGCGTTAGGGAGGGTCCCAGGGAGGACCAGGACTGTCCTTAGACGCCGCCTGTGCCGCTTGCAGAGGAGTGCTGGGAAGAGCAGGGAACTCGGGTGCTGCTCGGGAGTCAGGATCTGATGGCACCATTGGAGCAAGCGGGAAACCCTGGTGGTGAGTTACGTGTGAGGGACCTCAGCAGAGTTCGGCATGGGGGTCCGAAGGGATGGTGAGCAGAGCTGTGGGTGGGGGCTGGTATGAGAAAGCCTGTGAAAAATGAAATTACGGGTGGTACACACCAGGAAGCAGGGCCTGCAGGGTTTTCCTTGTTGCCCTTTAAGTTGTTATTTATCTTCGTGTGTTAACTTGTCCCCAGCACAGCAGAATCTGAACTGGAAGTCACGTTTGCATATGGCAGTAGCTGCACTGGGATAACCGGGGTCCATTCAGCTTCTCCCCTCGTCAGGGACTTCGCAGCGCTGTGAGTGCGGACAGCAGTCATGTGCTTGGCTGTGAAATCGCTTGTTTGTTTGATTTTAATGTCCTGGAATAGACGATGGGTGCAGTGTGTTAGGAACTTCTGAGTCTGTGTCATTAGCCCTGGGGTGACAAATGGAATACGTGCAAGTGGGACCTCCCGACGCGAGAGCTGGCCTGTACATGGAACTGGTCAGCAGCTCTGGTACGCACCCGTCGCGTGTCTTCATCTGGGAACAGGGGTAATAAATTGATGGGTGTGTTGCAGAAAACTACTGTGGCACTGCTGTTGTAAGTGTGGAGAGACCCCCAGGGTGGGCTTGGGTCTCCAGCAGCTGCTGCTTGACGCTGCCGGCCAGGAGGAGACCTTCCCACAGGGCTCATGGGTGACCCTAGAGGTAGCCCTTGGGAGAGACCTACCCAGGGCCCGTTCCCCAGGTGGATCCTGGTCAAGTTCTCATCTCTCCTTGTAGTAATGGCTTTAGGCGGGAATAATGACCAAAACTTTTCTTAAAAGATACTGACTGCAAAGGCCCGAGGGGTCTGCGGGCAGCCCAGGGTCAAGGCGAGCCCATGCAGATGCAGTCGGCTGCGTCCTGCAGCATCTCAAGTGAGACTTGGAGCGGGAGCGCTCTGCGGGCTGTGCTGCGCTCCGGGCACGCTGCCGTCCGCGGGACTCACCACAGAGAACCTAGCAGGAGGAACGTGGCTGTGCATCCCTTTTACGGGAAAACCTCTGGTGCTGAAGAGAGATCCCGTCTTCCTCAGAGCAGGACGGGGACCGTGGCTCGTGAGCAAACACTGTGGGAGCTGGGCCGGGGGCTGCTGCGGCCCCAGCACGTGCCAGAGGGATCCCTGCACCAACAGAGCAGGAGAGGGAAATTGTCTTGCGAGACAGAGCCGAGGAGGAAGATTCTGCTCGAGCAGTGAATGAGACGAGCGGTGAATGAGACAAGGGTTGGCCCGAGCCCAGCCTCATGAATAGATGAGCAGCTTGGGTGCCAGGAGTGACATTTCTAATAGGGAGGAAAAGGTAACAAATCAAAGCGGGGCACATCTGCATCTGAGAGACTGTGTGAGAAGGCAACTTCTGGGATTACTCTGGAAAGGAGCCATCTCATGTCGGTATGTAGGGGACTCAAGAAGGGGAAAGCCCATGGCCGCTATGGGTTGGGGTTGTTTTTCTGTTTCTTTTGGTCTTGGAACCTGTGAAGCAAAGGAAAATAGGATCTTCAAAAGGAACAGAGGCAGCAGGAACAAACTAAAGAGTTTTGAAGTCCCAGCTAGCCCATGTGATGTTGCTAGCCCATGTGAAAGGCAAATCTTGGTATCATCTAGAGTCCTGTCAGGTTAGAGACCTGCTTTGTGCTGGGCAACAGAGAAGAGGCAGGACCAGATCCTGGAACTGCAGGCTGTAGAGTCAAACAGTAGAAGGGCCAGCAAAGCAAATACGGGGTGCAAAGAGGTGGTCTTCAAGACCTGACACTGCTGAGCTGGTTCTGTGTGTAGGCTTTAAGGATTAAATGGGAGTGAAATGAATGGAAGGAACACAAGGGCAAAAAGCATAGTCTTTGGTCAGGACAACTGCCTTGTCATTTGCAGCTGGCTGGGGTCCATAAGCATCATTTCCAAAAGGAATTTTCCACAAGACCTGAAGAATGCTGCAGTGGATTCTCCAAGGGAGAAGTTTGGAGATACGGTGGGGTATGTAGGAGGCAGCAGAAGATGGTCTGGAAGGCATGTTTGGAGATGAGTAAGGGCTGTGAATGGAGTGGGGGAAAGTAGGGTCAGGTCCATGGTAGAGCAGTGGTGGAAGGTGGATGTGTGCCTCAAAAGGGAACGTAGGAATGTCTGCCTTTGCTGTAAGAGTGGAGAGGGAGCCAGGGAGAGAACCCTCAGCAGGGCTTGAGAGAAAGCCAAGTTGATTTCAGCAGCTGCTGTGGGCTTTTTCTCCAGAGTCCTGCAGCAGCAGGTTAGAGGGTCCTTGTGGGCAAACTCAGCTTGAGAATGTGCCAGTCACTTGGGCTTCCCTGTTCAGGCCATGGAGCAAACGGCAGCATAGCACGACACTGGGAAACTGCGGTGGGACTTGACTGGCTGGGTCTGGGGTCCAGAGTTGATTAGCTATGACTTCCTTCATTAAAGAAGTTTCTTCCTAGTATTTGTTTGTTAGTTTCTTCAAAGCATATTTGGGCATTTCATCTGCGCATCCCAACACGACTCGGTATATGCCTCATTACCATCTTTATAGCTATTCAAATTACCAGTGACCTTCAGAGCTGATGGCTGTGTGTATGAGTCGCCCAGCTTGCATCAATGATTTGTAGGCCTCAGTAGACCGTTTATTTCTCTTCTCCTGTCAGCGCCAGCTTCTTCTTGACCGCTGTGGTGTTGCCCAGTCTGTCTAAGGCCCCCGTGGGAGAGGAGGGCTGTCATGGGCAAGGGGGGCTCACAGGGAGCTCTGAGCCTGGTGCCGAAGGAGAAGGGCCTGACTTTGCAGAAGAAAATGAAATAGGCTTTTGGAGTGACTTGTCAGGAGACACCTGGAAGGACTGCCGAGAGGTGACATCCACATGTCAAGTCAGCCCCTGCTGAAGTCCAGCTGAATCCAAGCTGCTGCTTTGAGTGCTGTCCTTTCGGTGTGCCGGGCATGAGTTCCTTCAGAGTTCCTTGGCACCCATCTGGTCTTCTCCATGCCAGCCCAAAGCTCATGCTTTCCATACCTCATTTCTGAAGAAGTTGCATATTTATGTGGCAAGAAACATTTGAATGAGCTGACTGAGGCTGAGGTACCTACCTTCTTCATCTCAGCCTTCACTGGTAAGACCAGGATTCAGCAGTCCCAGGTCCCTGAGACCAGTAGGATAGTCCACGGTAAGGTAGGCATACCCTCAGTGGAGGAGGGTCAGGCTAGGGAACATTTAAACAAGTGGGACATGGGGCCTGATGAGATGCACAGGTGAGTGCTGAGGGAGCTGGCTGATGGCGTTGCCAGGCCACTCTGCATCATCTTTGTGGTCATGGTGGTCAGGAGGTTCCTGATGACTGGAAGAAAGCAAATGCCGCTCCTGTCTTCGAGAAGGACAAGGAGGAGAGTGGGGGAGCTCCAGGTGAGTCTCGTCTTGATCGCTGGGAAGGTGATGGAGGAACTAAGCCTGGAAACCATTTCCAAACCCATGGAGGGCAAGGTGGTGATTGGGAGTGGCCAGCCTGGATTTGTGAAGGGGAAATCCTGCTGAACCAAGCTGAGAGCCTTCTACAGTGAGGCAACGAGCTTGGATGAGGGGAGAGCAGTGGATGTTTTTTATGTTGACTCGAGCAAGGTTTTTCTGTTGTCTCATGTAACATCCCCAGAGACAAACTGGTCAAGTATGGACAAATTTAAATTTTCCCTTTCATTAGAATAGACTCAGTTTGCTGTTACCTTAAAATCTGTGTTCAGCTTGATGCCAGACAGGCTGAAACTTCAGTCCTCCCAGTCCTCAAGCAGTAGCAAATCTTAAAAAGGAGCACTATGGGACTGAAGAGCCAAGCACAAGAACACAAGAACAGAAGGCTCTGGAGAGCTGGATGAGATCTCCTCCACAAAGGGCTGGTTTTGAATTTGGAAATACAAATACACTAGAAAAGGGAAATTTTCTATTGGGAAGTGTTAGCAGAGCTGCTAAAGCGTGGACGAGAGCAGTGGGAAATAAGGTACAGGATTTGGGTCTATTCTAATTGTGACAACATCCTAACCTTTGGAGAGCAGGAGCATTTGCATCTCAAGAGAAGATCTGGAGAAGAGACTGAAATGAGTCTCCTGTTTGGCTTGTAAATCAGGCTTGCTCGTTTGTTTGTTTTTCCCTTGCTTCCTATAGGAGTAATGCCTAGACACAGGCAATCGTGCAGTTCCTCATCTTTGGGGAGTTTGCTTTGGCTGGCATGGAGCAGTGCTTAATTTATTAATAACTCTGGTGTTTGGGTTTAGCTGTGAATGACATATGGGCACTAAGGCGATGGGGGCAGGGATGAATCTGATGCTGTCTGTGAAGTGTTGGGAGGGAGCTGGATCGGAAAGGTAACAGCACATGGCAGAGTGTGGATGTGTCCGTGCCTTCTGCCAGTCGGGATATCGAATACTGTAGGAATTCAGGTGCTTATTTGTTAACTAATTACAAAAACAGAGTTGTCCACTCATTCAGCAGCAGCAGAAATCCCAGCCTGGCGGTAGGACTGTGCTCCATGTTGGTGGCAGGGTGTGCTGCCGCATGCGCAACCACAGGTTCTTTTTTCCTGAGCTGAAAGTCCCGTAAATCTGCCCGCTGGGAGTTAAGCCTGACGTTGTATTCCCAGCACCGGCACTTGCTGCCTTACTGGGAAGGGAAGGACAGCTTTGCCTCCCAGCCCGGGGCGGGCGGTGGGCACCCGGAGCAGCAGGAGTGAGTTCCCGGAGGCATCGGCCTCGGTGGAAGTACCACGATCATGAGGACTCCTGCATGGTCGGGGCTGCTGGTATTTTGGATCAAGACAGGAAAAGAGAAAAGAAACCATTTTCCTCAGCGCTCTTTGACTTGGAAGGCACCACGCACCACCGCCCTAGTGAAGGGAGCTCGTTACACAGGGATCTGTGTAGAGGTTTCCAGCTGGGGCAGAACGCGGTGCAGCTGGCACGCGTGAGCACCGAAGGAGGTGTGGGGAGGGACCCCGGGGTCGTGGGGGACAGCGGGGTGACACAGAGGTGACAGGCAGCAGTGTGGTCCTTTGAGCACGTGCTCCTGCCTCCCCGTGCTGCGGTGGATCAGGAGAGAGGAGCCACGCGTGCCGGCCTCCGCGGCCCTCGATGGCCTTCAGGAGAGACGCCTCGCCGTGCTTCAGCTGCGGGTGGAAGTGTCTCCTTGGGGAGGTGACCTGAGAGGATGGCTTTTTGGGAGTGGGAGCTCACCCTTCCGAACCAGGCATGTCTGTGGGTTCTGCAGAGTGCCCGGCCTGTTCTGAGGTGATGGGTGAAAAAGCGAGGAGCAATGGCATCCTGGGAATTGTGCAGAATCCTTGTGCTGTGGTGAAGACGAGCAGTAACTGCCGTTTGTGTGGCTCTGACACCACATGCAGCCACAGGATACTTGCATAGCCTTGTGGTACAAATTTTGTTATTACCAGACTCTATCTTGAGAGCTATTCCTGCTGAGGACTGAAGATGCGGTGCTGGGGATCATGTCGTACCAGTGGTCTCATTTGCTTGGTGGTTTCTTGCATGTAAAGCTGAGTAACTGCTGTCAGCTCTGTTCCTGCTGCCCGGTTGCAGTGCAGATGTAGGAGAATGGGACAGTAGGGTTTCCCCGTGCTTGCTGGTTGCCTCATCACTGTCACCCCTTTGCCAAAGGGCCTTTTCGGTAATCGTAGGATCATAGAATACAATCATAGAACAGTTTGGGTTGAAGGGACCTTAAAGGCCACCCAGTGCCACCCCCTGCCCTGGGCAGGGACACCTCCCACCAGCCCAGGTTGCTCCAAGCCCCGTCCAACCTGGCCTTGAACCCCTCCAGGGATGGGGCAGCCACAGCTTCTCTGGGCAACCTGGGCCAGGGGCTCACCCCCCTCACAGCAAACAAGTTCTTCCCCAGATCTCATCTCAGTCTCCCCTCTGTCAGTGTAAAACCCTTCCCCCTCGTCCCACGGCTCCCCTCCCGGAGCCAGAGTCCCTCCCCAGCTTTCCTGGAGCCCCTTGAGGGCCTGGCAGGGGCTGGAAGGTCTCCCCGGAGCCTTCTCTTCTCCAGGCTGACCCCCCCCAGCTCTCTCAGCCTGTCCCCACAGCAGAGGGGCTCCAGCCCTCCCAGCATCTCTGGGGCCCTAGTCTGCCACAGGAGGTTCCTCACCTTTTATGGGGTCCTGCCTGGTGGCTGGAGGGACAATCCAGCAGCCTCCAAGGTCACCGCTGCCTTTGTGCTGGGTCGGGTCCCCAGACTTGTCTGCAAACCTGCGGTCTCTGCTGCTGGGAGAAGCAGCTCTCTCTTTGACTGCCGAATTCACCTGAGTATGTTTCAATTCGTGGGCAAGCTCAAAATGAAGATGAAGTTTCTTCTATCAAAGCCCCAAGGTTAAGCTATGATGACAAAGCTGGAGAAACAGCCACAGGAAAAAAAACCACAAGATAAGATGCTGCAAGTTTAACATAGACCCGACGTCAGCCTTTTCCATCTCCTGCTGTCCAGGGGCTTGGGGGGGAGCTTAAGAGTCCAGTTCCACGTCCCCTCTCAAAACTGAGGGGTTTTGGAACAGCTCCTGAAGTTTCAAAGCAAGTCCCAGGAAACCCCACGTCTCCCTGCTAACCAAGGGGGTCTCTTGATGTGAGGGGCTTGTTTTTAAGAACTCGTTATGCAGGTAATGCTGAGGGAACGCTTTTGAGATCGTTGACTGCAGGCACCCCGGGATGCTGAGTCTTCTGTTTATTTTTGGTCTGGATGTCGAATTGCCGTTACAAATGCTACGCTGTCGTCTTTTCCAAAGGATGTATCAAAACCTTATCACTTTTGGGTGATGTGCAGCAGTTTCTCGTGATCTGTAGCATTCTATAGACTACATCTAACACATTAATTCACAGTCTGTTCCAGAGACCACTGTGACAGAGAGTCAGGGACGCGTTGGGAGCCACGGTAACCTGAAAGCGACGTTAACTGCTCTCCTTCCCCACTGTCTGGGATCAGGATGGTGCAATTAATTGGCCTTGTAAGTGCTTGAATTCAAGTGAGAGGTGCACATCAGCTGTTTTCTGGATAAAATAGGGGTAGTACCTGGACACTCTGGATATAATACATAAATGGGGAGCATATGGAAAGATCGGTAATGATTCTCGCTTCCCTTTTTTTCTCTCTTGTGTTGTGCGCATTTCTGTTCTCTTGGGTGCTGTGGGAATGACAGTGGTTTTTTCTGTGGCCATAGGAAATGGAATGGTCACAGCTGATGCTTTTTAAAATGTCCCAAAACACTCACGATCTTTCTTGCAGAGCCTGCTAGCATAAGGTGTGGGGGATCCAGTCGCAGGGAACTGGGAGATGACAGCTGACATCAAACGTACATTTGCTGGCAATGGTTTTCGTGTATTTCTGAAACCGCAGGCTGCTTTGTAACCTCGAACTGTGCTGGGTGGTCTGCTTTGGGCCCCCGTTCGTTCTTCAGGTGTAATAAGAAGTGCTGGTTTGTCTGTAGCTGTTGGGTGGTGTGTCCCCCGGCTACCTGGAAGCCGTCCTTTCAGCCGGCAGTCGGTGGGCAGCTCGAGCTGGTAGTTCCCTGGTTTAATGAGGACGCTCCTGATGTGATTTTCTGTTAAAATATCCTTGACTCTGAATTCATTTAAGTTTCAGAGCACGTTTCAAGACTTCCTTTCTGTTTCTCTAAGCTTTGAGCAAGTGAAAACAAGGCTTAATGGGTTGGGAGAATTTTGCTGTGTCAGTGAAGTACCTTCTGTTTGCTGTGTCATTTCGAGTGAAACAGCTCTTGGGTTTTGATCACGGGCCAGGCAGGACGCCCCCGGTCTCAGAGCGACTTCTGTTGTCGCCTTGGCCAATTTCTTTCCTTCTCTGCGTCTCGTTTTCCGTATGGGGCAGTGATGTCTCTGTTGCTCTGGGGATGTCAGAAGTTACCGTAGGTGGCATCTTTCCAGGAAATGGTTTTACCGGAGCCCATGTTATGGCTGGGTGCCCCGGTAACAACCCTTCTTACAGAGATGGATGCTACCAATTCTCTGTTCCATTTTCGCAGCACACGACTGCGTGAAGGCCACTGTCTACGCTGTCTCTCTTCTGGACATGAGTGAAAGAAGCTTTTGAAGGCTTCCTGAGGTGCTTTCTTCCTCCAGACCATGCCTGACCTCAGACAAATTTTCTGTGCTCTGCCCTTTTGTGTTTCCCCTGCGTTAACACCATACGATGGTCGTTCTGGCCTTCCCTTTTTCTGGAGCCCTGCTCATCCTCATGTACCTCTTTCTTTCTCCCCACAGTGCTGAGTATTGGCGAAGGTGGCTTTTGGGAAGGAACCGTGAAAGGAAGGACTGGCTGGTTCCCGGCAGAATGCATTGAGGAGGTGCAGATGCGACAGTATGACCCACGGCAAGGTAAGCTGCTTTCTTACGTCTGAGTGTCTCAGCAGACACACTGGACAGTCCCGGGAATTCAGAATTACTTATTCTAAATTTCTCGCAGTCTCTGAGTTTGACCATTCTTTGCAATGGGCGATGGATGCACCTGCAGAATTGTACCTCGAGGTGTTAGTTCATGTTACTGGGTGCGTTAGCATCTGGTAGCAGACAGGCTGGTCCATGGTAAGCGTGTGGGACTGTCGCGGGGAGAGCCGTCATCGGTCCCTTCTGCGGCCATCGCTGCTGTGGCAGGGTCTTCTGCAGGCGACAGTGGGTGATGGAGCAGGAGAGTGTGACTGTTGATCTGAACCTCCAACCCCGCTTTACGTTGTAGGAGACTTCAGAAGAAAACAGTAATTCGCATGTGTGTGTTCTAGTCCAACAGAAAATATTTAAAATGGCTGTGACTCTGCCCTGGCATGCCTGCCTGTGTCTCCATCTCCAGCACCAGCCACCACCTAAGGGGAATTTGCTGTTCCTGGAGGACAGCGGTGTCAGGAGGAGCTGTGCCAAACAGTACGGTGTTGTTGGAGGTCATCGTGACTTAAGGGGTCTCCTGCTGTTGTGGGTTGTGTCACCACAGCTTCCCCCTTGTCACGGACACCTGCCCGGGCAGCGTTCCTCTCCCAGCCGGAGGACTGGGGAGGAAACACGCCTGAATTTGTCCCAGTGTAAAGCAACTGAAGAGAACATCTGGATTATTTTTTTTCAATGTATTACTTAGGAGAGGAGAGAAGTGACCCTGATCTGACAGATTCAGTGAAGTTCACTTTGCGTATTAAATGAGCTTTGAAATTCACACAGCTGGATTCTGGGAAGTGAGATTGCGAAGCTAGAAACAAAAGTTGTGGAAGAGAAAAGAAAATCAAAAAAATACAGTTCTCTGTTCAGCACAACAACTAGTTTTAAGTAGTTTCTGGAAGCCTGAACCCACTTATAAAGTCTTCTCTTTGCTCTAATCCCAGTCCTTCCTGAGTGTGAGATGTACGTGTTGGCACCTTCGGGCACCTCCTCAGCAGGAGGCTTGGATTCCGTAAGTGAGCCGCTAACTCGGCGTGTGCTGTGAGGAGGTTGTGGCAGGTCGTGGGTGTTCTGGGACACCTGCACATCCGTCCCTGGTCTTGTGGCCATGGAGGGTGTGGTGGGAGCAGAACTCCACCGGTAGCACTGCGAACCTGCAGGGTCTGATCAGCAAGGCTTTCCTCCCCCCGCCTCTCAGTTGGTTCCGCTGTTGGCTCTCCAGTCTGCAGTTCCAGCTCGTGTTCCCAGTGCTCATTCATATTCTTCCTTCGAGTTCTCTTTGTACGTGCTTCATCTCACTGCGCTGGTGGCCTTTGCGCTCTCCTGTGTTGTGAGCTCAGCTGTGCTCTGCGCCCGTTGGAAGTGAAGCAAATGTGTTTCTGTTGTGCTGGTGGGAAACCCTTGATGCCAGTGAAGGTTTGAATGGGATATTCCTCCTTTTTCAGGGGTGATTAGGGCTGATGAGTTGGGATTTCCACTGAGAAGGTCCCACCTTCCTCCCTCTCTCATGCTGCTTTGGAGCTGTGCTCTGGAGCCATGTCAGTGGGCAGGGGCTGTCCTCTTAAGATGCTGAATAAAAAAGAGAATAGACTAATCGGTGTGGCTTATAAGCCCTTTGGGTTTGCTGGGTGCTTTCTTAGAGGATGCTACATGTTTGGGTTAAGTTGGAGTTATGTAGTGAAATGTGAAGAACAGATGTTGCTTTCACACTAAAGCTGGAGCAAAGGGATGAGCATTTTCCTCCAGTTGTCCATACTGTTTAGTTGTTGGCATGTCCCCCGGCGTGGTTTTGGGGTTTGCTAACTTTTACTTTTCCAGACAAAGCTTGGGCACAGTTTTCAGGCCCAGATTGTTTGCAGAAGGTAGTTTGGATAAGGCTATGGTGCTTGTGCACAGGTGAAGGTTTAGCTGCATGGGCATGACATTGCTCTGCCACTTCTCACCAAGATGAAAGAAAGAGAAGTGTCTATCTTCTGAGTTCCAGTATAGCCTAACAGCTGACTGGGCTGTGCACTGGTGGAAAGGTTTTGGCCTGACGATACTTCGCTAGGGAGCAAAGCCACATCAGACTTGTGGACGTCTCCTACGGTGTTTATGGGTTGAGGAAAGTAGCAGGGTTGCATGGCAGATTCCTGACTAGTCTCTTGTTGGAACAGATTGAAGATGACTGTGACAAGGATGAGAGCAGCTCCGGAAATTCATTGTGATCTTCATGGAAATTCAAAGAGAGCAACTTTTGGGGTTGCCATTTTGGAGACGGTATTAGGATGTTCCCTTAACCTGCATGTATTTTCATGCTTTGAGGGAAGAGGCCATGAGCTGCGTATTGATGTACCTAAATGAGCCAGGTTCTTCTCTAAGGGTGTCTCCGGGTCAGCACATCCCTCCCAGGTCCCAGTTGGTAGACGCTGCAGTGCTTGTTGACTCTGAAGGAAGATGCCCTGTTGCCCACCTCTGTTACAGGCCCCAGGGCAGAAACTTAAGTTTCTCACTTCCCAGTCTCCTTAGATATCTCCTGTCTGTAGAACTAAAGTCCTTTGGGGCCTAAACAGAGTTTCTTTGGTAAATAACTCAAACTTTCTGTTTGTTCCAGATGTACTTCTTCTGGCCCTGTTGAGTCAGAGATCTCTGCTTTTGCCCATCTTCCCATAGAGTTGATCCTTCTTGTATCATCCTGACATCCTGAGAGGAGATCCAAGTTCTAGCTCTCAGTTCCATCACTTATTACCCACTTCTATTCCTGTCTGCATCTCCATTAACAGCATATATTCTACTTAAAGTGGTGTGGTGTTTCTGTTGGATTCAAGAAATTAATCTTTTTGTGCCTTCCATGTGGTTGAAAGAGGCCTTGTCCTTCTGCCAGTACAGGATCAAGCTCCTCAGGGGGTCCTCCCAGCTGCTGGCAGGCTGAGGTCTGTGGCCGTAAGAGCCTGCATGCAAACGCCGGCTGGTCAAATCTGCCTGTCGCTGGGTCCATTATGAGGCGGTGGTGCGTAGACCTGCCTTTGGGCAGTGGGAGTCCCTCCCCTCCGATCTCAAGCTGCATCATGCGATTCTGCACAGGAATGTCTTTCTCTCCCTGAGGAGAGGCACTGGTGGAGCTTTGGACCGGAGGGACTTTGCTCCCACTCACGCTTGTTGAGCAGCCACCTGGAGCTTCATTCACGCTTGCAGAGGTGCTGTGGAGTGTCACCAGGGGACGTGACAGGTACCGTGGGTGGGCAGCACTTGCACAAGTACCCGAGAGACTGAAGATCTGTCTCCAGATGATGTAGGGAGGTGATCTTTCACAGTGTGAATGATGTGGGGCTCTGACTAAAATGAAACAGAAGAAGAGGTTGTTTGTCAGCGACCGTTTTTCAGCGTGTCCAGCCCATATGTATGTCTGCCTCCTGCTCTCATTCCTTTCCTCCTCGTGTCCCCAAGGACCACGTAGCTCAGGGTTTAGAGAGCACCAGGTCACTGAGCATGAGCTGCCTGATGTGCGTCATCGAGGACGGGAGGAGGCACATGGCCCTGGAGCTTGTGCTGGAGCTGGAGCCCTTTGCCTGGAGTGGTGATGCCCCAGGCACAGGCCAGGGGTGGTTCCCAGTGGTTCCCAGTCACCTGTCATTCAGCCACTGGAAGCATTGAGAGAAGGAGCACTTGGGGAAGGGGCTCTACCCAAATGTCTGGTCCCTCAGAAGTCAAAGTGGCTTTAAATCAAGAAATGAGGGGTGTGATTCGGGTAGGCTGCTATCTGCATTGCTGGTTTTAGTACAAGAGGAGGAAAATCAGAGAGATGTTGACGTATCTTTGCCTAAAGGAACGCAGGTGAGGAGGTGGGTGGAGAGGTGAAGGCAGCAGCAGAGCAGACGACCCGCTCTGAGGAGAGGCTGTCCCCTGCCGAGGGGATGATGGTGGCCAGTGAGATACGGGTGAGGTGTTTGGAATACAAATGCCAGCTCGTGAGTGCGGGGGGGAAGAAGCCGAGCCAAGTGATTTGGTCAGTCCAGGAGCTGCTGGGGGCGAGAAGAGGCCAGAGCAGGACGTCTGTGCTTCGGGGGAAGGGAGAGGGAACAGGGAAGCTGAGGGCAGGAGTGTGTGTGATGCATGGACTGTGCAGAAACAGAGACAGGACAGAAACATATACCATTGCATTGCTTTGGAAAATGATGGTGTAAGATACAGAGTCTAGATTTTTATATTTGGTAAAGAAGAAAAATGTAGTGAAGTAAATGGAATTGACTATCTTCAGTGAGTTAAAATAGAGGTGGAATTTCGAGTGAATATTTTAAGTGAAAGCTACAGAAACCTGCCCTAATATGTATTCCTGGCAAAACAGAAATCTTGCAGGTAGGGAACCCAAACGCGATTGTCCCCAGGCCTCTAGGAATAAGCAAAGCTCTCAAAGAACAAAGACTAAGATTCATCTGCAAAAACACGTGCATCAGGGGGATCTGGAATCATAAATGTAAGATGCAATTTGCCAGAAATTTGGCTGCGCTAGACCTTGAGAATGTTAAGAGGAGTAATGGTACTTTCTTCAGCTGTACAAATAAAAGAGTAAGGAAAGAGAATGTGGAGCTATTAAGCAACAAGAATGAGATAAAATCAAAGTTAGTTAGATAAAGGTCCAAATCTACCAAACAGTTCCTTGTCAAAACGGGCATGATGTTGGATGGATGGGCTGTGTTGGGACTGATGCTGCCAGCTGGGGAGAAGAATGTCAGGGCCCTGAGGGCACTAATATGCCTTAATGTCCCTGACCAGCTTCACCTGGGCTCTCCTCCCACACCACTGGTCCCAGGAGCTTGTTTAAACTCAGACGTGGCTTTCAGTCCCTGCTGGAGCTGTGTTGGAGGAGTTCTGATCTCCAGCTCAGTCATAGTCATAGTCATAGTCATGCCCGTGGCTGGCCATGGACCCTCCTGATGCAGACCTCGACCCATGGACTGATTTCCCAGCTTGCCCTCAGACCTGCCTCATGTCTGTGGACGTGCCAGTGATCGTTAGACCTGTCCTTGACCGCGACCTGCAGGTTGGCTTCCTGGCTTGTCTTGAGACCTGCCCCATTGCTGTGCTACTGCCCTGTGAGCCCGACTCCTGGTTGGACCTGGCCACCATCTCTGGGTCTGTCCTGCTGGCCTCACTTGACTCATGGCCAGCGAGACCCCTGCGCTGCCAGCTGGGGGTCTCCGGGGTTCCTGGCCCACCTCCCTTGGGGAGCAGCCCTGCCCTTGCAGCGCCCAACAAATGCATGACACCAGTGTTCTGAAAAAGTAATAGGGAAAATTACAGGCACATTGGCAAAGGTTTCAGTGGGGTAACAATGGACCTTGTGTGGGGGAGAGCCCTGGGCAGCCCCAGTCAAGGTGCTCTGCGTTCACTGGCCCAAAAGTGTTTAAAACGGATTTTGAAGGAAGAGGGAGACGGGGGAAGATGGGAAGAGGGACAGGACAGAACGGTGTTTATCCAGGGACACTTTTGTGCTAAAGGGGACTGATTGGCTGTGTTGGCTAAGGAAACATCATTGTTCCACCTTGCTTGGATTTCAGGACAGTGTCACGTGGGAAATTATTGGTAAAGTTGGGGGAAATGTGGGGAAGCACTGGAAATTTGTCATCTGTCACTAGGTGATTTCACCTCTTGAATGCTTTCAGTAATAGCTGTGGCCAAAAGAAAACTGAAGCGTGCTGCTAATGTTTCCTTGTGACATCTTACAAGGTGAGAACGTTTTACTTTCAGAGCTGGATGAGTTGGCTTAAGGGGAATAGGATGAACTTCAGCAGGATAAAATGCAGGTTCTTGCACTTAACAGAAAATCCTCTCAGTAGTTACACGCTAACAATTTACTTCTTGAAACAACAAGAGGAGGCATGTTAGTGGTTGAGGAGACGACTGCAGCGTCGCGTGTCTGCCCGGCATGGCATGTACACGGCGTTCCCAGCGTGTGGGAGGTGATGGCAGCAGGAGCTGTTAACATCTGAGCTGGAATTGGTTATTCTGATCACTGTCCGCGGCAAACAGGATTCACATGGGTCTTGTTCTTGTGCGCACGCGCTGCTGGGAGCTGTGCTGCTCTAATGAGAGACATTCAAAATGTGGGCAGCCTCCCTGTGCTCCATGGGGAACCAAAGCCTCCACGGTGGGATCCCTTCTTGGACGGGAGTTGAGGAACAGCTCGTAGGGCCGGGACTCTCTACGTGCTAAGCTTGCACACACAAATCTCAGTAATATCATTACAGAGTATTCGCGATATATCAAATTAAATATGAGTATTAATTTTTCAGGACCTGAGTTTGTCAGTAGTTGGACACCTTTCTGCTGAAGTTGGCAGTGGAGTGGCTGCGCCTCCGCTTTGAGCACAGCTCATTCTTGCTTTGGGTTAATTACAGAGTGGTCCTGAGTCTGTGGTCCAGGGCAATGTTGGGAGAAGGAACCTGCAGTTTTGGTCAAAATTGCAGATGAACATTTGGTAACTGTAGTTGAGACAAAATAACTGTTTGGGATAGGTTGCAGGCAACGTAAAATGTGCATTTACTTACTGTACCTTGGAATGTGTCAGTTCTGTGGTAGTGTCAGTGTCCAAGTTGGGCTTGTTTCACCCTGAATTATCATCTCTCTCCCCTGACCCTCACTCCCTCGAGTTTTTCAAAATCACACTTTGGGGCAGATCCTGATGTCTCTCCCAGTGTATTTCAGTGGTGGGACAGACCTATGCTGCCATACAGAGCTCGCTGGGCTCTCGGGAAGCGACACCCAGAAATTAAAGGACGAGCTTGGCTGTGTGAAGCAGAATGTGCCAAATGCTTTGATGCATATGTGTGAGCAGCCTGTTGTCACAGTAACTGGTCGGTGGACTGAGAGAAGGTGCGAGAATGGAGCGTAAGCTGCCCCGTGCACCGCAAGCCTGGGGCCTGGCCTTGGTGGGAATCCAGGGCTGTCGGGTGTCACCTTGCTACTGTTTGGCTCCCTCGAGTTGTGTGTCTTTGGAGAGATGCTGTACCGTCTCCTTGAGGAGACGTTCTGTGCTGTTTATCTGCTTCCACGTACAAATCTGCCTTTGTGGAGAGATATGTAGGGAAGCTCTTTGCAAACTCAGTCTGTGCTGGTGGGCTGACGAGCACTGCAGACATACGGGGTCTGGGTTTTCCTGCGGCTGCTTCCCCGCTGCCCGGGGACGGGGGCGAAGCCGAGACCGGGATGCTCTGGCGGTGCCCTGGGTTGGAGGCTACAGGAGGCGGGTGCACTGCAGGTTCCCCGCTCTCCGGGATGGGGGTTCTCGAAGGACAGGCAGGTCTTGGGCACTGGGGCATGCAGGGACGCAGCCCAGGAAGACTCTGATGCCAGCTGTGGAACTGACTAAGAGCTATGGCTGATCCTGGGTGTGCAGTAACCACGGCATGAGTGTCTTCTTCATCAGATCTTCTCCTTTTTATCTTGCTTGGATTCCTGTGGAAGGGTGTGGGAGTCAGCGGTGTCCGGGGAACCGTCTGTTTTGCATGGCAGAGACCTCTCCTTACTGCTCCTTCTCAGCCCATTTATTTGTGGCAAGATTTCCAGTTGTGTTCCATCATCATAGCATCTGAATTACTCATACGTGAAACCCTGTTAACCGAGTTCCTGGTGGACTTAGTCTTTGACATTTCTTATTTTTTTAAGGGTGTAATACACCCCCCTCGTATGACGGGGATGTATTTAGTCACTTCCTTGGTACCTGCAGGTAGCAGTGGAGGTGGTGGAAGTGTTACCACGTCCTCCCGTTGTGGAAAGGCATTCTAAAGAAAGAATTAGGAGCTTGAACCACCTTTTGATCAAGAAATGAGTTTCTTGTGTAAGAAATGTTTTTTAAACTGGAATAACAATTGTTGGATGCCTCAAATTAATTACAAGTCTAATAGTGAGAGCATCTTGCTGGCTGGGCCCGTCCCCTCACTGTCTCTCCTGGTGGCCAGTGTAGACATTGGAAGAGCAGATGGTGTAACAACGCGACTTAAAAAAAATGACTACTATCATTTGTGAACATAGTGTGTGTGTTTCTGAATCATCCGTTCCCGTATTGTGTAAGAGACAGAAGTATTTCCCAGCCTGGTACCTCAGAGGCACCAGAGCCCATCACCGCTGAGGAAGATGAAGGGCTGGTGTGTGTGCTTGTCCCCAGTGGTCTGACCCTGCGTCGTGTGGTCCATCGCCCATCCTGAGCTCTGCCTTCCTCGGGAGAGCAGGGCTGGTCCTGTCCCCGCTGCCTGGGCTCCGGGCGGGAGGTTGCAGAAGTCGTTGGCTGTTTCTTTTGGTAGAGGGCACTGTTGTTCTTCACTCGGCTCTGATGCCAACCTCAGGTGATGCAAATGCGTAGGTTGCAGAGGAGAAGGATTGTGGAGGATTTTGGTACCTTAATGAAATACAGCTCTCCAGTTTCCTGCAGTGAATTGATCGTCTCCCTCCTGGAGGTCTGCACCAGCCTTTGGGGAGGTCGGCTTGTTTTGTTATGGTACCCATTTCATAACTTTATCTCTGTGTGTCCTGCATGTGAAGGGACGAGTTATCTGTTCCACCTTCTCTTTTGTTTTCTTGGTACGTTACGGTGTCTGCCTCACCTGCTGGTGATCCTAAAGTGAGCCCGGGGTGGTATTGAACTAACAGGGGATATAGCCTCATCCCCAGGGAGACTGGATGGTGTGTAGAGCGATGGCATGGAGTGACAGTCCTGCAGCTGAGATGCTGGTGGTGTCCCCTGTGGCCATTTGTATGGGTTGGGTCTTGTTGGTTGTAGGGGTTCGCATGTAGCACCCACGTACCTTGTGACTTGGCAATCATTGCTTTTGGCAAATACCTTGCATTTTGAAGAAAGACTGCACAAGGAGAGGAAATACAGACAGCAAGAAATGGAAAAAATTGGGTCAGCTAAACTTCCCAGGGCTGGACAGGAGAAGCCCTGGCCGAGCAGCGAGCGCCGAGTCCGAACAGTGCAGCTTTTCTGAGCGGGTGCTTTGAGAGTCCCTGCCTGGGGGGAAGGAGCTCCTACGGAGGCATCTGCCTCAGAGCAGCAGTTTGGGAGTGAGAGCGGCACAAGCCCAGCCTCAGGAGCTGGGGCATCATCTGGAGAGCCCCTGCGGGAAGGAAGGTCCCTCTTTTACTTTTCCAGCTCTTGGATGTGGCGTTGCAGAACCGTCAGCAGGAAGATGGATGTGCCAGTGCGCCACTGCAGCCGTGCTGGGGAGCGGGTCTGCGCCTTGCTGCTGCGTGACGAGCGCCTGCGCTTGGTGACAAGCTCAGAGGTGGCTTTCTCGGAGGATGCCGGTGGCAGCTCGCACACCGTGTGCAGCTGGGGAGCAGCGCAAGGGCTGCAAACTGCCCTGCTGCAGCTCTGTGTTTCACCTTCTGGCTTTGGGTTCAGTCCTCTCCTTCAGTCCGTACCCTTAATGGTCCTGGGGAAAGACTTCAGCATGAACGGAGCTGGAACCCTCCTTGGCCTGCTGGCCACCAAGTCATCGTGTGTGACCCAGCCAGCGTGCACTCAGTGCTCAGGCTTTGCCCAGGTAGACAGCCAACCTGAAGGAAGCTCTGAGCTTGGGACGGGAGGAACGAGGGAAGCCAGGGAGCAAAAGCATGGATTTACCATGGACAAATCGTGCCCGGCATGCCTGATGGCCTTCTGTGTTGGGATGGCTGGCTCTGTGCACAGGGAAAGGCTGGTGGTTGTTGTACACCTTGGCTTTTATCAAAGCCTTTGACACAATCTCCTGTTCTATCCGTTTACTTCCACATGAAAGGTGATGGTAAGAGGTCCATCTGCAGCCTAAAATAGCTTCCTTGTTAACAGTCAAAGAAATGTGTCTGGCTTTTGCCATGGTCTCTTGGCTGGAGAGAGATGAGGTGCTGGAGCGTGTCCAGAGAAGGGCAACGGAGCTGGTGAGGGGTCTGGAGCACAAGTCTGGTGAGGAGCGGCTGAGGGAGCTGGGGATGTTCAGCCTGGAGAGAAGGAGGCTGAGGGGAGACCTTCTCGCTCTCTACAGCTCCCTGAAAGGAGGGGGCAGCCAGGGGGGATCGGGCTCTTCTCCCAGGGAACAGGCCATGGGACAAGAGGAAACGGCCTCAAGTTGCCCCAGGGGAGGTTTAGGATGGATATTAGGAGAAATGTCTTCATGGAAAGGGTTGTCAAGCCTTGGACCAGGCTGCCCAGGGCAGTGGTGGAGTCGCCATCCCTGGAGGGATTTCAAAGCCGGGCAGACGCGGTACTTAGAGATATAGTTTAGGTTAGTGATGGTTTTTGTCAGAATTAGGTTGATGGTTGGACTCGATGATCTGAAAGGCCCTTTCCAACCTGGGCAATTCTATGATTCTGTGACTCTTCCCATTTGGTCACTCATGAGCTGACAGTTCCCTTACAGAAAGGGAAATGAGAATTTCCTCGTTGGCAGCTGGGAGCGCGCGCTGAGCGTTCTGCAGCTGGAGTTGGGCACGCAGCACATGAGCGCGGAGCATGTGGGAGCGGCGGAAGAGCTGATAACAATAGAGCTGTAGATTGTGGAGCACTGATTGACATGGCCAACCAGCTGCCGCTGGAAAAGCATGCAAATTAAATCCATCTTCCGAGAGCTCAGATAACCTCTCCTCTCCCCCGGGCCTCTGCACTGTCCAGCCTTCCCAGCAGAGCTGCTTTCCCTCCAACATGCATCGCATGTCACGCACCGGGTGGGAACGAGTCCTCTGGCTCGTTCTGTAACAGCATTTTAAAAATCCGCTTGATTTCTCTTTCCCTTTTCTGACATCCTTCCAGGCCTGATGCTGTCTCCATTGTATTGCTGCTTATGTTAGGCTTCCTGTCTGCCTGTGCTCCGTTAACCTTGGTCCCCTTTGTTTCTCTGAACTTTCCTCCTCTCTTAATTAATCTGCTCTCTGCTGGCAGCTTCCTCTTGTGGTCAAGAATAAAGGTCAGCGTTATGAATATCCCAAGGTGCTACTTAGGTTTTAAAGCTAATATCCGTTAGATTTGCTGATTTTTTTCCCCTTCTCAAAGTGGGAACTTACAGTTTTTACACTAGATTCTTTCCAGATTCACTTTTCCGTAGCATTTCCGATAACAGAACGCTTCATACTGTTTTGACCACTCGGCGACAAAACCATACGTGTATCGTGAGTAGTTTAGTGTTCAGGTTTGGGTACTACAAATGTTCTGGGCACGCACAGAACACCCTCGTTCCTTAAAGTGATGGGTATGAGTGCTGGGGTCACGCAGGGTGTGCCCGGCAACGGTACAACGTACCCAGATTTCCCGTGGCCGCGGTGCTTGAACCTCCCGTCGCTGCCCTGGCACTCTTGGCCCCTTTGTCTCACTTGCACTCTGTCTCCAAGGAGTGAGGATGTGGTTGCCTTAATGCACTCTTAGGCCGACGTTTGAACTGTTCTGAATGCAAGGGAATTTGAAATACAAAAAAGCAGTTTCTTAAAGTGGTTTCTCCTGGGCTGATTTGTTTAGGTCTTTAAAAGAAAAAAAAAAAAAAAGTCTGTAGCATTACTTAATTAAAAAAAATCCCAACAATGCATATCATGGCTATTTGGCCTCCTGCAGAAAGAATTTGGACTCAGCAGAACAGTTTTATTGACGTTACACGGCATAAAGAACAAGAGGCTCCCTGGAATGAAGATTTCGCTGCTGCGGGTCGCCTGGGAGGAGGTGCTGGCTGTGGGCTCTGCGTGGAATAACTCTGGATGCTCCATCTCTCTTCTTTCAGCAAAGCACTAGTCTGCACGTGGTGGACTCAGGCTTATCTGTGCCTTATTCCAGAATTCTTGATCAAAGTCAGTCCTTTTTATTGCCATATGGACGCTTGACCGCAGGCTGGTTGTTTCCAGCTCTAGATTTTCTGCTGCTCTGTTGATGCTGTGTAAGTTGCCGCAGTTGGTGTCTTCTGATCATTTTTGTTTCAGGCTGATTTATGTTTTTTCATTTCTGGCACTGTGTTTGATATTAGCTCAGATGGTGAGTTAGAATTTCTGTCTTTTTTTTAAGCAACTGTATCATTATTCGTTGCTAATATGTTCTGGTGCACTTTTGTACTATGCACTTCCCATCGTTTCAGTAGCTCAACAGTCTTAAAAGAAATGGATACAAATCCTTTCTATGAATAGTTCCCTGCTTTTCTCTGTTAACTTTTTCATTTCTTACCTCCTGGAGCTTGTAGCAAGTGTTTGTCCAGCTTCGGGCTGCTGGGCAGCTGGTGAATGATCAAGGCCTCTTCACGAGGTGCCCGTCCTCAGAGCTGGCCGCGCGGCCGAGTCTCAGCGCGTGTGTGAAAACGCACTTGGAGTTTGCTCCAGGGAGCTTTTTGGTTCCGGCAGCTAGAGTTCAAATGAGAGGGGCCCGAGTCTGGACCCTTCAGTGGTGCTGGTCTTGCCACTAGCGCCCAGCGGACCCGGTGGTCCTGCCGGGGCCGGGTGTCTCGACGTGGAGCGATGGTTGAGGCTGGGTTTCCCTCAGGCAGCCTAGGTCTGCTCTGTGACTTTGGAATTGGCTTGCGATACATGTTCCAAAGGTAAAACATGATACAGCATTGCTGCTAAGTTCCAGGTGACTCATTTGAGTAATATCAAAATTAGTCACTGATTCAAATTATTAAATAGTCAAGTTCTTACTGGGTTTAGCATCTGCCTCAAGATCGGTATCAGTCTTTCATGCCAGAACTACGAGAGTCATCCCCACTCATCCCTGAAACACTTGCCACTGACTCAGCTTTCTTCTGCCCCTCAGTTACTTGCTCCGTGTTCCAGGCCTTACTGCAAACGTTCTTCCGGAGATCACCAGCGAGGTCCTTAAAAGATCCCGGCTGAGATCTCTTACCTAGAACTGCTGATTTCAAGGTACTCGTCTCTCATAGTTGTTGTTCAGCGTCTCCTGTGGTTACCACTAGAATAAAAACTACATAGTCAGTTCGCGTCATCTTTTCTATGTATGAGGGGAAAAAAAGAAGTCTTGCTTAAAGAGTTTAACCTTAATTGCATTATTTTTTCATTATTGTAATAGACAAGCAGCACTGCCAGGATATAAAGACCAGTAAGTCTGATTTGGTTTTCTTATTGCATCTTGCAAATTAGTGAAAACTGGAATAAAGCAATGTTTTATGATGACTTTTCCTCATTTTAAAACCTTTTTAGGGGGAAGTCCACTAGATGTCCTACAAGTCTCTGAAGTAGTCAACAAGCACTGGGATGAGGATTGTTATAGTGTTATAAAAAGCTGTCAAGTAGGCTTTCTCAAAGTCTGCTTTAAAAAAAAAACAACAAAACTGGTTGAAAGATAAAAAGCAAAGAATAGAAATAAGCAGGCAGGTTCTACAGCAGATGGAGATTGCCAGTGGTGGCCACAAGACTTTCCAGGTGAGGAGATTCTGAATTAAAAAAAGAGGCAAGTGTGGGGAGATTGTCAGGAGATAACAATGGGAGTCTGAGAAAGTATGGAGAAGTTGAGTGATGCATTGTTTGTCTAAAAGTGAGAATTAAGGGACAGTCAGTGAAACTGGGCAGCAAGGTTAACTCCACAAAATGAACTACTTCTGCACAGCGCGGGGTTGTGGATCTCATTGCCGCAGCTGGTGCAGATGAAAGGCTCCAAAGGAGGTTAGGCAAATGCATGGAGGTTGTGTTCCTTTGGTTTAGCAGAGTAATGGTTCTGATACTCCTGCTGCTGAGGGGAAGAAGTGAAGCCTTTTCTAGCACATTCTTTGTTCAGAGCATCTGCACTGACTGCTGCTGTTTGCCAACATGCAAAGCGTCTCTGAAACCATCGTCCTGGAAGGTCTTCTCCAGACCCTTCCCATCTGGGAAGTCTTTTAAGTCTCTGTGGAGAATGAGAGCACGCCAGTCTTTCGTGCCAGCCCCAATTCTCCTGCAGCAGGAGTGTAATGTTAGAGGGTTGGTGGACAGAAACGCAACTGATCCTCCCCAGACTTGCTGTGGGTGCAGTTCCGGCACCACTTGCAGTGTCACCGTCCTCAGTGGCCCAGCGGGTGCCCTTGTGTTACGTCGCAGTCCAACTACATCGGGCCCAGGAGAGGTTCGCAATGATTCCGAGTGTGAAATTAAGACGCAAAGGAGGTCAGATGCTGCTCACTGCAGGTTTATTGTTATTCCCCAGCAAAAGTCACCAAGACAAGCGATAGAGTAAAGGCAGAAGCAGAGGAAAGGCAGAAAAGAGAAGCAGTGTTACGGAGTGTAGCAAGAGTATAGTCACCACCACAGGCCCGACGACGTCTCGGTGATCCTCTGGAAGTTCAGCGGCGTCCCGTTGATCCATGGTTGATGATTGTGGGGGTCTCGGTTCCGACTCCCAAATTGTGGTGGGTTGCCACGCCAGTTATAGTCCAGGTAGCCCAGGTTGGTCTGTAACGTGACCAATCAGTGTGACGGTGGCCTTTGCCGAGCTGATTGTCATTTCACACGGTTGCAGTATAAGCTTTTCCTGCCCCCTTGCTGTTTGGGCAGCGCTTGGCTCAGTCGTGCTTCAGCAATTTTGGAGTTAACAACGCGGGGTCTGGGGGCCCCCGGGCTAGGCAGGGTCTGGCCACTCTGGCAGCCAGAGGCCTGCACCCTTTCCATGAGGGGCAGCACGCCCTCCTCAGCTGATGGCAGCCTCGGGTGGTGACTGGCAAGCAAGAGGGTGGTCTGCAGAAGGTGCTAAATAGATACAAGCAAGCTTCTTGTCAGCCTGCAAGCCCGCCGTCCGTTTGCAGAAGCTTAAGCAAGCTTTGAGACAATTATTTTAAAGCTCCAGGCTTTCACACCATGTCTCCAGAATCTCATTCTCTGTAGCTGGCGCCGAGTTCCAGGCTGCCTGTGCTGTCAGTGGATTTTCTAGCTTGGCCATGAGCTGTTGCAGGGGGACAGATGCCACTTGCCAGCTTCCCCTCTGCGCTCTTAGAGATCCCCCCTTGGCTGGGTGCTGGGACAGCACTCTTCGAAGAGCAGCTTGTCACAGAGACGCGATTCCCGCCTGGGAAGACGGCTCTCTGCTCTCTGTGGGGACTGCTGAGTATCATTGCAGGGCCTCGTCAGCGGGGTGTCGGATTTCTCGTGTCTTCGCACACACTGAGCAGTGTCAACATATGTGCTCTTGGATGTCTGTCACGATATAGCTTCTGTAAGGTGACCCTGGCCATCACTGAGGTCATAACAGACCCCGCTACGGCCATCTGGCACTTCCCTACCCCTGCTAAAGCCAGACCTCTGAGAACACACCCAGTACCGCAATCCAAGACAGACCCTGAGTTCCCATTGTGTACCTTGCTGTGACCCTGGTGGTCCTGACTGCTACTTGAATTAGGTCAGGACCCAAGAAGATTAGATGCGGTGGGCAAAAGAACATACTCCACAGGCATTCCTGTTTTTTTCGTTTTGCCAGAGGACCAGACGCACTTCGTTTGTAAGGTATGCCACCCTCAGATAGCTTCAGCTGTGTTCGCATCCACGTACTCTGTGAACTTCAGGAAGGACATTACAGGCTTTGGTTAAGATCCAGCTCGGAGCCAGAACTTCAGTGGAGGCTGCCCTGAGGGTTGTGGGCACTAAAATGTCCTCAGGCCTGGCCACGGTCATATCTTCAGTGGGATCTTTTCGACTCTGGAGCCCTTACTCTACTAGAAACACTCAGTTTTTGGTGTGACTGTTCCTCTCTGTGGTATCATCTTCATGTTGAGGACAGATGCAATGCCACATTCATAGGAGGGTTGTGGTTCTGTGCATGTGCAGGGGGACAAAGGATTCAGCCTGTTGGCGTGAGTTGGCACCGGCCGTGCTTCAGTGGGCTGGATCATCTGCGTGAAAGGTTCCTGCAGGCGTCTGTCCCTGGGAGACATGGGGACCTTTGTTCTGTCTGCAGAGGGCAAGGATGAGAACCATAAATGTGACTGAAGTGTCTCTGTCTACCCTACAAGAGCGATGCAGTTGTAGGGTGTGGAGATGGTTGTGCATTTGGCGTAAAGGTTTTGGTATAGGTTCAGTGGTGTAAAAGGGAGGTGTTTGCTCGGGGAGCTGCAGCGGCTGCTCCCCCCAACGCGCTGTGGCTTCTGAGGAGGCTGCGGACGAGGACAGCCCGCCCCGAGCGCCTCGTCCTGCGCCGGGGGAAGGCAAAGTCAGGCAGACAGAAACGGCTACAGCTGCCAGGATGGCGCTTCTGGAAATATATTTGTTGCAGAAAAGTGGGTAAATCCACATGGAATAGCTGTGGAGACCTGCTGAAGGTGACCTCCTCGGGCCCTGCTCTGCTACGTTTGTTGGCTTGGCGTTGTGTCTCCAGCCGACCTCCCCGCTCCTCGCAGGCTGCAGCCTGGACGTTAAGTCCCCATGAGAGCTAATGCACAGGTGCTGCACTCTGACTCATAGCTATTTGAGAGTAGACTTTCATTTTATTTGCATTATTTCAGTTACAGATAAGCTAAAAATTCTAACAAGCATAATTGTATTGCAAGTATAACTCATAAATTAAGGGCAAGAGGGACTAATACAATTATCTCCTCTGTGCATTCGTGTAAGGCAGGCCAAAGTTTCACCAGATGTATCACATCTTGTATGTAAATCGTTGCATGAAACTAAGAATGATACAGCAAGGCTTCTAAAAGTATTCACACTCAGAGAAAAGTTGTATTTGAACTTCATAGGATAAAGATCAGTCATGGGGAAAGCATAAATTAGTTAACTATTCCGCATAAAATGCAGTAATACCACAAATCGCTAAGCAAATACGTTCTTGGGCTTTTCGCTGTTCTCAGTCAGCGGGTCCGGGTGCCGCAGGGACATGAGCTGGGTCATTCTCCTGGCAGCCCAGGCAGAAGGGCAGGAGTCGTGCCTGAAGGGTTTCCGTGCTTTCATGCACTTGAAATGGGGCTGAGCCCCGGCTCAGGCTGCCCGCGGGGATGGAGGGGATGGACTCCAGCGTCTTCCCTGCTCCGGCTCCTTCTCTGGGTGGAGCGGCATCAGGCTCCTCTCCGCTCTCAGGCGCTGCGTGTCCTTCCCCCTCTCGGCACAGTTCAGCATTTCTTCTTCTGAAATAATTCCCTTTCTCTTCATCACCGGCGCTCTGAGGCCGCCCCAGCCAGACTGGCTCCCTGGCGCGGAGCCTGGAAGAGGCTTTAATTGTGGTGGCATCTGCTCATCAGCCTACTCGGAGTCAGGTGCTCTGGAGCCTGGTGTGGGACGCGTGGGTGAGATCCACAATGGGCAGCAGCGCCAGGGGGAGCCGGGGTGGGGGCTGCAGACCCTTCCTTGCTCCAGGGCTGAGACGCTGCTTCTCGGACGTGCTGTGGAGCCACAGCTCTCCCACCAAACCCCTTCCCAGCTTTGGAGGGTTCTGCTCCCGTGGTCCCGGTGCTGGAGCAGCACAGCTCACCCTTGGCACAGGGCGGCCTCAGCCAGGCTCGTGGTCCAGCCGCTGCGAGAGGATGAGACCCCCCACCGCTTGTCTTCACTGGCAGCATCAGCTGAACGTGCTGTCTCTTCCTGGGTGATGTGATAGTTCAAAAAGCAATGAATCGGTACTCCCGTACTGAGACAGGGCTCCTCAACACAGGAGAGACATGGAGCTGTTGGAGCGGGGCCAGAGGAGGCCCCGGAGATGCTGGGAGGGCTGGAGCCCCTCTGCTGTGGGGACAGGCTGAGAGAGCTGGGGGGGGTCAGCCTGGAGAAGAGAAGGCTCCGGGGAGACCTTCCAGCCCCTGCCAGGCCCTCAAGGGGCTCCAGGAAAGCTGGGGAGGGACTCTGGCTCCGGGAGGGGAGCCGTGGGACGAGGGGGAAGGGTTTTCCACTGACAGAGGGGAGACTGAGATGAGATCTGGGGAAGAACTTGTTTGCTGTGAGGGGGGTGAGCCCCTGGCCCAGGTTGCCCAGAGAAGCTGTGGCTGCCCCATCCCTGGAGGGGTTGAAGGCCAGGTTGGACGGGGCTTGGAGCAACCTGGGCTGGTGGGAGGTGTCCCTGCCCAGGGCAGGGGGTGGGACTAGATGATCTTTAAGGTCCCCTCCAACCCAAACCATTCTGTGATCTGCAAGGCTCCTCCTGGGTGTGTTGGCACAAGAAGCGTCCATGTACTTCAGAAGGCAGGAATACCGACCCTGTCATTCTCCGTTCCTGAGACCACATCTTCTCTGACTTGCGTGTTGCTGCTTTTAGTTGGCATTTCAACTTAGAAGATACAATCTATTTTAGACCCTCTTTCTTGACTAGCACAGAGTCTAACTGGTATCTCCCTCCCTCAGTTCCTTATCTGACCGATGGCTCTGTGGTTTGCTGTGACCTTGACCCCTCAAGTGGTTTGATGTAGCTCTCAGATAATGACCATCACAACCCCGCTGCTGCATCAAATGATTAGAGAGGTCACTTTCCAAAAAACGACCTGTCGTTCCTCACCCAGTGCTGCGGGGCAGGAGTCCACTGCGCTGGCCCGAAGGACGCGCAGCCGGTGACATCGGGGAAGGTGCGTGTTGGGGCGAGTTGGCTGCAAGGTCCCGTTCAGCTCTGAGGAGGCCTGCTGCTAAGGTGCTGCTTGTGATGCAGGAGCAGTTGGTCAAAATAGATGAGGAAAGAGAAATCGCTGTCAATAATTAGAGGTGCATAAATCTTGCATTTAATAAGAGTAAATTGAATTGAATTAAATTTTAAATTATATTTAGAAATATAGTTCCAACATTCTGTAGAAACAAAAAGGTATGTTTTCACATTCCAAAGGAGTTATTTTTTCTATTTGCAACCCAGTCTTGGTGCCTGAGAGAAGAGAGGATGGGGACAATCCAGGTGCTGGAGGACGCATGGGAATGGCACCTGAGCTTCTTGCCGGTCCGCTCTGGCCCAGCGAGGCTCTCTGCCCGGTTTGAGAGCTGCTTCTCTCCCAGAACCTTTTCTCCGGCACGTCCCGACTGCTCTTGGCCAGCCATGGGAGGTTAATATTCCTGCGTTTTTATCTCATGTATCGGGCAGACTTACCTAGAAAGAACAGCCTTTTAAAAACTTGACAAAAGCGCTTTACAGGCCGTGTACAGAGCAGCGTGAGGAGAGCCCGCACCCCTCCGTGTGCTCCTCCTGCTGCCCAGGCCGTGGTTCTGTATTCCCTGTTCCTGTTCCCCAGCTCGCGCCAGTCCCTGGGGGTGTCTGTGCTGCTGCTGAGCCCCTGCCACCCCCTGGGCACGGCCCGTCCCCCCCGGCTGCCCTGCCGTCCTCTTGCTCCCTCTTCTCCAAATATAGAGCATCCCCCTGCACACCTGTCTCCGAGTGACTCGCTCCTTTCCATCCATCAGCCTCCGTCTCTGGTGCCTCCGTGATGGCTCCCTTAGAGGCGCTCGGCAGCGGCTATATTTAGGAGTCAGGAAGGGAACGAGCCTTTGGGCTGCGGACAGCCCATAAATCCAGCTCCTGTCACCACGTCGCCCTTCTTTTATCTGGAGTGGGATCGACAGAGGTGTTTGCAGTGAGGGACAGGTGCCCATGCGGCGTGGGGGGAGGCAGGGGCGAGGAGGAGGCGGCAGAGCAGGGTGGAGGAAGGGGAGGAGAAGGGGCTGGAGCTGGGAAGCGGCCAGAGGGGCTGCCTGTCCCAACGGGGCCGTGCCGCAGCAGCACCTCCCTCCCTCGCAGGGGTCTGAGGGGGCTGCGAATGTCTTACTGAAGAGCGTCTTCACCCACCACGAGCGGGTGGCTGCGCTCGCCATCACTGCCAGGATCTGCCATGGCTGTGCCGCACGAGCGCCTCCACGGAGCCCTCGCTCCTTCCCTCTCCCAGCACCACCCCCACGTGTTTCATAGGATTCCCTAGGTTGGAAGGGACCTTTCAGATCATCGAGTCCAACCATCAACCTGACACTGACAAACCATCACTAACCCATCTCGCTAAGCAAATTTTTTCATCCTGGGCAGCAGGAGGAGCACACGGAGGGGTGCGGGCTCTCCTCACGCTGCTCTGTACACGGCCTGTAAAGCGCTTTTGTCAAGTTTTTAAAAGGCTGTTCTTTCTAGGTAAGTCTGCCCGATACATGAGATAAAAACGCAGGAATATTAACCTCCCATGGCTGGCCAAGAGCAGTCGGGACGTGCCGGAGAAAAGGTTCTGGGAGAGAAGCAGCTCCCAAATATTATTTTTTTGTACATCCATGTCAAGTTGGTGACAGTTGTGGGTGCCAACCTGTTCACCAGCACAACAAGACTTGTCCTTTAGGTATGTTTTCGGCCTGTGCTGTGTTTCCTCGTCCCTCGGTGGGGAGGGCTGCGGGATCCCCATGGCGTGCAGGCAGTACGGGGGCGGGCGGCTGCTCCTTGTCTGGGCGCTCCGGCAGCAGCGGGAAGGAGCCGGTGTGGGGTGCAGGTGCTTCCCGACAGCACGTCGGGGTCTCCTTTTCCTTATGGCTGCAGTGTGCTCTGGGTGTGCCGGGGGGATAGAGTCTGGTGTCGCCCCCGACCTGGAGCTGAGAACCCTCTGCCTCCAGGGAGGAGCGTGAGCAAGGCGAGAAGCTGCCTCCGATGATCCAGGTGAAAGGGATATCTCCCTTAACTCTGCCACGTGTTGCTCTGCTGATCGTAGAATCACAGAATGGTCGGGTTGGAAGGGACTTTAAAGCCCATCCAGTGCCACCCCCTGCCCTGGGCAGGGACATCTCCCAGGTTGCTCCAAGCCCCGTCCAGCCTGGCCTTGAACCCCTCCGGGGAAGGCTCGGTCCTTAACATCGCCATTTCTTGGCGTAGCGTCTCTTTTTGCCAGTAAGATTAATTCCTTGGTTCTTTGAGACAGTTTTTCCCAGGACTGCAAGGACGGGGCTTGGTGGACGACCACCTCATCGGAAGATTCACAAGGTGCCCTCAGCCCCCCTTGCACCATCATACTCCAAGAAACCTCCCTCCGGATTAGGTAAACGCGTCAGGCAAGGCTGGAAGAGCGCGTTGGGTCACCGGGGGCTGCTCCCTGCATGGGGACGTCCCCCGAATGCTCCGAAGCGGTGGCACTGCAAGGGCCAGGCTGCTGCTGGCCCAGCACGGCGTCCTGGCCCCCGCCGGCGCTGTGGGGCGGCCGGGGACTGCTGAGCACCCACGGCTTTGGGGGGGATTTGACAGAGCACCCGCGTTCATCTCTGTGATGCTGCATGTCCCGCGCCGCTCACCGCTTTGGTCACAGGCCCCTTGGTGAAAAAATATTTTGAGCTCGCATCCCCTTTACACACATATTTTCTTATGTGTATATATATACACAGCCCTGTGTATATACACATATATACACATACACATGCGTATGCTTGTGCACGTATGGATACACCTGTAGGTATATATACACATACACGTACCTGTACTACTCTGCTAACGTACTGTGTGCGCTGTGAAGCACATGCAAAAATGGAAACTGAAAAATAGTGGGATAAAGATGGAATAAACCCCATTTTAAAATTGTTTTTAAATGTTATCAATGGTGCAAAAAAAATGTTTTCTTCCCACACCCCAGTGGATTGTCGTGCGACCCCACTTTGGAGATCGCTGCTGTAGGAGCGAGAGCCAGAACCACAAAGCCTGGGGAGCTTTTCTGGGGGCACCAAGTGCCAGTGCAACGGGGCTGGTCTTCAGCTCCTCTGAGAAAGAAAGAAAAAGCTACGGAGTGGAAAAGCAAGAATCAGGGGTGGAAAAAACCCCAAGGCTGTATAAAGAAGTACTGTATTTGGTGACTTTATTTCTAAACTTCAGTAAAGTTTGGGACCGGAGGGGCTACGGCTCTGGGAGCGGTACCCGGTTTGGAGGGCAGCGATGTCCGTCGGGGAGGTGTGAGAGGTGGGACAGCGTGACAGCGGGGTGACACGGCTGCTGCTGCCTCGAGGGCTGTGGTCTGTCCCCAGGGTGGGGAACTGCTGTGGCAGCATTTCCTGCTGCCGGCAGCGATGGTTTTGTGTCATCGTGAGACCAGGATGAAAGATGAAAGGCTGGAAAGTGCATCCTGGCCTGAGCTTAAAAGAGTGCGTTGGATCGACTGCTGTAGGAGCAGTGAAAGCTGCCCCTCTGCTTTCGCAGCCCCTTCCCACTGGCCGTTACCATTCTGAATTCCGACACGGGTTAAAACAGGTGTTTATTTTGTGTCATTACTGCTTTGGGTGCAAACAGTTTGTGTCCCTACTGAAGAACAAAAGGTGAGCCTCATCCATACTTTGCCCTTTATTTCCCCTCTCATTCATCCCCTTTCTTCATTGCCTCTATCCGACTGCCCTGGCAGCATCTTAAAGACCTGCTGAGTTTCACTCAGACCAAAGGCTGCAGCCAGTGGTGCGGTGAGCAGCACCGAGGGCTCCCCAGGGAAGTGGTGACAAAGCAGAGGAGTGGAGTTACCGGGTGGTTTGGAATCCCATCACCTGACTGTAGCCATGGATGAGTTGGTTGAATGTAACGTACTCAGTCGCGTTGGGGCGAGGACCTGGTTGCTTTCTGCAGGGTGAGCATGCAACAGCAGCCCTGGGTCACGTGTAGGTTTGGGCTTGGTAGTGTGATGCAGATTCCTCCTGGGAATGGGAATTCTGCGTTAGGTAGCTGGGAATGTCTGCCTTAGATTCTTTTCCATCTCCCTGTCACGTCTCCTCTGAAGCCCTTAGCTGCAGACCCTATTTCTGATGTCTGCAGCGGCACCTCTGTCCATGTAGCCACGAGTCGGGCTGCCTTCCTCCAGCATCCAGCACCTGGAGGCCGCGGCATCTCTTTTGTTTCGGCTTCATGGATCAGGCTGGCAGGTTCTCTGGCTTTTTCACACTTCTGAGGCAGGCAAGCCAAGTCCTGAGTTGTAGCACCCTGAAGGGGAGGTTGGTCCAACAAGTATGGCCTGAAATGCCCTCTGCCCTGCGTGCGGCCACAGCACCGGCGGCTGATGGAGGAGTGGGAACAGGAGTCTCTCTGGGTTCCTGTGCACCGGGAGAGCTCAGTGACCACCAGAGGAGAAGGAAGGCTAACAGGACCATTGCCATCTCTTCCGTGGGAGCTGCATCCCTCTGCGCCAAGACGTGCAAGGTTGATGTGGCCAAACAGAACAAGGGAAGGAATGTGGCTGCTGCTGCGGGACATGGCGTGTGTGTTTGCCTTACCAGCAGTGATTCTCCGCTTTGGTTCCGCTTTGGAGTCTTGGTGGAATTTGACACCTTGATGTGGTTTAGAAGTTTTGGTGAAGTGATCGTATCTTGAGAGAAGCTGTTGGTGTGCATATGGGACTGTACACGAGCACGCATGGGACCGATGACGTTGACACATGTCTGCACCGGGATTATCGTTTATTGATAAATGCTGGCATGGAAGGGGGGTTCACGCTGTTTGTGCACACGTAGGGGAAGCAGAGACCATGGAGAAGTGTTCCTTTAACTCTCAGCTTTGTGATCTGTCTTTTTTCTTGTAGAAACCAGAGAAGACAGAACAAAGCGTCTCTTCCGACATTATACTGTGGGCTCTTACGACAATTTCACCTCTCACAGGTAAGCGTCAGTGTCTCTCCTTTGTGATTACCAGGAGGTTCATTTCCATGGAAATATCTCTTTTCCCTGACAGAGCAGTAAAGGTTGTTTTCATTTCAAGGGAAGGAAACTTTTCTGGTTGTTTTGGTCAATTAGTCTGAAATATAAGTCCTAGGTAAGGCTTAGGTGAATAAAATGTTGAGGCTGCAGGGCGGTCTGTCTCATGTCTCAGTTGAGGAACAAACCTTCTGCGGAATTTTCGGTGTGCTCCGGGAACTGAAGGACATGCGTCGGCTGCAGGTACAGGTATAGCTTTGCTCTGGAGGGGAAGGAGGAGGATGCTGTTGTCCAGGGGATGGCATGAAGGTGGCTGCCGCTCCAGCCTGCCGGCAGTGCCTGCACTGCGGGGTGTTTGTGGGGCTCCGATGGTACGTGGAGACCAGCCTTTGGGAAGATGGTCAGACTCAGCAGGGAACGAATCGTGAAAGCAGGGGGATGTTGCTGGTTTGCGGTTGGTCTTGAGCACGTGTGGCTGGTGGATGTGTTGTAGGAGGCTGGGCTGCAGGGACGGGTCCGCGGGTTGCATTTGGGAATGCACTTTTGGTGCTGGGTTTCTGTGTTTGAGGGGTGAATGTTCCACTCTGTGGAATGCGATCTCTGCTTGAGTCAGACTTTAGTGCTTTTAAAAACTATTGTTCTTGAAAGGAATTGGATGAGCATTATTGCTTATGACTTGACAGGAGCAAATTGTGAGAATTCATTATACAAAAACTAAGTTATCCTGAAGCCTTGGAGCGTACCAACAAGGCAGTGAATGCGTTCTGGTTTACTGAGCTTCTTATCCCAAATCTGTCTCTGTGGGTCTGAGCACTTTTTACTCAAAGTAATGTGTGTAACTTGTTCTGATTTTCAAAAATCCTGTGACACGCTTCTTCAGGGCTGTTTAGATTCTTAACTGACCATGGGCAAAAGAGAAAGTGCTGCTATGACTCAAAAAACAGTAAAGAAGAAAAACAGAGGGGGAGAACAATCTGTTTGCACCATGGCCAAATGCTACAGGGAACCCCCAGAAGATCTGTGCTGGGGTCACAGGGCAGGAAATAGTCAAAATTTGCAGATGAGTCAAAATTACATTCCTTAAGCAAAACAAGAGTAGGTGGATGGGATTGCATCAAGATCGGTTGATAAACAGTATGATAGTAAAATAAATTTTTTTTTGGCACATGCAAGATAACACACACAAACACTATGAGGTGCTCTTGCCCGTTAAAGGTTTTTCAGCTCCTCATAATTGCTTAGGAATAAAGATCTGACATCACTGTGAAACCATCTTCTTTAGCACTGAGGTATTCAAAAAACCAGGCAAAAGAGTAGGTCAGAAAATGCAGCTGAAGCGGTTGTGAAGGAGGGTCACTGGTGACACTGGGTGCTGGGTGGTCGAACAGCAGCTGGACACCATCACAGAAAGACAAGAAGTAATGCATTTTGGGAAAAAGCAGTGGTAGTATTTCATATTCAGAGAATGTTTCGGACTGGCTGCTGCTCAGGAACAAGGTTTGGGGCTTACTGTGATTCCAGTCCAAACCTAAAAAAAAAATAAAATTTGAATTTTTGGAATTGTTACAAAAGGAAAAAAGAACAAAACGGAAAATGTAATTATTAATATCTTTGCATAAATCTCTACTACACCCCCATCTTGAAACCTGCATGCAGTCTTGGTCTTTCGGACTTCAAAAGTAATTCTTGAAAAGTTGGCAGAGAAAACTAACAGGTGCTCAAAACTGTGAAACGTCTTCCGTAAGAAGTGAGATTAGATAGACTGAAACTCTCAAGCCTGGAAAGTGATGATGAAGGAGAAGGGGTTTGCTGGAAGCCCATAAATGTGTGATACAGAAAAGGTGAACCAGAGGTAGCTGGTCTCTGCCTGTCTCTTCCCATGCAAGAGCATGAGGTACTGGATCGTAGAATCAGAGAATCATTTAGGTTGGAAGAGACCTTTCAGATCATTGAGTCCAACCGTAAACCTAACACTGCTGAGTCCACCGCTAAACCATGTTCTGAAGTGGCACATCTGCGCATCTTGAAACAAGAATCACAGAATCACGGAATCACAGAATGGTAGGGGTTGGAAGGGACCTCTGGAGACATCCCGTCCCACCCCCGGCCAGAGCAGGGTCACCCAGAGCAGGTGGCACAGGAACGCGTCCAGGCGGGGTTGGGATGTCTCCAGAGACGGAGACTCCCCCACCTCTCTGGGCAGCCTGTGCCAGGGCTCTGCCACCCTCACAGCAAAGAAGTTCCTCCTCGTGTTGAGATGGAGCTTCCCATGGTCAAGTTTGTGCCCGTTACCCCTTGTCCTGTCGCCGGGCACCACTGAGAAGAGCCTGGCCCCATCCTCCCGACACCCCCCTTTCAGTATTTCTAAGCATTGATGAGATTCCCCCTCAGCCGTCTTTTTTCCAGACTGAAGAGACCCAAATCCCTCGGCCTTTCTTCGTAAGAGAGGTGTTCCAGCCCCTCAGCATCTCGGTAGCCCTTTGCTGTCCCCTCTCCAGCAGTTCCCTGTCCTTCTGGAACCGGGGAGCCCAGAACTGGACCCAGTGCTCCAGCTGTGGCCTCCCCAGGGCAGAGCAGAGGGGGGGGATGAACCTCCCCCCACCTGCTGGCCACGCTCTTCTTGATGCCCCCCAGGATGCCATTGGCCTTCTTGGCCACAAGGGCACATTGCTGGCTCATGGTCATCCTGTTGTCCACCAGGACTCCCAGATCTCTTTCCACAGAGCTGCTCTCCAGCAGGTCAGCCCCCAACCTGTACTGGTGCATGGGGTTGTTCCTCCCCAGGGGCAGCACCCTACACTTGCCCTTGTTGAATTTCATAAGGTTTCTCTCTGCCCAGCTCTCCAACCTGTCCAGGTCTCTCTGTATGGCAGCACAGCCCTCCGGTGTGTCAGCCACCCCCCCCAGCTTTGTGTCATCAGCAAACTTGCTGAGGGAGCACTCTGTCCCCTCATCCAGGTCATTGATGAACATATTGAAGAGGACTGGGCCCAGTACTGACCCCTGGGGAACACCACTCGTCACTGACCTCCAACTAGACTCTGTGCCCGTAATCGCGACCCTCTGAGCTCTGTCTTTCAACCAGTTTTCTGTCCACCCCACCGTCCATTCATCTAAGCCACATGAACATGGAAAACAAGAACATGAACAAGAACACGGAAAGTGAACAAAAGGAGGAGGTTCTCCATCTCACATACAGCTGACCTCTGTGACTCTGTGCCAAGTGACACACGGAGTGCTAAAAACTGACAGGCGTTCAGAAGGCAGCAGGACAAATCTGAGGAAGAAAAATAATTTGAAGATGAAGAGACCAGCTCCAACTCAGGGACTCACTTACCATCCAGCAGCGAAGGTCAGGAGCACGTGGTGGGCAGACATCACTCTGTTCTTGCTCTGCCCCAGGTAGAGGAGGATCAGGTTAGGGAACATTTAAACAAACAGGACATACACGACTCCATGGGCATGATGAGATGCACAGGTGAGTGCTGAGGGAGCTGGCTGATGGCGTTGCCAGGCCACTCTGCATCATCTTTGTGGTCATGGTGGTCAGGAGGTTCCTGATGACTGGAAGAAAGCAAATGCCACTCCTGTCTTCGAGAAGGACAAGGAGGAGAGTGGGGGAGCTCCAGGCTGGTGAGTCTCGTCTTGATCGCTGGGAAGGTGATGGAGGAACTAAGCCTGGAAACCATTTCCAAACCCATGGAGGGCAAGGTGGTGATTGGGAGTGGCCAGCCTGGATTTGTGAAGGGGAAATCCTGCTGAACCAAGCTGAGAGCCTTCTACAGTGAGGCAACGAGCTTGGATGAGGGGAGAGCAGTGGATGTTGTTTGTCTCGGCTTTGGTAAGGCTTTTGACACTGTCTCACGTAAGGCCCTCACAGATGAGCTGACAAAGTATGGTTACATACGTGGAGAGCAAGGTGGATTGGACACTGTCCGAATGACTGGGCCCAGAGGGTTGTTGTCAGTGGCACAAAGTCCGGTTGGAGGCCATTCATCAGTGGAGTACCCCAGGAGACACTACTGGGTCAGTACTGTTCAACATCTTCATTTGTGACCTGGACCTCTTCTGCACCCAGTTGTCTATGTCTTCTTGCAGATCATAGTCCGGTTGGTCTTGGCATTCCCAGGCAGTCAGTGCATGCAAAGTGCTGGCAAACTGGGCTGCTCTGCTAACGTATGGCCGGGATCTGCTGGAGCACAGTAACGGTGCTGACACCGGCGGTGAAAACTCGGAGTTTCGACAGATTTTGATGGGTTGAACTGGAACAGATTGGAGGATTTTAGCTGCATCCCCATAGTATGGTGTGTAGTCATGCAACATAAAAGCATGAGGGCGGCCACTGTGGAGCACGCTACAGGTCCTTCAGGCCAGTATCCGGTGTTGCACGGTGGCCAATGGCAGGTGCTTTGTGCCGTTACGAGAACAGAATAAGCAACCCAAAATATTATTCCTGCCCGCCGCAATTTTCTGTTCAGAGGCTTCCTGAGCCAGAGGCAGTGTCTTTGTACTTAATAGCCTTTAATGGATCGTTATTCCGTTAGTTTGCCCAATGACATGCAACCCGAGTGCTTTTACGCTCTCTCCTGAAATGGAGAAGGAGCCAGGGTTGGCTTTGGTGGAGGCGGTGAGACAGTGGTGGTGGTGCTGGACAGGGGGGTGCTGTGTCTTCTGCTCCTGCTGTGTCAAAATACATACAGTCTGAAGACGGGAAATGAAAAAGAAGTTTTTTAAAGCGTATATATGTGCTCGTCATTCACTCATAGGTTGCTCTGAGCACAAAAGTGAGAGAGCCTCACCGCTGAGTTAGGGAAAACCGGTGCAAGGTAGAACAAGTGGCTGCCTTTGTCACCTTCCTGAGACCCCGCGCTGGCGCCTGTGTGGCACCCACCGCCCCGTCTGCAGGGATGGGTGATGTGCTGGAGCCATCCGCCGCCCAACCAGCAGAAGACATCCCACGGCAGAGGGACCAGGTGGCTGCAGAAGCACCATTTCAGTGGAAGCTTCTCTGCTCTGTTTCTGGAGGTCAGAGCGCGGCTGTTGCTGAAGCAGGGAGACGGCGTGGGTGGCCGGGCCGGCAGCGTGGGGCTGAGCACAGGGGAGCAGAGCCGTCAGGGGCGCGAGGGTGCATGTGGTCGGCGTTACGGGGTGGAAGCGGAGTTTGGAGTCGATAGCGGGCAGCTTGTGGACGTAGGGTGGTGGTCAGGAGTGTGGTATGAGGATTCACATGGTGGTTTTAGGATTGCCTTAATAAACAGGACAAAAAAAATTGGATTTTTTTTTCCCCATTTTTTAAATGTTAAACATTTGGGCCAATAGATTCCTTGAGAGCAGAAATTAAGAACTAAGGGTGCGGTAAGATGACTGCAGCGGATCGATTAACATGATTTGCAGGAGAGTGCTTATTGCATCATCTCTGACTTCACTGGAGATCTCAAACGTGGGAGAAGATTAACATAATGACAGCGTTTGAGGAACAACTTGAAAGTACTTGAGAAAATTACACACAAGTGACTTTAGATTTCAAGAAAAGCCTTTGAAATAGTTGCAGGATTGAATGGATGCCCTGTGCAGTAGAGCAGGGAACGCGGCTGAACTGGAGACTGGGGCAGGGTATGTAATTTGGTCTTTTTTGGCTTCATAAGGTGAAAAGAAAGCTATGAATATATGGAGGGGTATATTTGAGAACATGAGAAGACACTGGGCTGTATACTGAATAAAAGTATTTTCTTTGGTGGCATCAGCCTCTGGGGAAGCAGTGTTTCTGAGCACGTTGCCGGTAAGAGACGGTTGGGGTGAGGTCTGCTTGGGCGCAGGGTGAGAGGCCGTTCGGGACGGGTTCCCCACCTCTCGTCCACCTCACTGTGAAGCAGGACCGCAGTTAAAGACAGAAGAGAGCACGAGGCTGCTCCGGAGTCGAGGTGTGCTGGGTGCGCCCAGGGTCACCAGAGAGCGACGAGAGCCTTCCCCAGACCCCTGAGGATGAGGAGCGCGGGATAGGGCTCAGCAAACCTAATCTGGTCTGAAATAGGAATAAGGCAAACGGGGAGAGAAGCCTGAGCTTGTTCTCATCAGAAAGAGGCAACCACAGGGGGAACTGACTTCTCTGATGAACTATGTTAAGGGAAGAGATTAAAGTGATTCAAAATTAACTCTATAAAATTAAGAGCCCGCATTCTACATGGCACAGCTGGGAAGGAAAAGAATTGGGAGCAATAGACAATTTAGGATTTATTTTTTTTTATTATTCAATCACAGGGATTAGTTGACCAGGGAGAGAGATTACAACCACGAGTATTCACGAGCCATCTGGATGGGCCTCCCCTTAGAAGAGAGGAAAAACATGAAGAGGTCTCTGAGCGGGGATTTCTGTGCCCTTAGATGCTGTGACTGGCCAAATACGTCAATGCACAGAATTATAGAATAATTTAGGTTGGAAGGGATGTCTGGAGGTTTCTACCATAACCAGTTGCTCAGAGGAGGGCCAGCTAGGTCAGGTTGCTTTGCATGTCTCCAAGGTTGGAGGTCCCATAGCCCCCTTTGGCCCATGTACCAGTCTTGGTTTCCAGGGTGAAAAAGTTGTCTATATATCTCAGTGTAATTTCTTGTGCTTCAGTTTGTGTCCGTTGCCTCCTGTCCCATCCCTGTGCGCCTCCAAGAGTCTCCTCCTCCATTCTGTACAGGCTCCCGTGAGGTAGTTGCAGGTGGCAGTGAGGCCTCCACCATCTCTCCTCCAAGCTGAGAAAGCCCAGCGCTCCCGGCCTCCCCTTGTGCGCTGTACCCCCCGACTGCTCAGGAGGGCGCGAATCGGTGATGGGATTGGTAAAATCACCTAGAGACCACGGGGGCTGCGCCAGTCACTTGCTCTTTCTCCTCTCCCCCGACACGTGAGAGAGCGGTACCGTGTTTGCCCCAGTTCGGTGGCTGCCGTTTCCTTCTCTCCCTGGGTCCTGTTCTGGGGTCATCCCTCTTGGCAGTGTGGTCGTAGCTCCTACCTCCCGTTGATGCCGGCACCTTTGCCTGCGTTGGGCACTGGCATCGCCATCCCCTGAGCTGTACAGAGCCGTGCCGGTGTCGGGGATGTACCAGCAAAGAGCTCCAGGTTCACGTTGTTCCAGATGGGACCAAGTGAAAGGAGTTGCTCTGGATTTCCTCGGGCTGTTTTGCGGTTGCGTGTGGCTCTGAGACAACTTCTTCAGTCTTTTCCGTTCTGCAGTGTATTTATTGGCTCTTCCTGCCTCATCAGGCCCCGGTCGCTGATAGTTTCGGATTGGTATTAAAGGGTGCTGAGCGGTTGGAACCCTCCCCGATTTCTGCTCCAGGAGGCAAGGAGCAGGCAGGGAGCTGGAAACTCCATCGACTTTTGCTGTCATTCTGTCTAGTTGTGACTAATTCGCAAGCCTGGCAAGAAGCCGTGTCATGGGCAGGGCTCAGCGAGGAGAGGTAATGGCCTTGCAGGGGGGGCATCGAAAATGCCCCTGCAAAAGGAGTTTCGTGCTTAGAAATGGGGAATGGATTTTTGACAAATGTGCAACTTGAGCTGCTGGTCGGACGGCGGCAGCTGATCCGGAGAGGTCCCCGCTTTCGGTGCGTTACAGGCAATGGGTTTTGGAGCGGCAAGCCCGGCTAGTTGGAAACAGGTAATTTGCACTGGGCTGGTGCAACCTGCATTTCCATAGCAACAGAAGTGTAGAGGGAGGAAATTAAATCTCTTCTTGAAAAGGCTTCTGTATAATCTCACTTGTCAAATTAACATGCCTTCAAAATAGTCTTTTAAGATCTTCTGGTGAACAGTATCTTTTGGGACCACTTACGGCTTTCACAGAGTTTCAGGAACGTGAAATGGTAAAAGGTGAGCCCCCCCCAAGGCCTGTGCCCCCCTCGGCAGTCCCTGTGCTGGGGTCCTGTGCCAGACGGCTCAGCCTCTTCTGAAATGCAGAATTTCAGAACTGGTGGGTAACACAAGGCTCTGGGGCCTGGTTCATACAAGAAGTCGGAGCAGGTAGTGGTGTGCAGGGACTGAAGCAGGGCTCGGCCGCCAGCGTGGGCTGCTGAGAGGTGCCCGAGCTCCAGCCTTCCGAGCAGCTCGTCATGGCTAAAGGAGCGTTGGAAAAGGGCACTGTTTGCTAAACCCTGTTCATTCTCTTCTTTAAAATTATTCAGGACGAGTGGTTAGCAGTTTGAAAGCAGGTCCTGGGAAACTGCACGAGCAATCTGTCCAACAATTATTTGCCAGGTGCAGAAAAGTTCGTGTGGGTTTCCCTTGCGTTTTTCCTTTCTTTTTGCAGCAAAGTGCCCGACATCATTGCCATGAGTGTCGCTGTGGGTGAAACGCTGGGGCAAAGGGCCGATGGTGGGGTGGTGGGAGGGACGGGGCGCGCAGTGGGCTCGGCGTTTGTCAGGAGACTGGGCCAAAGGAGTCCTGCCTTCTGCAGTGTATTTGCAGTCAGTTTCCATCCGGCAATAGACAGAACACAACCAGGACTTGAAAGAGGTGACAGCTGGTAGAGCTGTCGGTCATTAAAGAGCTCCTCTGCCTGAGACCAACGTCTTTGTGGCTCCTGCGGTCTCCTGGGTTGACAGTCTTTGAAGCACAGACCTACTTCGCGATGGACTCCCCTCAGGCGTTGTATTCAAGAGGTTTTGGAGTCATGTGGGTAGTTCTCGGCGAGCATCAGCAGGGCAGCAGCCGATGACACATATAGGATGTTAGGAAATAGGAAAGAAATAGAAAGTCTACTAAAAATAGCGTTCTACTTCTATGTAAATCCAGGGTTTGACAGTCTCTGACTTGCAGTTGTAGTTTACCCATCTGAACAGGAAGAATTAGAGAAGGTTCAGCGGCAACCAACAAGGGTGACCCAAAGCACGGGCCGCTTTTCACTTGAGAAGAGATTAAATAGGGTGGAACTCTTCAGCTCGGGGAAGAGGTGCCTGAGGAAGATTTGACAGAGTTTTATGAAATCATGAGTAGGCAAGGAGAAGGTGAATATGGAACAATGATGATTTCTCAGCACAAAGGAATGAGGTGGCACTCTGTGGAATTAGCAAGCAGCAAGATTAAAATAAAACAAAGTACTTTGTCACACTGCAGGTGATTAAATTGTAGAATTTATTCCTACTGCATGTTGTGGAGGCCAAAAATATAAATGGATTTGAACTGGGAGTACAAAATTACTGAAGAGTAAATTTGTGACCAAGAAGCACAGTGAGCTGCTCAGGGGCTCGAGATGAGGATGCGGCTGCTGGCTCTCAGCCACGGGGAAGGCATCACACAGGTGGATCACTGGTCTTTTCTCCTGTTGTGTACTCCTTCCTCTGCTCTTTGTTCCTGGCCCTTACTCACGAAGGGATGCTGGTATCAGCGACACCCTCGTCTTCTGCAGCACCCCGTCCTTGTATTCTGGTTCACGAAGGGACATCAGGCGGAAGGAATCAGCTCCCCTCTGTACTTCTTATTCCTTCATGCTAGCTGGAAGAATAAAACAAGTTAGACCATGTCGAAGCCTTTTTGTTTCTTCTCAGATACCTGTAGAGACGAAGATGACTTGGTGGTTTGAATGTTTTACAACCATTAAAATTAGTTGGTTTTCTTCTGCAGTTCTCTGCTTGCTCTTTGTAAACTTTATTTTCCTACCAACCAGTTGGTGTCTCTGAGCAAGGCATGGACGTTTCCTGTGATGCTGAACTTTGTGTAGTGGTTTTCTCCCACCTACAGGATGGGGGAGAGGAGAGGCTTTTGTCTTCTGTTGTTAATGGAGAAATTCATCTTGTGCAGCTTCAGGCAGTTCAGTGCCCGTCTACCTGACCTTGTCGTCAAGGTCCTCTTTACAGTATGGAGTAGCAAAGGGGGAGTTGCAGGGTGCAATTAATTTCCATCTAAAACAGTCGTTTAAGTCAGGTGAACCATGACCTCGTTGTGCATCCTTCGCTCCTCAGGTCATGAGGGAGCCACGGGAGCACTAGCACACATGGGGACATGCACACCATCACCGTCAAAATTTAAGCAAGATTAATCATACTCCAGGTATTGGCAGCAAAAAGCTCTTCATTTAACTACCCAGTTAATCCCAGTGGTTTGATGGAGAAAAATAGAGTCTTCCACAGTAAAATGTACTTGAGTTCGGATACATTCCCTGACGTGACGTGACTCAGCCCCTGCACTCGGTGCCTTTCCCCTCTTGCACCAAGACTTGCTGCTGCTCCGGTCCCTTCCCCTGAGCTGTGCCGCAGCGAGTGTCTCCAGCGCCGTTACTGTCGTGTGCTGACGGGGAGAGCTGACGGAGCAGAAGAGGAACCCGCCGCCCCTCTTCCCTTCAGCTCCCCAGGCTGTTTAAGCATCGGGGCAGGCATCATCCTTCCCCGTTCTGGAGAAGAATACTTGCTCGATGAGGGACAGAAGACATTGCAAAGGCCCGCAGCGAGTCACTGCAGGTACTGCAGAGTTGTAGGCAGGATGAGAATTCAGAATCATGTTGACGGACAGAAACTATTGTTTGAAAACGCTTAGATGCAATTCAGTAAGGAGAAATGCAAATTACCGCAGTTGCAGAAAAGTGATCAGCTGCGCAAATGCAGGAAGAGAAGAATGGAGACAGGGTTCAGAAGTTATTTCTGAAGTTTATTTCAGAAATATGTTCCTAAGCTGAACATCGGTTGGCAATACCAAAATGTTGTAAAAAACGGGATATTCAAAGAGAAGTCCAGCAAACACGCTCCTTAGCTGAGCACTGGAGCAGTATAAATCAGGGTGCTGGGCTGCGTGAGTGCACGGTAACAGCCTTCGAATGCATAATTTAAACTGCAGAGGTGGGAATAAACTCTGCACCGTGCTTTTTCAAATAGGACAAGAGGTAATCAGCAGCAATCACCACAGACAAAATTTCAGCTGGGCAATAGGAGAAAATTCCTAATTATAAGGGTAGCATTGCATTAGAAGAGATTGTCCAGGTAGTTATTTAAAGGTCTCTCACTGGAAAATAAAGAACATTTTAGACAAGCATGCGTTAGGAATGTTCTGGTATAATTGGTTCTGCACTGGGGCAAGCCTTCTTCAGATCGCTTGCAGGCTGGGGTTTCTGTGGTTTTTATCACCGTTCCTGTGCTAAACGCCGACAGTCCTTCCTCCGGCGTTCCGCTCCCGAGGGATGGGGCTCCGGGCTGCGAGTGTCGCCGCAGCCTCGGCAGCTCCTCTGGGAGCGTCGTGAGGAGAGGGGAGCAAACGTAGCTCTTCAGCGTGACCAATTGTAAGTTATTTGTACTTATTTCCAGAAAGCAATTAAAAGCAGGTGTTACAGGAGAGTGTCATAGTTCTCTGAGCTGTATCATTATCTGCAGAAGCTAGAATTATGAACAATACTGTAGATTCTTACAAGATCTTCTTAGTGAATTTTGGTGGATTTTTCTTTTGATTAGTCTCTGATGGTTCTTGTTCTTCCAGGCAGAAGATAATCAAATCATTATAAATACATGAAATAAAAAAAATGGTGTCAAATGTTCTTTCCTCCAGCACTTCTTCAACTCAGGGTAGTTCAATTAAATAGGTAAGAATTACCAAAACTGTTTTCTGTTTTGATAAAATGAGACTGAGAAGGGGCAATTACATTTAATTTGACTTCCTGTGTATAACAGCCCATTAAATTTTACCTAGATGTCGTATTTGATTACAAAGACTTTTGGTAGGCTAAAACATTAGCATATTCACAAGACTAAACTGTTCTTTGCCTCGAGAGCCCTTCCACACTAGGGAATTTCACAGAGTTTCCCAGCAGAGGACTGGCGTCGTGGGATGCAAGGGAAGGGAAAACTCCTGGATTTTTTACCAGTCTGATTTGGGACATTATTTGTTCCCCTCTTCAAATCCGGTAATGGTTTGGCTCGGAGCACGCACGCATCCTTGCACGCCCTCAGCGGACCGGCTCGCCCCATCCGTTGTCGTTTGTCCTGCTCTGAGCAGTTTTGGTGTTTCACCTCTCCCTGCAGCAGCGTCGCGGAGGAGGGAGCGGGAGGGAGAAGGGGGGGTGAGCGTTGCAGCTTCAATACCAGAAGCAATCCCAGCTTCCGAACAGCCTAGTCCATTCCCACACGTCACGTGGAGAAGGAAGAGTCCACCACTTCCTTGATGCGATGTTCAGTGGATGGGTGCCCTCTCTAGTGGCAATTCCACCTTACTTCAAGGCTCTTGAGCCACATCTTGATCTTTTCTCAGCACTGTTTGAAAATTCTAAAATATTGAAAGTGTTTTTCTGTCAGTATGTACCTGTGTATAGTGATCTAGATGCCTCTTGACCTTCCCTTTGACAGGAATAAATCAAGCTGAATTTCGCATTGTAAGACTTCCTTTCCTACTCCAGGGATTCTTTTTTCATTGCCTTGTGGTCTCGAATGTTTTCACATCGTTCTTGAAGGCACCAGCTCTTCTGTTCTGGTAAGGTCATGTGTACAGTGGGAAGAGCGTTTTGTTTCCGCTGTATCATTTTTGTAAGCTCAGAGATTGCCCGTCTTCACTTGATTGCAGTGAGAGCTAAAGATGTGGCAGTATATGCTTTTTGAATGGTCGCTTTCCAAGAATGTCTCTTATCTTGAAAAGAGAGCCTGTATTTTTGATGCTTTGCATTTACCTGCAAGAAAAAGTATTAAAAACTTTTTTTTTGTCCTGAGTATTTAATGACGCAGTCGGGATCGCTCTGACAATCACTTCTTCTCTGCTGTGGCTCCGTTCTTTGTATCCTCTTTAAACACAAAGATCTCGAGTTTCTAAATCGTGGGTTTACATTGTGAGTCACAAACTGGATGTGGCTTATTCGAAGAGTCTGTCCAGTCTCTAAAACGATTTGGGGTGTTTCCCGATACCCGTGTGGTCAGCCCTGGGACTGCTGCCACGCTCGCGGGACCCAGCCCTGACGGTGCGAAGGTCGGACAGGTCTGGTGTGGACACCAGCTGCGGTATGGGTCAGGACTGGTCCTGTGGGGCGACTGGAGACAGCTGCCCAGGTGGTGTCTGCGTGATTTTGGTTATGGTTTTCGGCCTGGTGAGCACGCTGTTGGTGTAGAAGTATGTCCTATGAGAAGGTTGCAGTGTATGGAGTTAATTCATGTGCAGGGGTACCAACCCTTAAGCCACAGTACGTGGTCTCCTGTGGTTGCCATCGTCAACTATATTGGGATCTTGACAAGATGCTTGACAGGATCGATCTCGCGTTAACCACAGCGATGAGATTTCCTATTCAATATGCCAAATAAAGCAGCATTCTGGTAATCTACTTAGGACTGGAGTCAGGCTGATAGTTTATAGTTCTTGTATCATTCCTGGCAGTCCTTCCAGGACTTTCCCAAGTTTCCAGAATTTCTTAAATACTGACAGTTGTTACTGAGATCATGCCTTAGCTGATTTCTCTAAAGCTCTTCAGTGCGAGGCATTCTGGCTTTGGATTTGGAAATGCTTTATTTTAACAGACGCTGCCTCGTGATCTCCGTAGAGGTGACAATTTTTCTATTCCACCCACATCGTTCTAGTAGCTGATGACAGTGCCCTTCTCGGTTCCAAATTCAGCACCGAAGTACCTCCTGGACATTTCTGTCTTTCCTGTGTTATGGTTCACATTTCCTCACCCACCTCAAAGCTGGTCTTTTGCTTGAGCCACGTCTAACTTGTAGGCAATCTCTTCTTGCAACGGCGATGCTGTGGGAGCTATGAAGAATAAGTGTTGAAACGGTAGTTGGTGTGTACTGCAGATTGTGAGTGCTCTTGAAGGAGTAAGATGCTTCAAGAGAAATCATGAATCTTGACACTCAGCAAGTGAACAAAGTGTGTTTTGCCCCATGTAACCCATGCAGATTCACCTCGCTAAGAGCTCTGTGAGACCAGATTATTTCAACAGGACTCTTCAGCCAAAGCAGGATCTGCAGCTCTCAGCTAAATCCCTTGTACTCAGTTAAAATAAGAGAGGTTTCTGCTACAGGTTTGTTGGCTCTTTTGTTCTAAACTGTCCTTGGGCAAATGTTTGCCAAGATCTTCTTTATACTGGTGGTGTCCTGAAGATCAAGTGCAGGACGTGCTCTTGGTTTGTGGTGGCATTTTCCCTCGGATTGCGTGCCTGGAGTTCAGCTGCCTGTAACTCTTCCAGCGAAGTAGCTCGTGACTTGTGCTAAGATTACAGAGATGGGTAATTCAAACCCTTGTGATGCATCTGCTAGAAACACTCTTTGTAAGAGCAAGGACTAAAAATGTGATGCAAATCATCTAGTCAGAACAGAAATGCTGTGACTGCTGTTTTACTGCTCGCTTACCCGTGCGAGCTCGGTCTGATCATGACACAGGGGCCGTGGGGGGCCAGGGAGATGCCCCTGGTGCCCGCGGGTCACGACAGATGGGCTGGGGTCTGCTGGCAGGGGCCGAGTGCTGTCACATTGGCAATAACACAAACACTTTTAACAGCGAGGGTAATGCATTGTTAAGCCGCTGAAGAACACGGTGGCCTCCCCGCCATGGGTAACCCACCAGCGCCAGGCGCTCGTGCACCCGGGCAGGACCGACACGGCAAAGATCTGCAGCCTCTTCTTTACGGGAGGCTGCCCTCGGTGAAGAACCTCTGATGAGCAGCCGCCTTGGGGCTGGGGGCTGGGACCGACTGCTGAACAGGGCTGTTGCAGCGAGCGCCCAGTGCCGGTCCTGGGACCTCGTGCCACCATTGACCGTGGGTACCGGAGGCCAGCGCTGCTGTGCCAGGACACGTCAGGGTCACGCTCCACGGCCAGGAGCGGACTGCCTTGGTACTGCCTCCTCCCGTGCCTTGGGTGGCTGTTTCAGTGCGAGTTGGCTGGGCCGGGGGTGTCTGTGCTGGGCTGGCTGCGTCCTCGGGGCTGCACAGACCTGAGCGGGGGCGGCCGGGGGCCGTGGAGGAGCTGTGCTCTGCGGGAGGCTGCTGTGGTGGGCTGTGCTCAGCAGACCTGGGTTCCTGCCCCAGTGCCTGAGCTCCACCATCACCTCCCCAGCACTGGGGGTGCCGGGAGACGAGCAGGTCCCAGTCACCCCCAACCCCTTCGCTGCCACGTCCATCCCTCCCTGCAGAGCCCAGGTGAGATCCTGGTGAGACAAGCCCTGGCTGGGGGGGGGCAGGCCAGGGGACTTGGGCTCGGTGCCTGGTGAGCAGAGCTGCTCCGGAGCCTGATGGACGGGCTGGAGCTGGGCACTGCCATGTCCTGGCTCCCATACGTGCCCCAGCCTCGTTGCTTCTGGAGCACCCCACCGGTCATGGGCACCCTGGCCAGATGGGGAGCTCCTGCCAAAAGCCATGACCCACTCAGGGTGTAGGTACACCTGGAATTCAGTAGTAATGGGTCTTTGTTTTTGGATTTGAATTTAATCCAGTTAGTACAATAATTAATATGCTGACATCAGTTATGGGGATTTGAAAGTAGCTTCTTGGCCCATCTTCTGTAGGAAATGCTGAGGAAGAGAAGATTCATTCCAGAGGAACGATTATAGCTGGTTCTGGCACTTCACATAAAGGCCAAGGAGGGTTTTGGTAGGGTGAGGGAAAATTCAATCACCAAATGGGAAACTGGATGTTTCAGTCGGAGATGTCATTTAATAATGGGTCCCGCTGGTGTTCTGGAAGAGCTGTTTTCATCCTCATGAAATTAAGTATCTCGCTTTCTCCAGTGGGTTTCATAGATCTTGTGGAAGAGAAGGTTGAACTGCAGACCTTGGAGGCAGCTGACTTGGGGAATCAGAGAATCATTTAGGTTGGAAAAGACCTTTAGGACCATTGAGTCCAACCTTTAACCCAGCACTGCCGAGCCCACCACTGCCCCATGTCCCTCAGCACCGCGTCTGCCCGGCTTTGAAATCCCTCCAGGGATGGCGACTCCACCACTGCCCTGGGCAGCCTGGTCCAAGGCTTGACAACCCTTTCTGTGAAGACATTATTCCCAATATCCATCCTAAACCTCCCCTGGCACAACTTGAGGCCCGTTCCTCTTGTCCCATGGCCTGTTCCTTGGGAGAAGAGCCCGACCCCCCCTGGCTGCCCCCTCCTTTCAGGGAGCTGTAGAGAGCGAGAAGGTCTCCCCTCGGCCTCCTTTCCTCCAGGCTGAACACCCCCAGCTCCCTCAGCTGCTCCTCACCAGACTTGTGCTCCAGACCCCTCACCAGCTCCGTTGCCCTTCTCTGGACACGCTCCAGCCCCTCGATGACCCTCCTGGAGTGAGGGGCCCAAAACTGGACAAAATATTTGTGGTGGGGCCTCACCAGTGCCCAGTCCAAGCGAGGTGCTGCTGATTTCCCAGCTGTGTGTGTGTTGAACTGCTGAAATGACCCCGATGGTGGACGAGGCTTGACATTACAGACAAAGGCAGAAGAAGTAAGTGTGTGGCAGTAACCTGCGGTGCTTGGGGCTAAAGAAAAGTGTTTTGGTTGCGTGTTAATCAGATTAGCTCTGGGCACCGACCGGCTGCCTGTTTGAGGCACTTTTCAAGGCTGCGGTGAGCAGCAGCGTGAACAGCCGACAGCGCTTCCCTGGATGGGCAGATCCCAGCGCTTTGGGAAGAGGCACTGAAACACCGGCGAGTGCAAACCCTAGGTAGAGGTGATGGCAGGGAGCAGCAGAAGCTGGGGGGTGTTGTGTTGGTGCAACTTAAGCGTGGTTTGAGCAAGAAAAATGGACAGGGACTGCACTTGTCATATGTTCCTGTCTACTGAAGGGGTGATGGCTTCCAACTGGAAGAGGGGAGGCTGAGATGAGATCTGGGGAAGAACTTGTTTGCTGTGAGGGGGGTGAGCCCCTGGCCCAGGTTGCCCAGAGAAGCTGTGGCTGCCCCATCCCTGGAGGGGTTCAAGGCCAGGTTGGACGGGGCTTGGAGCAACCTGGGCTGGTGGGAGGTGTCCCTGCCCAGGGCAGGGGGTGGCACTGGGTGGCCTTTAAGGTCCCTTCCCACCCAAACCATCCTGTGATACTATGATAAATAATGAGCCAAGTTTTCAGGAGCAGGCCTGAATGCTAATTATCCCCCAGTATAATTACCAGCTTCATAACTGATACTACAGGGGGAAAAGCCTTTATGTTGCCCTGCAGGCCCTTCTGCCACGCTTGTGCAGGCATCTTTAATGGCATTACGAAGGTAAGTCTGTCCCCCCACTTTCTGGCCAGACAGGGTACCCCCAGCTGTGGTTCTGTGCCGTGGGCCCGAGCTGGACCCATGGACCGCTCCCCTCCTGCGAGCGCGGGGTCTCAGCATCCTGGGACGAGGAACGCTGGCGTCGGCCCCGAGATGAGTGTGTGGAACTACCCATACGGTAGCTGCATATATTTGCATGTATGAATAGTAACAGTGATGTGCACAGCGGGGATAACATACTAACAAATCACTACAGGTTTTATAATGATTTTGCCTGGGTGTAAATTACTACTCGAGCTGCAGGGGCAGAAGAGATTCAAACGGTAAATCCGTCCCTCTTCCCCCGAACACCGACTGCAGCGCTGGCTTCGGAGCAGCCGCGGGTGCTGGTGCTGTGGATATTTTGTGAGGGTGATTTTCTTGTGATGTTTATTTTGTGAGGAACGCTAGTTAACTTTCAGGCTGGTGATTACTTGGATCACTTATCTTTAGAAAAAAAAAGTATTCTGTTTGCCTTCCTTAAGTTTCTGCTACATTTATGTTCCTTTCTGTCTTTTCAGGAATAGTCATCGTGATTGCTATACGTGTTCCCATGGTGCAAGTATTAATTATCAAAGTATTTCCATTCCTATTACTGTCCTGGGGTTTTTCATGATGTGGTCTTCATATACAAACACTTTCTCGTTTCCTCGTCGTTTAAACTGAAGTGCACTAATAAATACATAGTATAAGAAGTCAAGGAGTCAAAAGCTTTACGTCGCTAATAAATGTAGTCTTTTTTCTGCTTCACCATCCCCTGGCATTAAGAGGAGTGTCCGCTGTATTACTCCTGCGCTATGACTTTGGATGTTAGGAGTTTGGATGAGAGCAAGGTGAACCTTGGCGTCACCAAGGCCAGGTGATGGCTGGTGTCTGCAGAGCTGCCGGTGCAGCCTGTATCGTGGTGATCCCATCGACCTTTTTTTAGACAGCCACAGAAATGCAAGGTTTCAGATCCATTATGTTCTTCTGCTTCCTTGAGTAGCAACCGTGCCCGACAGCTGTTTTCCACACTTGGTTTTTCAGGAGATCATTACTTTGTCCCACAGAATCCTCGCCACGACATGACATGCCTATGTCATGGTCATATTGGCCTTTTCATTTTTCGAAGGCTGCTTGTAAGCTCGGTGCTGTGACAAACAGCTCGCTTAGCAGCAGGGAAAGCTGGGCTAAGCGCGTTGTGTCTGCGCTGCATCGATTCCCCGTTCAGACCCTCCGTGGTGAACGAGGCTCTCTGAAAAATGAGCATGAGCCCTTCCATGGTGGGACTCAGGTGGGGCTTTTGGCCGAGGGATGCTGGTGGAGCGCGGGGGGCTGGTGCCCCCAGGAGCAAGGCCTTGGCTGGGAAATGACGCCGCTCCCTTTTCAGGTGGGCTTTCTGCTGTGGCCACGTTCCTGTTCAGAGCTGGGGTGGTCTTTCACAGCAGTGTGTGTGGTTTCTGGTGCTTTCTTATGGGTAGAAGAACACTTGAGGCTCCGGACAACCAGTGCGTATTCTTATCAATACAAAATTAAAAGGAATAAATATGTTTCTGGAACAGGATCCTGAAGAGAGATTTGGGGGTTGTCTGCAGTCCATTTTATGTGTACGTGGCAGTAAGTAAGGGAGGAGGGGAAGGAAGGGGAGGTGATTGATTATTAGCTAATATTCAGTAACGTGCAGAAAAGCGGCTCGTGCCAGCCAGTGACAGACTCTTGATGAGTCACGTCTGCATCGCTCCCTCTGTCGGTTTGAGAGGTTTCTTCCCATGTCGAGCTGGACGTGGAGCAAAGGAGCGCTCCTGTTGGATATTAGCAGCGTTAGGGCTGTGCAGCCGGACTGTGGCTGGCGCTGCCTCTGGCTGTGTCAGTGGAATAGATGTCTCTGTCACTGATGTCAGGGGAAGTAGCCGATAAGCACAGGAGGCCGCTTCGTGAATTAATTGTTTTTCACATGATATCTTTGCTGGTTGGAAAGCAGCTGTAAGCACTGGATGTGAAATTACCAGCGTGTAAAGTATAAAAAAGAGGTTTTGTTTCTGGGTGTTTGTATTCTAAACATAGATGACAAAATATATTGTGAGAGCCAGTGTGTGTTAACTTAAAGTTATTCTTAATTACAGTAAAAAGTTTATGATGATTATTACAGAGGAAATGTGCCAGACCCAAGGGAAACAGCCTTTGCATTAGAATGAGAATTGTGCGAGTTATTGGATATCGTGAGTGCGACACGGAGACGCGAGCGCAGGAGGAAAAGAGCGATGGAGGCTGCTGCATGGGGCTCACCCGCGGGGATATTCCGCCTGGCCCCTGTGTCCCACAACGCTGCAGCGTGCTGTCGCGACATGGCCCCATCCGGTGGTGTGAGAGAAGTTGTTTTGATCCAATGAGTAAATTTGTGAAATGAGCTTCGCGTGATGCTGCCGCTGGGAACGAGCTGGGCAGCTGAGTGAGGTCTGTGGGAGCTGTCGGCGGTGTCTCAGCCGGGGCGAGGGTTTGCTGTGGCTCTGCCTGCAGCCGCCACGCGGTCGCGCTGCTCTTGGAGGGACCAGCATCGGTCAGAGACCTTGCAGCTCCTACCTGGTTTGATTCATGAGAAAGCGGTTCAGCCAGACAACTGGAGGCATAAATCCAAAAAACATCATTCAGGTTTTTTCTCATTCTGAAGGTGCAACGTCATTCATCAGAGAGACAGGAGCTGTCGGTTAAGACCGGAAAGGATGTGTTGATCAGTAGCGACTACACTGAGTCTGGAGCAGCTGCAGTCGCAGCGTGCACCCAATACGGACATGCCTGCGTGCCAGGGGTGTTTCTCGTTGCAAGCGTCATGGAAAGATCAGTGTGTGCATGTGTGCAGCCGGGGGAAAAGCCCTGCCTCGGAGCTAGCGGCTGCCGCTGGCACTGGGAGTGCTGCCCAGGGACTCTGGGGATTAGAGCTGAGAGACGGGCTTGTGATATTCTGGCACATACGGAGCTGCCTCAGGGTGGGCGCAGCCATTCACAGCATCACCAAGAAATTACAAAGGTCCCTTCTGACTCATCTCATGAACCAGCCGACAGCAAGAGGCTGCTGGCACTAGGAGTCATCCCGGTGGATCACCAGAACAGCAAGGGAGCAGCTGGAGCGTAAGATGCTGCATACGTGACATCTGTCCTCTTGGAGAAATCAAATAATTGATATTGAGCTCTTAGAGAATTAGGACTAAATTGGTCAAATCTCAAGTTGCAGCAGTACACTTGGTGAAATAAAACAGTTTGTAAAACAGCAAAGATAAAGCGAGGCCTCACTGAGTGCTGCCTCCACTGGTGAAGACTGTTGAAAGTCAGTTCCGACGTGTGACCCTCAACAAGTTACTGCCTCAGTCGATGAGGCTTTGGATGACGTCAGAAAGTATTGCAGCCATCGCAAGGAGCTGGGGTTAATGCAAACTGGTGTGACTTGAAGAAACAGTGCCCGTATCTTGGGCCACATAAACATGGGTACCATTCAATAACTCAAAGAGAAAGACAGAGGCTCTCCGCAGGGTGCAGCGGTTTCCAGTATCTGAGGACCGAAGCACCGCCTGAGGGTGATCAGCTCATTAGACAAGTGTATGTCAGGAAAACCTGACCCTGGATGAGTTATTGCCCTCCAGTACTGAGGATTTCATGAAAATGAGCATGACCAGCTCCACCAATGGAGCCGGTCGGCATAACCCCTGGCTGAATTTCATTAGGTTCCTCTCCGCCTGACTCTCCAGCCTGTCCTGGTCTCAGTAAATGGCAGCACGGCCTTCTGGTGTGTCAGCCACCCCTCCCAGTTTTGTATCATCAGCAAACGTGCTGAGGGTGCACTCTATCCCTCCATCCAGGTCATTGATGAATATATTGAACGAGACCAGACCCCAGTCCAAATCGCCTTCTTCAGGGGAGTCTTGTGCTGAGTTTCCTTGATTTAATTCTTACAGTGACAATGCCATGATGATCAAAACGGACAAATGCTGGTGGCTGAGGACAGTGGAGGGCTGTGCTCTAACCATTCTTCAGCTACTGAGGCTCAGGCCTCCTGTCAGGGATGATTAAATGCCTGGCTCTTTTTAAGCTTTATTCTGTTTTTTATGGGTGAGGGTTTTTTCCGGTGTCGCAGGTTAGGGACTGAACAGAGCTGTCGATGTGAGTCCTGTCAAACATCCCTGGTGCCGGAGCAGGAGGCAGGGCGGCCGGTCCGGTCGGCGGTGGTCCCTGAGGGGCTGAGCTCAGCCAGCCTCCAGCGCCGTTAGTGGGGCTGATCCAGAACCCGCACGTTCCTGCCCTCATTGCCGAGGCCAGCAGGGAGCACGGCGGGGGACGACGGCAGCGCGAGGAGTTCAGGCGTGTCTCCTGCTCCTGCGGTCGCTACCAGCAAGCTCTCAGAAGTGATTTAGGCGTGAGGGGTTTGTTCCTTAGAGCCACGCTTCTTTTCAGACACTTAAGCGGGTTTTCTAGAAGAGCAGACTTTGAGCAGCCTGATGTGTACGTACCGCAGACGTGACTCTCCAGCCCAGGCGTGTGGTTTGTGAGCTGAGGAGGGCTTTTGCCAGGCTTCGTAAGAGGGTTGTACTGGCTTAGGCAAAGAGTCCACTTCTGCTTTCTCTGGCTGAGACCAATCCCGGGTGTCCAGGGAAGGATGTGGGAATGGGGCATGTACGTGGCGATGCTTCCCCAGCACGCTCTGTCCATGTCCAACGGCTTGTGGGTTGGAGATTCTCCACCCAAAGTGTGTCCTGTGTGCAGTAACACATAAGGGATTGCTCTGCCAGGAGCTTGTCCAGTTGCTCCTTGATTCTGTGTAAATTTTTAGCACTGTATCCTGTGACAACAGGAAACTCTATCCCATGTCATGTGAAAAATACAGTTTATTTCAAACATTATCTTCTAGGTTCGTTTGATGTGGCCCGGTCCTTGTGCTGGAGAAGGCAGTAGGCAGGCCACCATTAGCCCCCTCCGTAGCACTCAGGATCTGGTAGAACCGTTTCCCCTGGGTTGTGTTTTTTCCAGGTTAAGCGGCACTAAGCAGCACCATTCCTTCTACAGAAAATCTCTCCACACTTTGGACAGTTCACGTCATCTTCCTTTTTTTCCAGTTTTGTTGTATTCTTTTCCAAAATGGGGGATCAGAGTTACTGCAAGGGTTGAAGATGTCTGGGCACTTTGGCTGTGCCACTGCTGTCGTGTCCCTCTATGTAGTTCACTTCTCTTTGCTGGCCGTTGTAAGACATCAGGCCGACGCTCTTCATGAACTGTCTGCCATATCCCCAAGTTCTTAATCCTGGTAGTAATGGTCAGCTCAGAGCCTGTGATTTTATGTATGAGGAATTATTTTTTAACATGTGCATCAGTTTTTCCCCCCTTAGATTTCATCTTATATTTTAAGATCTTCCTACAGCTCCTAACAGTTTTCCTCTTCTTTATTATCCTGAATAATTGAGCATTATCAGCAAACCTTGCTACCTCTCTTTCATTCCTCTCTCGTAAACGATCTAGGGCTCTATTGAGCAGCGTAAGTCCTGGCACCGATCCCCATGAGACTCCGCTGCTGACCTTTCTTCTGATGTGAAATCCAATCACTTACTTTTATTTTAAACCTTTTAACAATTTTAACGTGTGAAAACCTTCCTTTTTATCCCATGGCTTCTTAACTTCCTCAAGAGATTTTAATGAGAGACCTCCTCAAATGCTTTCAGGAATCTAAGTAGGCTTTAGTTAGGTTTTTGTTGTTAAATAACTTGGATCTCTGCTTTTTTTTTTTCCATGAGTCATTTCCTCTGGCTGTGTCCCAGTTCGCCCCTTGTTCTGTTCTGGTGTTGGCCCATTGCATCTCTGGAACAAAAACTGGTTGTTCTGGGGATATTTAATTCCAGCGACTCCAGCCTGTCAAGGTCCCCCTGGATGGCATCCCTTCCCTCTAGCAAATCAGCTGCACCACTCAGCTTGGTGTCATCTGCGAGATTGCTGGGGGTGCGCTCAGTCCCACTGTGTCCTTAATGACGGTACTAAATAGCATTGGTTCCGGCATAGACCCTCGAGGGACACCACTCGTTACTGGAGTTTGTGAGGCAAGACATTCACTTGAAATGCTGGTTAACTTTCCCGAGTGTGATATTTATCCGTGTGCTGGCTGGCTCTCCGTGGGTTCCAGGTGCTAGAGCCTTGCCCAGGGAGGTGTCAGGGTGATGGACCTGCAGCACCTTCCTTCTCTGCTGGCCCCCTTGGAAACACAGGTGCCACATGCCATGCCGGCCCGGGTCCCACTCTGCTCCTCACCACAGCCTGGCACCAGGAGTGGCGCAGCTCTGTCACGCACAGGTACTCCGGACGCTCAGCTGCCCGCTGGTCCTGGTGGCTTGTGCCTCTCTTTTTGGTCCAGAACCTCTTGTAGAGATGCTCCATTTCGGGTCTGTCTAAGCCTACAAGTCTCTGCGCTCCGGAAGGGGAAACCTCCCCACAACAGGGAAGCAAAAATTTTTCGTTCCTCTGTTCTGGCCTTACCTTCTCTGGGTGCTGCTTTGACAGCGCGGTCGGCTGACCCCAGGGATGCTCTGGTGGGTTCCTGCTCCTGTGCACTTGGGAGCTGAGTTGGTGTTAGTTTTGGTGTCTTCAGCAAATTGTTCTGCAGATTCCTATTTGGCCTGTCATACCGTGTTTCTACATTTAACCTGCAAGAGATCACGATTCTTTCCATGTTCCTCACTTGAATGTGGTTTCAGCCGTATGAAGGATGTTTTCTTGGGCTTGATCACCTCCGTTTCCCTGCTGTTCAGCCACACCAGCTTCTTTCTGTTCTTTCTCAATCTGTGGCATGTATTTGTACCGCGTCTCCAGCTCAGTGCCCTTTTAAATGGTCTCCATCTGTCTCCTTTGCTGAGGATGGAATAAATCCACATTGTAGAATTAGGATTTTCTAGGACTTGTTTTTATTATTTGTAGAAATATGCATTGTTCTTTCCCGACTGTATATTGGGCAAGAGACAGACATTACGTTCTTTAATCTCCTTTCGTTCAAGCAAAGGGAGATTTTAGGTGTCATCTGTCCTTTCCCAGTCCATGTGGCCGCTGAAGGCAGCGGTGGGGCTCGCTCCTGTACCTCCCTCAGTTTGTGACCATTTTCCCCGTTGAATGTAAGCGGGATGGATTTCTGAGCTACTGAGACATGCTAAGACTTGAGACACTGTTGCGTGATACCTTCTCCGTCTCTGTGCATCTGCGCAGCCAAATGGCTCCGGCGTCAGCTTTGAACAATGCTTTTCTGTGGAGCAGAATTCCCACAGGTGACATCGGTAATTGGGCAGCGCTGAGCGCGGATCACAGGCTGCCTTTGCCCCCTTTCTCAGTAGGCACCATTTTGCACCATTTGCTGAAGAGGTGGTAATGGGAGGCTGTGCGGGATGGACCTGAATTCCTCTCCCTGCAGACAGAGACCACCTTTGCTCACCTGCAGTCCCTTGTCACCATCCATGTCAGGCTTGGCCTGTCTGGTGGAGAGCGGATCCAGGGGATGGAGCTGGAGAGCAGATCCAAGGGGATGGAGCTGGAGAGGGGATCCAGGGGGATGGAGCTGGAGAGGGGATCCAGGGGAAGGAGCTGGAGAGGGGATCCAGGGGATGGAGCTGGAGAGCGGATCCAGGGGAAGGAGCTGGAGAGGGGATCCAGGGGAAGGAGCTGGAGAGCGGATCCAGGGGATGGAGCTGGAGAGGAGATCCAGGGGAAGGAGCTGGAGAGCGGATCCAGGGGCTGGAGCTGGAGAGGGGATCCAGGGGGATGGAGCTGGAGAGCGGATCCAGGGGGATGGAGCTGGAGAGGGGATCCAGGGGGATGGAGCTGGAGAGTGGATCCAGGGGAAGGAGCTGGAGAGTGGATCCAGGGGGATGGAGCTGGAGAGCGGATCCAGGGGGATGGAGCTGGAGAGTGGATCCAGGGGAAGGAGCTGGAGAGGGGATCCAAGGGGAAGGAGCTGGAGAGCGGATCCAAGGGGAAGGAGCTGGAGAGGGGATCCAGGGGCTGGAGCTGGAGAGGGGATCCAGGGGGATGGAGCTGGAGAGGGGATCCAGGGGATGGAGCTGGAGAGGGGATCCAGGGGGATGGAGCTGGAGAGCGGATCCAGGGGGATGGAGCTGGAGAGCATCACCTAGCGGGCTGCAATGCCTCTTCTGGCAAGTGAGGGTAAAAATCCAGGACAAACAGCTTCCTTCTGCCAATACAAATATAAGCCTGATTCTTCTGGGTGCTTTTCTTTTGTGCGTCTCTGCGATGGCATCTTTTCCTCCACTTCTCAGCTTTTCCATGTTCTCAGCAAGGAATTAACAGCTTTCTCAGTATCACTGCTTGTTTGGAGTCCAGTCAAAGCTTTGGACTTTTTTAGACTTCTTGTTCCCTTAATGACCTGTCTTATTTTAATGTTTTGGTTAATGCCCTAGAAGTTACTGGTTTGGGGTGTTTAAATGAAATGAATCCAGTACTGAAAATTTTTCTGTGAAAACTGTCCCTGTTTGAATGGGGAAGATGTTGCTTTTCAGGGCCTTTCACTAGTGGTTCCTCACGTTCTGCAGCTGCTGATCTTCAGAATTTCTTGGGTTCTCACAGCCCACGTTTCATCTGGGACAGCAGCGCCAGCTCTGGGCTTTCACCTGGTGTCTGAAACGCGTTTGACCGGTGCTGGAGGGAGCGTGGTCTCCAGGCAGGCATCCTTCCTGCGCGCTCGCTGCACTTGCAGATCGTGTGCGTGCGTGGCTGGAAGATGGTTTCTTCTGGAGTTAGAGTTGCTTTTCACCTGTCAGCTTGCTTTTGTCGTAGTTCATAATCAGTGCCTTGATGAGCTGCCTCCTGACTGAATTAAACTGAAAATCTTGCTGATGATAATCAGTGCTTCAGGACCAGGCAGGAGCAGAAATAGGCTCCTTTCTGGCCCCCTCTCCATTCCCTGCTGTCCTTTGCTTTCGTTACAGAACCGCCGCTGTCACCTGCGTTCCCAGAGGTTTCCCCATCTACAGTGGAGATTTAGGTGGTTTATTTTTCCATTTGGGTTAGGGCTTTTCCCAGATTCACTTCTGATGTGGTTGCTGAGGTCCCCTGGCTGCCAGACTCTGGGCTGGGAGCTCTCCTGAGAGAGCAGTAAGATGCTTCAGACCTGCTCCATTCCTCTTCCCCAGGCTGCTGCTGTCAGTAAACGTTCAAGACGAGACACTTGATCTTGGCCTGCTGTGGTCATTCTTTTTCTCTCGTGTTGAGCCAAGAAGTACAGCTGTGTTACGCGCTGGCCGGCAGCAGAGCAGCTCGGTGTGGCAGCAGCCCCGCAGAGCGCTCGGGGCTGGGGCGGTCTCTCCCTGCTGCGAGGGACGCATGCCCAGCAAACCATTCGGTGGTGGTGTGCCCAGACGGTCCCAAACCTCCGGGACATGCCTCTTCCCTGGTGGTTTCTGCTAGAAGCTTACCTGTTTGGTGTAGAAATCCCGGGGTGATCTGTGATCTCTCTCCCTAAAGCTTCCTTTGCTCTGTGAAGTGAGGTGGGGGTAGGAAGGAGACCTGGGCGCCTCTTGGCATCGCCCGTGCTGTTCCGGTGCTAGCTTCCTCCAGGGGATAACTTTGATCCAGGCCAGCTTGCACTCTCCCGGGCCAGCCCAGCCCTAGCGCGAGGCCAGCCCTAGCCAGAGGCAATTTTGTGAATGCAGGTTGGAAAAAGCTGCCCTGTGTTATGGCTTTGATTTTGGGCGGGAGAGAAGAAAGTGTGTCCCTAAAGACTCAGGCTGTACCACACGCGCTTGGGGCCACGGCACGGTCTGTGCCCCGCTTCTTTACTATTACTGTAAATCGTTCTGTAGTGGGAGATGTTTTCTGCAGGAGGTAGCTGAGCAGAATTAAACTCCTCGCGCTGCCGGGCTGTGGGAGTGGAACACCACGGTCTGTGAGTGAGGTTTCTACTGGGAGAGGCCTGAAATGTTCCCTCTCTCCACCAGCGCCAGCTTCAGCTGAACTTCAGTTTTTCTTGAGGGAGATTTATCTGAAAGTTCCCAGTGAGTGGCCGTCCACCCCCACCCCATTCCCGTGCTTCAGCAATGTTCTGCTGAGAAGTTGTGTGACACCTTTTCAGAATTTTCTCATGGGAATAATCAAGCCAATCAACCAAACCAGGTTTTTACTCTCCTACTGCGCTTTTTGTCTTCCAGGCGTCCTCCTTGGGACTCGCTCCTCTTGACCCACATCCTTCTGGAAGTGTGGTGTAGGAACTGGGCAGCTGGAGTGTTACCTAACTTTACTGATGTGATTCACGTCACTTCGTTGTAGGTGTCTACCGTGTAGGTGTCTGAGCTCATCGCCCCGGCTCGCCCCGGGAGTCGATACAGATGTGTGCAGTCAGTGGAGCCAGGGGTGCCATTCATTTGACAAAATGTAGGCGGTCATTTCAGCATGGGATGAATCACAGCTCCATTGACTTCACTGAATAGCTCTCCATTGAGTCTAAAAGGAGCCCAGAGCGACTTGCTCGCTGTAGGTGCTTGTGCTGTGTACGCCCACGGTTAACTCGATGACTCCCGAGGCTCCTGCAGCACGGGGTAGGGCAGAAGGATTATTTCAGGTCCCAGACAGCACTGCTGTTTATGTATCTCCAGTCAATCTGTCATCCTTTTCTCACAGAAGTGTGACACTGCTGCTGATGCTTTTGAGTCCAGGATGATATTCATGGCCTCTCCTGCCCAGCCTGTCCTCCTCCATCTTCTGTTTTCTTCTCATAGTTCCTGACTGTAGAACCTTGCACTTTTCCTTTTTTCTCTGGTATTTTTCAGACCATTTCTCCAGTGATAATACCACGTGAATCCAAATCCGCTCTTCCAACGTGCTCTTGCCCTCTCAGATGGGATCTTCTGCAAATTTAAGCTTACTGTCTGTTACATCCTAGTTGTTGGTGAAAACATTGAGCTTGTCCCAAGACAGACCCCTGTGAAATCCCACTCGATACATCCTTCCAGTTCAACAGTGAAACGTGTCAAACCAGCTATTTACTCACCTTGCAGTAGTTTGTTCCCCTTGTTTTTTATGAGAACACCTTGTGAGAGCATTCAAAATGCTTAACTGACATCAAGATACATATGACAGAACTGCCTTTCCCATGTTCCTGAGGCCTATTATGTTCAAAAAGAAATTAGGTTCATTTAGCACAATCACTCCTTTCAAATCCGTGCCACCTGGTATTTATAACCTTCTTTTCTTCTAGATGTTTTATTAAACTGTTGTGTTGTTTGTTAGAGGATTTCCCTGGGAATTAAAGATGTGTTACTTCATTTTATACCTCCTTTGATCTTTCTACTGCCTGTTTTTAAAGATGAGAGTCATCCCTTTTTCAGATCTTCTGGAGTGTCGCGCATCCCATGCAAGCTCTCGGAGATAACCCATCGTCGATGTCAGATACTTTCCGCTGGCTGCCTCGGCACTTTCAGTGAATGTCACCAGGCCCAGACTATGGAAAAAACCTCTAATTCTTCTAACAGCTGTTTTGTCACTTTAGGGTCAGAGCTTATCTTTGCTGTTATGGTGTTACCAGGAGCTATCTATAGCTGTTTAGTACAGCCATAACCGTGCTATTTTTTTAATTATTCATTTGATAGATCTATTAGAATCAGACTGGTTTGGGTTGAAGGGACCTTTAAAGGCCATGTTGTCCAACCCCCCCTGCCGTGAGCAGGAACATCTTCAACCAGACCAGATTGCTCCAAGCCCTGTCCAACCTGACCTGGAATGTTTCCAGGGATGGGGCAGCCACCACCTCTTCAGGCAACTTGGGCCAGCGTCTCACCACCCTCAGTGTAAAAATTTTCTTCCTTAGATCTTGTCTGCATCTTCCCTCTTTTAGTGTAAAGCCATTACCCCTTATCCTGTCGCAGCAGGCCCTGCAAAAAGTCCCTCATCTTTCCTGTAGCCCCTTTAGGTACTGGTCTCTTCTCCAGGCTGACCCCCCCCAGCTCTCTCAGCCTGTCCCCACAGCAGAGGGGCTCCAGCCCTCCCAGCATCTCCGGGGCCTCCTCTGGCCCCGCTCCAACAGCTCCGTGTCTCTCCTGTGCTGAGGCCCCAGAGCTGGAGGCAGCGCTGCAGGGGGGTCTCCCAGAGCGGAGCAGAGGGGCAGAATCCCCCCCCTCGCCCTGCTGCCCACGCTGCTGGGGATGCAGCCCAGGCTGGGGGGGTTTCTGTGCTGCCAGCGCATGGTGCCGGCTCATGGCCGGCTTTTCCCCCCCCAGCACCCCCAAGCCCTTCTCTCCGGGCTGCTCTCCATCCCTCCATGCCCAGCCCGGGCTGGCACCGGGGGCTACCCCCACCGCGGGGCAGGACCCTGCACTGGGCCTGGTTGAACCATGAGGTTCTCATGGGCCCACTTCTCGAGCTTGTCCTGGTCCCTCTGGATGCCATCCCATCCCTCTGGCCTGTCACATCACTCAGCTTGGTGTCATCAGTAAACTTGCTGAGGGTGCCCTCGATCCCACTCTCTATGTCACTGGTGAAGATATCAAACAGTACTGGTCCCAATGAAGACCCCTGAGGGACACCACTCGTCACCGATCTCCATCTGGACATTGAGCTGTTGACCACTACCCTCTGGATGCAACCATCCAACCAATTCCTCATCCACTGAACAGTCCACCCATCAAATCCATCCCTCTCCAATTTAGAGAGAAGGATGTTGTGGGGGACCATGTCAAAGGCCTTAGAGAGGTCCAGATAGATGACATCCATAGCTCTTCCCTTGTCCACTGATGTAGTCGTTCCATCATAAAAGGCCACTAGGTTGTTCAGGCAGGACTTGTCCTTGGTGAAGCCATGCTGGCTGTCTCGAATCACCTCCCTGTCCTCCATGTGCCTTAACATAGCTTTTGGAGGATCTGTTCCATGATGTTCCCAGGCACAGAGGTGACGCTGACAGGTTGGTAGTTGCCAACGTCCTCCTTTCTATCCCATTTAAAAATAGATGCAGTGTTTCCCTTTTTCCAGTCACTGGGGACTTCACCTGACTGCCATGGCTTTTCAGATATCACAGAGAATGGCTTGGCAGTGACATCAACCAGTTCCCTCAGGACTCTAGGATGCATCTCATCAGGTCCCCTAGACTTCAGTATGTTCAGGTTCCTCAGGTGGTAACAAACCTGATCTTCTCTACTAGGTTTGTCCCTCTAAAAAGTCACAACGTTACTAAAATAATTGGCCCTAGTCAAGCATCATGTGCATTAACTGTCTTTTAATTTGGTTTCAACAAAAGACAAACCAGCAGAAGGTCTGACACTCAACCCAGCAGAAGAGAGACAGTCCGGTAGACCTTGTGTCATCTTGAGGAGCAGCTCTGAAGAGCCGTGCTCTGATGCCGCTGTATCGTTACTTTAGCTCGTCTGTTTGTTCATTCACCAGCTATATGCGGGGCACAGTAATCTGGCAGTGAACTTGAGGTGCTGTTTTCCATTGGGTATCATAACTTTATTTAAGGATTTATGTCGCAAGAGTGTTAAATCATTATTTTGCTTAATCTTTCTCTGACACCTTAAAATAACTCCTTACTACATCTTATTTTTTGAAAGCTCCTATTTCTGTTTAGACAAAAATAAAAAAAAATGAGTAATTCAGGTTATTTTTTTAGTATGGCACTATCGCAGGTCTTTGATTACGCTGCTTCTCCTTCCCCAGGCTGGTTTTTAAAGCATTTTCCAGCCCTCGGAGCTCCAGCAGTGCCAATCAGTGTCATCTCAGGTGTCTCTCTACTCCCCCACAGTTCTCGTTCACAAAGACGTAAGGACTTTTTATTTCATGGTTTTATATACACCTATCTATAGAACTAATCAGTGTGGTTATATCAAAAGGTGAAGATCTCTGGTGGATGTTACTGTAGTCAGTTACAAACCTGAGGACTTTCAGGTGCCTGTAGAATAGACGGCCATAGGCAAAGGGTTTGCAGGTTCTGGAGGGACTAAAACTGGGAGTGCTCGTGCAAGATCCCTCTTGCAAGTCTAACTTCATGGACGACACCGTGGAAGAGAGTGAGCTAAAACAAATAAATGTCCAATATTTCTAAAAATCCCACAGGTAACTTTACACATGTACTTTGGGAGTGCTCAGGGACAGAAAGCGGCATGTTGGGGAGTTTTCCTATTGTTTCGGACAAGTTTAGGTTTTTGAATTAAGGTACTTCTTGCCAGTTTATTTGTAGTAGGAGGCATAATTCAGGTGGTAGAAAGAATCAAATATTCTTTGTGCAGAATAACTTTGGGTAAAAGCAGCAGCAGGTTGAACTTATTTAAAGGCTTACATTATTGCAGGAAATCTTGGCAGCTGAGGGTTGGTGGGGGAGGCTGGGTGAAGTTGTACTTATACAGACTACACGCAGTTTTGTCAAGAGTTTCCTCAGCTTATCATGTGGATGAAACAACCACAGAGGTCCTATGGGAAGAATTAGAGGTCCAGAATTTTCTTTTGTCATGGATTCCTCATTTTATCACTGACCAAGCAATTGCAGCAGGACTGATTGGGCACTTCAGCCCACCACCAGGTAAACAGAAATGACGATTTTGTACACAAACGTTTGTTTCCCTTTCCTTCTCTCTCCTTCTCTTGCATCTGCACATGCACAAACATATTCTTGTAGAGGTGGCAGGATTTGCTCTTGGTGTGGGGTTAAGATCTGGCACAGGTCATCTACAAGGGATTGACATGTCGTATGGAAAAGGGGGGATATTCCTCTGGATGCGAAGTGTGTTGGGTCTGGCTCTCTTCCTAGATGATAAGTCATAGTTCAAATGGAAGATGAAGGCTTAGTGCAGTATCACGGAATGGTTTGGGTGGGAAGGGACCTTAAAGGCCACCCAGCGCCACCCCCTGCCCTGGGCAGGGACACCTCCCACCAGCCCAGGCTGCTCCAAGCCCCGTCCAACCTGGCCATGAACCCCTCCAGGGATGGGGCAGCCACGACTACTTTGATTTGGGAATCACGGTTTGGGGTTGTCTGGCTCTTGTTGCATGGATGGGGAGGATTGTGTTACCATAATGACCTCTTCCGGGCAGGGTAGTTATGAACCTGTTTCCAGTAGGACACCCTACACTTGGAAGAGAGGATTTCATTGTAGAGGGGAGAATTTTTTGTGTATTGAGGAACCATATGCATAACCGGCTCTGCTTTTGGAAGACAGGCAATGTGTTGAAAATGTGACATAAAGGGATGACTGTATGACAGCAGCCGCCTCCTTTAAAGCAGTTCACATAGTTTTGTTGAAGTTTATTCACATCTAGGTACTTTGTTGCATGAAATCACTACTTTTATAGCTAACCTAGTTTTTCATGGATATTGCCTAAGCATGTCCAAAATTATAGTGCAAAGCGAACTACCAGGGAAGTTCAAGGAATTCAAGCACTAGTTTCCATGGAGGATGTGTGTTTGTATGTCCTCTGGGGTGCCTCGGTACCTGCAGCTGTTGTGTGTATTGACTTTTGTGATCACCTTCCCTTGGTTTGGAAAACAAAGGAATATTTCTATCCGTCTTGCTAGGAGCTAGGTACTGTTGCGGTGCTAATGGCAGAACCACAGAGCTACCTCCCCAAAAAGGGACTGTGATGCCCATAAACGCAGCCCTGGCCAGGGAGGCTACAGATGGCCGGGATGCAGAGAGGTGTCTCCTGTCCTGGTCCCTGGTTGCGGTCCCTGGCTGTTGGAAGTACACACAGGGATGTGGGTTTCCATCCCAGTCCTCGCAGCAGCACTGTGAGCCCATTGCCACCCGCCACCCTCCCCGGCCCGGGGGTGTTCGGCAGGGTCCCGGCGGTGACACGGGGTGCAGGCAGTGCCCTGGCAGGACACCCCTTCCTGCAGCACGGGGCAGGAGGCGGCAGGCGCGGCGCGGGACGCATGTGGCGGCGGGGCGTGTGCCTGCAGCGGCGGCGGCACCGCGCATGTTGGGGCACCTCATACCGCAGTGTGCGAGCCCAGCCCGCGCTGTGCCAGCGCCTGTCCACGGCCATCCCCTCCCTGCCGCCCGCCCGCGCCTTGGCAGCGCGTTCCTGTGCAGTGCGGTGCCGCGCGGGGCTTTGTCCCCGTCGCCGGGCAGACCCCATCGCTGGCCGCAGGTGCCCAGGTCTGGGGGCCGGCCCCCGCCATCGCTCCCTCTCTGCCTCTCCTGGGCTTGGCTCGGTGTCCAAAGCTCCTTCCCCGCGCTGCCGAGAAGGACCGAGGTCCTTGATTAATTCCACTCTGATGTCAGACATGCGGCTCTGCTGGGAGGGATTTGCAGGGCTGCATTTAAGCTCCCGTTTGCTGAGAGAATCCCTCTCCCGTCTCCCCTCCCCGCGCGCCCCCCGCCCCTCACGGCGTGTGTAGAGGTGGTCTGCTGGAAGGGTCGCCGGCCGCCGGGGTCCACATGGAGCTGCGCGTCCATTCCTCACTCTCCACCGCTGGATTTTCCCCATTCTTCTCGTCTGGCCGCGGCGGAGGGCAGGGAGAGCAGCTTTGTTAAACTAGGACAATGCAATGCATCCCCCCTCTGCTAATGACAGACCGTTACTTAGCAACGCAGGGGGGGATTTTCAGAGAAGACCAGAGCGCCGGGATGAGGATATAAACTCTGCTGTTCTCCCTCCCAGGGAACTTACCAAAGAGGCACCTCTCCTTTTGTCAAGCGTCTAATTTTTGCATACGAGAGGCAACCGGAAAGTCTCAGAGAGCTGCTTCCCTGATGGATGGCTGGCTGCCTCCCCCCGCGCCTCCCCTGCTCGGGCGCTCCACTCTTCAGTTACACGCTAAGGGCATCATTTAAAGGGAAGCCCAAAGTGGGATCAGTAAGCTCCCTGCATGCGTATGCAGGTGACTGAGGAGGGGACCGGTGGGCAGAAGGGTGATCCAGGCAGACGGGGCTTTCCTCCACCTACACGTTGAGGGAAAGTAGCTTTCGTCTTCTTGTTGTGACTTTGGGCAAGGGAGGGAGGGAAGCAGATTGTGCCCAACTCCTTGCTGAGATGAAACGGTCGATGAGAAGAGGTCTCCTTGTCACAGGCACAAAGGCCACCTCCGCCTGGCAGCATGGTGCTGAAATCTAACCCTAGCATCATTCTCTTGTGCTCTTTCCTGCCCAGTGACTACATCATTGAGGAGAAGACGGCCGTGCTGCAGAAGAGGGAGCATGAGGGATTCGGGTTTGTGTTGCGAGGGGCCAAAGGTAAGGGCTGCTTCTTTCGCTCGGTCCTGGGGCAGGGAGGGAAAGCTGCTTCTCCTCGCTTTGCCTGCTGCTCAGGATTTCCCTGGCCGCGCCGAGCAGCCCGCAAGCCCCTGTGCACCGGGGTCTCCTGGGGAGTCTCTCCTTCTCCGACGGCTAGGCAGCGCGAGGGCAGCTTCCCTCTGGTTACGTGCATTGTACAGACGATGCCATTCGCGGCAGATGTGCATCTCTCGCACGCTCTGGGGTGTTTCTCTGGTACCGATGCTGATATTTGTAGCTTTGCATTTGTAGGAGTTACCACTTCTGCCTGTTTACTGGGCATATAAAGTGCATGTGCTCTGCCTCAGGTGCAGATGGAAGCCCCGTGGGGCAGGGCCTGTGTCCTCTGTGGCTTTTTTTTTAAATATGCTTGAAGTATTTCACTCTCCTTTGTCTGTGCAGAGTTGGGGGTCCTTCTGCCGGGAGCCCTGGCTGTGTTGGGGGTTCAGCCCCGGCGTGAGGGCACACCAGTAGGTGTCTGTCCTGCAGCTGCCACCATACCCTTGGCCCTGTGCGGCCACGCAGCCCCTGCTCGTGCCCGGGGCACATGTCCCCTGCACAGCCTGGAGCACCTGTGCTCATGCAGCCGGCACCTGGGACCAGCTTGTTACGGGGGCTCCTCTTGCCAGAAACTGATCTTTTTGCTATGAAAAAAAGAGGGTCCCTTGGAGACTGGTAATGAAGGTGTTCGTATTCGCGTAGGAAACAGGCTTCAGCCCCTGTGCTCGGGAGGCTGGTGCACCTCCGGCTGCGGGGTCCTCTCTCCAGCACTTCCAGACTGGGGAGAGGCGAGGGGGTCTCAGATGTGGCTGCCCAAAGCCGAGGCACGGCGGTGCATGCTTCCATCCCTTCCTGGCACGCAGGGTGCAAGGTGCAGGAGGGAAAGCTTAAATCGTGTCTGCCAGCTCATTTGGTGGTGCTGCTCCTTTCCTGGACCTCAGCGTGGCTGAAGATCATTGCGATTTGGGCTTTAATCTTGGGTGTGATTTTTCTGTGGGGATTCCTGAATTGTCTTTGTTCTGTCCGTATTGCGAAGGGGCTGTGTGTGCTGGTGGGTGTGTTTGCGTTCCTGTCGAAATATGGTTGCTGTCTCTTCCTCCCCTCTCTCTCCCCTTCCCTGTATATGTGACATACGTGTCTGTCCGTGTGCTGCTCATATCAGTCTGTGTAACGTGAAGTGAAACTTCAGGGCTCAAAATGGCATCCATTTTTTTGCCAGATCAGGCTTGCAGCTATTGTGTTTGGAAAAATGGGATAAATTTTGTCCCGTTTCCATTTTTCTTTTCTTTTTTTTTCTCTTCTGTGCCCTCCTAACATTCGTAGGCTCTGTATTTCCCTTTGTCTGCTGAGGCTGAAAGAGAGGACTGGGAGCGGATGAAGCGGTGGGCGTGATGCTGTGTGGGACTGGGCTCTGCCTCAGGGACTGGCAGCCTGGCAGTGCCGCAGGGGGCACCCAGCAGCGCGGGGCTGCGGGTGGCCGTGGCCGTGGCTTGGAAGCCCCGGCAGGGTGGGCATGGTCGGTCGTGCTGCCACCTGGGGCAGGGGTGCTGTGAGTCTGCTGGAGCCCCTTGGGCAGCTGCATCCTCTCGACTGAGAGGTGAATGTGGTGGCTCTGAGTCACCCCTTTATTTCCCAGCCACTCAGCCCGGTGCTTCGTGCTGCCGTGGGGTTCAAGCTGGAAAGGTCGTTGGGACTCTGTCTTGGCCCCGTCGGTGTCACCACCGCTCACGCTTCACTTAGATACTCTGTGTGAAACACGCCAGGCCTCGTGGGGTGAACCGGGGAAGGGGTCTGCAAACAGGAGGGACCAGAACATCAGCAAAGCCCCTGCAGAGGGAGGGAGCTGGTTATTAAGTGGGACTCAGCTGGATGATCCTCAAAGGAAACCGCACTTGTGCTGCAGAGGATGGTGAAAATCCTACATGGTTTCCAGTCTTGCTGAGGGTTGATTCCTTCACAAGCCCAAATTTGCCCGTCCATGTCAGCTGCCCCATCAGCTGCACCCCCATCGGAGATCACGCTCCACCACCCCAGAGAGCCGGTCCTTCCCAGCCCGTCCTTCCCCACCTCTGTCCAGGACCGGGAGGAGGTGATGTCCCAGTCAAACCAACTGAGCGTTTGGACAAAGGTTATTTTATCCTGGTCCCTGCAGGAGATGAGCTGCAGCTTTTGGACATGGGATGTGCCTGCAGCCATTGCCTTAGGGAATCACGTGGAGCAGATGAGAAGGGGTGTAGCAGCCCCTTCACTCAGTGCTGTGATGAGCAGGTGGATTCACTTCTTCATTTCTTGGCCCAGAGAGACCATCCCTACCTTGCACATACACAAATGATAGACCTGTTCTCAAAATGTGGAAAGATGGTATTTCTTGGCTTGTGGTATCCAGAACTCAACCAGTCTTCTGTGCCTGGACTAGAGCAACCTCCCTCTTCCTGGCTAACCCGACCACGGATCAGGCACTGTCTATTTAGTAGTATGATTCATAAAATATTCATATTCATACATACTTCCCTGGGGCCATCGCTGTAAACAGTGGTTGTTACAGCTGAGACAGTGACTGCACCTCACATGGTCTCGGCAAATCCACGCTGCCAGTTCCCCAGGCAGAGGAGTGTTGTTCCCAGGCCAGTTAGTGCTCGATGGCGTCTGGTTATGGTGGGCTCTGTGGAAGTGATAGAGGGACACGCAGTCCCTGACTTGTGAATCTACTCTCTAAGAAAGGAGTAGATAATTTTATGAATAGGCACTCCAGCTCCCCTCTGCCCGCCACGGCCTCCCTGAGCCCCCCTGCCCCCCTCTGCCTGCCATGACCTCTCTGCTCCTCACCATCCCTCCTGTGTCTGCTGTCGGTCCTTGCATTTGAGCCGGACCATCGAGGAGCGCTTGTCAAACCAGCAGGTCCCGGCTCGTCACCGCAGTGCCCGTCCGTGGGACTCGCTGTTGGTGGGGGTCAGTCTGTACCCCAGCCCCGTCCCTCCCGGCTGGGCTGCAGCAGGGCCCCACAGCAACCAGGGTGTCCTCAGTCCCACGGTCGCTCCAGAGCATCTTGTTATGTCCAGCATGGCCGGAGATGTGGGCACTGTGTCCTCAGACTCAGCCCTGCGCCTGGAAGCCCCCGCAGCCATCACCAGCACCCCTGTGGCACACCGGGTCCCTCCTCCAGCGGCGCCGTTCGCTGGTGACTTGGTCCTGCATCCAAGGCATCTGCTCCCTTCGCAAACTCCCACTTGATTTTTGCCGCGTTTTCTCCGCAGGAAGGTTAAAGTTTGATGTTCAGCATCAGCTGTTTGTGTTTGCATCTCTTTGCGTAAAGACCAGCCCAAGCAACTGGTATTGCAGTGACTAAGACAATTCTCCTTGGGTGAACTGAGTGATCCAACCACCCAAGTGCAGAACTTGCCTGGATTCTTGCTTGAGTGACCTGGTCTAGTGGGAGGTGTCCCTGCCCATGGGAGGGGGTTGGAACTGGATGATCTTTAAGGTCTCTTCTAACCCAAACGCATGAGCCATAGTATGATATGCAGCAATCAGTGGATCATTTGAGGGAGTTTTAGGTTCGTTTCCTGTCCAGCGCTTGGCGTGAGGACCTCAAGCTCAGAAGCCTCTGCAAGCTGAGTTCTGGTGCTGCGAAGTGCTTGGCGCTGGGTCTCGTTGACCTGATGGGGGTCTCTGAGAGCCGCAGCTCCTGCCCCGCACAGCCCTGGGGGCACGAGGTGGGCTGTGGTGAGGGAAGTACAGTCAAAGCTTGAGGATCCTTGAAAACATTCCAGGTCCGGTTGGTCGGGGCTCTGAGCAACCTGATCAAGTTGAAGGTGTCCCGGCTCGTGGCAGGGGGTTGGACCAGGTGGCCTTTAAAGGTTCCTTCCAACCCATACCCTTCTGTGGTTCTGTGATCTTGCTGTTGGTCTTGGGCAGAGGGGAGGTTGTCCTAAAGCCCTGCAGCAAGTTTTGGGACGCAGTGCTGGTGTCATGAAGTTTCATGGAAATGGAAGAGCTCACTGATGGTTTTCAGAACTTCGCTTGTGTGCAAAGGAGTGCTGTGGCACTTTGTGATGCTCAGGATGGACAGAAATAGGGACTGGAGGTGTTCGGACAGAGCACGTCAAACACCAAACCTGTCATCTGTGCTGTTAAGGGTGATGTCTTTATTATGGAGATCTAATGGAAAGCTAGAAGCAAGGCTTGGTCTAGATATGGCAAATACTACTTATGACGCACCTTTTATAGTAGCCTTAGAAATCAAAAAATTCAGGAGCTGATTTTAAATAACTGCTGCAGTACACCTTTTCTCCATGCCCCCAAATACAGGTACTCTGTCAGTACCTGTTACCTGTTGACCACCCAGCTGGAAGCAGGTACCTGCTGCTCCAGCGCTCTGGGTGACAGAACCCAGCGCGTGGGGGTGTCTGTGCGGCTTCCTGCCCCAGCCTTAAACTGAGACACTCCTTCGGGATTTTAGGTGGGAAGTACCAAGGAAGCTACAGTATTATTTTATTTTTCACTCTGTAAGTGTGTTCCCGGTGAAGTAACTGGGATCTTAACAGTTTGCTCTGCTTGAATTAGCTTGTAATATCTTCACTGCTAAGCTTGGCTAGTAATAAAAGTAAGTTGTCCAAGAAAAGCAGTATTTGCAAAAAATAGAAGGACCTACACCGATCATCTAGTCCAACTGCCTGACCAGTTCAGGGCTGACCAGAAGTTAAAGCATGTTGTTAAAGACATTGTCCAAATGCCTGTTAAACACTGACACACGGGGCATCGACCACCTCTCCACCTCTCCAGGAAGCCTCTCCCCGAGTTTGACCAATCTCTTGATAAAGAAATGCTTCCTCACCTCCAGTCTGACCCTGCCCTGGCCCAGCTTTGAACCATTCCCGGGCGTCCTGTCCCTGGATCCCGGGCAGAAGAGCTCAGCACCTCCCTCCCCACGTCCCTCCTCAGGGAGCTGCAGAGCCATGAGGTCGCTCCTCAGCCGCCTCCTCTCCAAACCAGCCCAGCCCAGAGTCCTCAGCCGCTCCTCAGAGGACGTGCCTTCCAGCCCGTCACCAGCTTGGTTGCCCTCCTCTGGGCACATTCCAGGACCTTCCTGTCCTTCTCAAATGGCGGGTCCCAGCACTGCACACAGAGCTCCAGGTGAGGCCGCGCCAGCGCTGAGCACAGCGGGGCGATCCCCTCTCTGGTCGTGCCGTGTCTGATGCCCCCCGGGATGCGGTTTGCCCTCTTGCCCAGGCGTCCCAGGAAGCCTGCATCTTGAAGTGAGATCAACTCTGGTGCTGCAAGAGTCAAGATCGGGGCTGGGGTTTACCACATCAGGGCTGTGGGGTGATTCCTCCTGGAGATGGGCAGCCCAGGGAAGAGGCAGCACGGACAGGCAGGGGAAGAGCCAGCTCTCGGGTCTGGCCGGGCTTCTGGCCATGGCAGGTGCCGCTGGCCCAGCTTTGTGCCATGGATGTCTCTTCAGGATGCCGCTGTGACAGAAGACACCGATGTCTCCCCGGCAGCGGTGGCATGGTGGAGGCATTGCCGGCCCCTCTCGGGGACCCTCCCCTTGGCTGCGGGGTCTGTTGGTGCCCCTGTGCCGCGGGGCAGGGTCGGGGCGCTGCAGGGCCTTTGTCCTCAGACCCCTGCTGCTGAGCAGCCTCTCAAAGCCACCCCGGGGCTTCGTGGGGACCTGGTCTTCCAAGCTGGCGTCCCTGGTGTGATCAGCCCGGAGAGTGGACTGTTGAGACCAGGAAATGGCCGCCGTGATCTCATTGCACAACCAAAGCTGTGGTGTTAACGTGATAGCTCCGCCAGAAGTACGAACTATGCTTCCTGAGATTTAAAGTCATGAACTTCTGCAATGAACAGTAGACCTCCTTGTTAGGAAATTTTACCTCATTACCAGCGAGAATTTCTGTAATTTAATTCCAAACCTTTTGATTTAGTTTTGCCTTTGCCAGTTGGATAAGAGCCTCCTTAAATTTTATTTCCTTCCTGGGCAGGGACTTGCAGATGAATTGTCACCAAATTACGTACTTCTGACCTAAAGCTTTCCCGCAGGCTCTGATCTGGAAAGGGTATTTTGGAAGGTCTGGTCCCAAGCTGGCAGTGACTGGCTTGAGAGCAGCCCTGAAGAAAAGGACTTGGGGGTGCTGGGGGACGAGAGGCTCAACGTGAGCCGTCAGTGAGCACTAGCAGCCCAGAAAGCCAATCGTGTCCTGGGCTGCATCAGGAGAAGCGTGGCCAGCAGGGCGAGGGAGGTGATTCTCCCCCTCTGCTCCACTCTCGTGAGACCCCACCTGGAGCACTGCGTCCAGTTCTGGAGCCCCTGCTACAAGAGAGATACGGACGTGCTGGAGCGTGTCCAGAGAAGGGCCACGAGGATGATCCGAGGGCTGGAGCACCTCTCCTATGGGGACAGACTGAGAGAGTTGGGGTTGCTCAGTCTGGAGAAAAGAAGGCTCCGAGGAGACCTTAGAGTGGCCTAGCAGTACCCTAAGGGGGCCCACAAGAAAGCTGGGGAGGGACTTTTTAGGATGTTGGGTAATGGTAGGACCAGAGGGAATGGATTAAAACTAGAGATGGGTCGATTCAGACTGGACGTTAGGAAGAAGTTCTTCACCATGAGGGTGGTGAGACACTGGAACAGGTTGCCCAGAGAGGGGGTGGAAGCCCCATCCCTGGAATTTTTTAAGGCCAGGCTGGACGGGGCTCTGAGCAACCTGGGCTGGCGGGAGGTGTCCCTGCCCAGGGCAGGGGGTTGGAACTAGGTGATCTTTAAGGTCCCTTCCAACCCAAACCATTCTATGATTGTATGATTCTAAGCTGGTTTTTGTGGAGACTGGTCTGCTGTGCTCAGCCTTCGCTCGGGCCTCCGTGAGAGGCAGAGGTCGGGATTCCCAGTCTGTGTGGGGAGTATTGGTGTCCTCCTCCTCCAGCACTGGGGCTACAACCAGCTCTGGTCACTGTGGGTTGTCCTGGTTAATGTTTCTTGTTCCGTTGGTGTTGGGGCTGTAGGCAAATGGCTGGGAAGCTGACGAGGCTGAGATTAAGCTAACGAACAGGAGGCAGAGAACGACTGGACATGATGCGAGAGGTGGGACGTGGCAGCGGGGAGGGAGCTGACAGAGTCACAGATGGCCCTTTGGAGGAATGACTGCATTTCATGAGCACGTGAGGGGCAGGGATGCTGTAAGTGGCCGAACTTCACAGGTAACTGACAGGGAATACTGGAACCTTTGGGGGTCACCTCTGAGTGACACCAGGTGGGCCAGGATTACCTCGGTAACGGTATTGGAAACACCAGATTTGAGTGTAGATGTAGCAGAACTGGGGTGAGCGGGTAAGAGTAGCTAGAGGCAGACTGGTCATTTGGGAGGAAAAGGGCAGCTAAAAGGAGTGTCAAGAACTGGGAAAAAGGTACCATGACTGGCGTGGCTGGGGCTGTTGGGCCGGGGTTTCGGCCGGGCAGCTCTGTGTGTGATCAGCACGGCCCAGACAGGCAATAAACTGGACCTGTTCTGACCATGGCTGTGTGCCCAACCTGCTCCTTGGTCTCTGGTTGTCAGCAGAACAACCCTAGGGATGGATCGAGCATCTTGGTGCCGGGTTGGTGCCTGCTCCAGCCCTGTTGGCGTGGGCATCTGTCCACCACCCCGGATGGACGGCTTTCAGGGAGGAGCAGGCGGGGAGCGCTCCTGAGGTTTGCTCTGAGCCATCGCTTTGCCGTGGCCGGTACTGGCTCCGGGGTGTTCTAAAGGCCGTGCTGTCTGCAGGCAGCCTGTGGATGTCTGCGTACGGCCGCGCTCGGGCAGGGTGTGCAGCACCGCGTCCCATGCAGCGCTCCATCTCCCGTGACCCCGAGGAGGTGGGGGTTTTCCACACCAGACTGCCATGGGGACATCGGGGTGGCAGCTGGGGCTGCTCCCATAGCAGTGGGTTTTCTGTTCACCCCTTGCCTTTGCCAGAACATTATTCCCCCCTTTCATTATTCTGCCCCTTTCAGCAGACTCTGGTGGTTTGGAAGGAGATACCCCCACCACCAAGGTCCCCTGCACATGGTTTGTAGCTGCTCCTAGGGGTTGCTGTCAATGTACAGTTCATTTAGTTCTGTTCTGTTACGAGAACACGTTAGGAAGCATTTCTTTACCAAGAGGGTGGTCAAACCCTGGAAGAGGCTTCCTGGAGAGGTGGTTGATGCTTCGAGCCTGGCAGTGTTCAGGAGGCGTTTGGACAATGCCCTTAACAACATGCTTTAACTTCTGGCCAGCCCTGAATTGGTCAGGCAGTTGGACAGGATGATGGTTGTAGGTCCCTTCCAACTGAAATAGCCTATTTCTATTCCGTTCCATTCCATTCCATTCCATTCCAAAATGATGTGCCCAGTACCCTTCAGCTTGACAAGTAAGGCAGGGTTGGGCTTTAGCCCGAGTGCCAAGCCGTCTTTTACAACTTTTCTGGCACTTAGGCAGGAGATTTTAATTGCTGTGTACTGCAGGAGAGTTCCCTCCCTTTGCAGGCCCTGTGCAGCACGGTGCAGAGCAGGCTCAGCGCTGGCCAGGTATGAGCACAGCTCTGGTGTGTTTGACTGAACGAGAACCACAGGCAGCTGTAAGGGGAAAGTTCTGGAACAAGGACGCACAGATTCCCCTGCATGTCCCGAGCCTGGGGGTTAGTTGAGGCAGGTGGGACACCCAGTGCTGGATTGCAGCTCACCTGGAGGTCCCGGCTCCTCCATCCATGGCCCGACGCGGCTGCCAGAGGCACCTGGAGCAGTGAGCGCTGCAGGCTCATTCTCTGCGTGGAAAAGGGGTGGGTTAGTTTAATTTTACTTGCCCATTATTAGAGCTTCTTTCTCGTTCCCCATGACCGACTGCTGGGACTTCGGGCAGTAGCAGGGGAGGGTTTCCTCTGCCTACGTTTTTCCCCCTCCTGTATTAAATTATGCTTCTAGTATTTGTTTCATAAGGATACAGTTCTGACTTCAGGATGCATTTTCTTGTTTACTGAATTTGTACGGCACTAGTGACACTTTACAAATGGTGTGTCGTGGCATGCAGTTCCTGTAGATATATGGGGCTTCCCGCCCACGGAAAATGGCGTGTCTGGAGTCCTCCTGTTACTCATCAATAACGCAGGTGACAAAATTGGCTGTGAGGCCGGGTTTCCTAGGTTAGTTTTATCTGTATTCCCCATCAGTTTGTGTCTTTGATTACCAATATGAAAAACGCATCCTTGAGCTGTCCCTGGGACGGCTCTGAGCTGTGGTTTGGGATTTCCCCCGTCCACGGGCTGTCCTCAGCCCCGTGCTGGGGGACGCGGCGCAGCGCTTCTGAACTGTGCAAGGGGGGATTGCGACGGGGGTGTCTGGAGCCGCTGTGATACCTGGTGCCCTTGCGTCAGGCTCCTTCTCCTGGCTGGGAAACCAGTTAAATTGTCATCTGCCCAGCTCTGTCCTCCCCAGGGATCAGGACTCCCACTTAACCTTTTTATGGCTTAATTATGATGGACGTATGATGAGAGGGCAGTACTGGGATGTCACGCTGATGCTCCTGTTTTGTGAAGTACGGTGCTCGTATTCTACGGAGACCATGTGTCTCATTGTCATTGTATAAATAATTTACATGACATTCAGAGAGCCTGAGTCTTCCCTTTCCTCATTTTCAGAGGTTCAGGCAATACAGAACGTCTTTCTCACCTTAAACCTCGAATCACTCTGGGTCTGTGCGTAAGTCAATGGGCACCTGGTTCTGCAGCTACAGTCTGCGGAAAGGTCACGTTTGTGGTTCTTGGAACTTCAGACTGCGGAAAGAACTTGCTGGTCAACACTGATCCAAAGAGCTGCATTTAACACTGGGGAAAGATTTGGAGAAATCAAATGTTACATTGGCATTTCTAAAAATAGGTAGGATGACTTATCAACTGTTTGCCACTTAAGCTAGTTTCCATCAAAGGAAGAAGTCGTGGAAAGCTGTTGATAAATTTATCTAAGCATAATCAGGTCATTCAGCATATTAACATCTTGTCAGGCAAACTTTGTCTTGGTCTGGTGCTAGCTGGTGACTGTCTGATTTAGCAGAAAAAATCTTGCATAAAAACTGTAAATAAAATAATTAAAAGGTAGTATGGTAAATGACGGAAATATTTTTATCTGTATAAAATCAGTGCCTGTACACTTTGCAGAAATGGAAGGGAATGTAGGTCACGTTTACTGGAGTGGCCTGACATCAAAGGAGATGTATGCACGAGATCATCCGCTGACTCCGTAATTAGATCTACTGCTTCATTAGGGTTTTGACACAGCTCTTAAAAAATACTTTGTTTTGATGATAGACATAGAGGGATGGATAATTCATCTAGACCTGTTGGTACAATACAGCATTATCTATATCGCTAACAAAAATAAACCATGCTTTCTGCACACATCAGCCGAGGTGAGAGCTGGACCGACAGGGACCTTCGCTGAAGGCTCTGGCCCTTGTTGTGTGTGATACCAGACTAGATAATCGTGGGGCTTTCTGACTTCCTTGTAACATTTCTCTAAGGCAAATGGTTTGTTCAAGCAGCATCAGCAGGAAGAGGTTTGATGTTTGATTCCTTAGAAGGTTACCCTGGATCCTTCAGTGCCGTCCCTACACTGGCAGAGAGCGTCCTTTTACCACTGGCTCTTCTGAACAAAGATGAGACGGTGAATCCTGCATGGACTAAAGATTCATGTGAGCAAAAGGCACCTCCATCAGTCTGCTGGGAAGCCCTGAGTGAGAGCCTTCGGTTCTCCTGGCCCCGGAATTGCCAGCCTGGGCAGGGTTTGGGGAGCACGTCTCTGGTTTGGATTCCTGGGCGCAGGGTCCGTGTGAGCCGGCTGTTCGTGCAGAGGTGGCCTCGCTGTTGCATTTCTTACCAGCCGCCTTTGGCTTCTGGCTCACATACGCGAGAATCGCTCTGCTGGAGGGGAGGGCAGTACGAGCCCGCGCAGCCAGGCTCCGAGCGCCTCTTGTGCTGGTCTTGGTGCAGCTTTGCCAGCCCCTCGTCGTGCTCCTGCGTTAATTACCCCGCAGAGAAAGCGATGCAAAGTCATGCATTGCACCATCAAGTAGGCCCTCTGCCAGGGATCTGTGTGCAGCCCGGTCAAGGCCGCTGGACCTAAGCATCCTGCTGGTGTGGAGCACTGGGCTGAGGTGATCTGCGTCCACCCCATCGGTGCCAGAAGCAGTGCCTCACGCTACGCCCACCCGGTGCGAGTGGCAGTGCCACGCTGTTGGCCAGCCACTGGTCAGCAGCCAAAACGTAGATGTTTCAGGCGCTAACGTCTCTTGGTGTGCGACATACGCTGCTTCATTAGGCAAAACAATGGCTTGTTAGCCCCATCTCCTCCCGCTGGTTTAAGTGTGTTCCAGAGCTGCTCAGCAGAATGGCTGCTGTCCTGCTGTTACAGGGAGGACTCGTGCCGTACAACTGCGATCTGTTATTTGACAACCGGCCTCGAGCAGCGTGGCTGTCCCAGGAATAATGAAACCCACTCGCTGACACTCCGGCGTGTCACACGCTCAGAGCCTGGCTGGGGTTTTCAGCCGCTTGTTCCTCGTGTGTCAATGCTGTCCGTAGCCCGTGACAGTCAGGGATGTGGAACACCGAGTCCTGGTTCTGCAGCCAGGGAAAACAGATTACCTGGCACAAGTGGTTTCAGGATTGCACTCTCACCCACCCCTTGCTGAGTGCTCCTCACCTTCATCTTCATCTTTGAGGCTGCTGCCGGCTGAGAACAGCTCCAAAGGCAGCGCAGCGCAGGTGACTGGAGGTGGCACCATCCCCTCTCTGGTCCTGGGACTGCCAACAAGTGGAGGTGGGGCTGGGACGACCCCGTGGGTGCTGCTCCCTGGAAGGCTGCGTGACCGAGTGGCCAGGTGTCGTAGTGCCAAGAAGCAGCACTTGTCTTGGAAAGGCGACTTCGCTCTTTCCTCACCTGTGGCACGGGCTGTTAGGAACGCCCGTCTGTCTGGTAACACGTGAAAGCCAGTAATGAGATGGCACGCCGTTAGACAAGGGATGTCTGGAGCTTCCCCTGGATCTGCTTCAGGTGTGCCCAGTCATATAAGGCCTAGTGAAGAAGTCCCCGCTGATCCAGCGCTATGGTCTTGTGTGGCAACACACAAAGCCCCTCTGCACCCAAGCAGGTACACAGGCAGCGGGTCTGTTCACAACACACAAAGGGGAAAATAAAAATCTTCTTAGAAAAATATGACCAGCCCCTGAAGCAGACACAGTCGATATACTCTGTGCTGGGGACAGCAGCCCATCCGGGTATAACTGGTAGTTTCAGGTGACCAGAGTCTGGCCAGATGTGTAAAGAGTAGCTGTGGCCTTTCTGCTTCATTTCTGTGATGGATCTGATGTTTCTGAACATCTGTATCAGCCTCCTCTTGACAGACAAAGGAAGTTTTTTCCTTCGTCACATCACACAAGCTCCTCTCTGCTCGTAGTTGGGCATCCCCCGTGCAAAATTCCTTCATCCTGGATGGGCAGTGGAGCATGATGGGCTGGAGCTGGGTAATGTAAGCACACTGCCTGGGTCCATCTGAGAGAGTCCCTTCCCGGGAAATGGCATTCTTTTAGGGGCAGGAGCAGGTTTTCCAACCAGGAATGCAATTAAAACCTCACTGATGAAGAATGGAGTTCATTTGTAGATGTCCATCAATAAGTGTCCCTCTGCTCCTGAGCTGATGGTCTCCTGTAGGACCAGTAGGAGAGAGCCACCCGCCACTCTGGGGTGCTGGAGGCCGTGTCACGTCTGCAATGGCGCAGGTGGATGGGGCACGTGGTTTTTTCTCAGCTGACTGTGAGGGAGGCCTGGGGCCACCAACTCCGGTGTAGACACAGGAGGAGCGAGTTCCCCCCTCCTGGCATCATTCATAGATGTTCTCATTTCGTCTGTGGTACTGGGAGATGGACGGGGTTTAGGGACCTTGTGGGAACATCCGTGACTCTGGGAGTCACACGTGTCCCGGAGGCTCTGGGGCCATCTCAGGCCTAAGCTGATGAAGGCTGTAGACAGGTAGCACTAGCTCTGGTTCCTGCATTGAAGCCAAGCTGAGCCTTGCGTACATGGTCGTTCTGAACCAATACGTAGAGATTTTCCTGGGCTCCTGGACATCCTTGTCCCAGCTGCTGCTTGCTTTTAGCCACACTGTCTCAATTTCTCTCTCTCTTTTTTGTAGCTGAAACCCCAATTGAGGAGTTCACCCCAACCCCAGCCTTCCCAGCGCTCCAGTACCTGGAATCAGTGGATGTGGAAGGTGTTGCTTGGAGAGCCGGGCTTCGGACAGGAGATTTTCTGATTGAGGTGAGCCCGGACGCGGCAGGAGGGTGACTGATGGCAGCCAGCAGCATCTTCCTCTGAGGGACAAGGGCCTGTGTCTTGCACAGAATTATTTTCCTTTATAAGGTGTTTTGAGAGCTGGGTACTACTTGTTACTGAGATGCCTGCTGCCTGGATGTCTTGATGAAAAAATGTTCTTCAGGTACAATAATTCAAGCAGATATGTGCTCTCTGTGCTAGAAAATGAGTTGACAGGTTCCCTTCTGCTAACTGAAATTACAGGGAAAATGGAGGCTGGAGAAAAGACTCATTAGACGCCCTCTCTGGAGACCAGTCAGGATTGTTTTGTACTGATATTCGTTACAGCTTTGCCCGGTGTGGTGCAAGTATTGGGGTCTGTAGAGCAGAATGAGGTTGACCGGGTTGGTAGGGCTCTGCTTCTGTATTGCCCCGTGGCCCTTTCCCTTTCTGGAGAAGGTGATGTTGGACTCCGCAGCGGCTGGGTTTTCCTGGTCGTGTTTAAAAGAAAGGAAAGGAAGGATTAGAGTCACCGGCAGCTTCACATTAAACAAGTGGCTGGAGGCTCAGCAGCAAGGCACGGCGGGGTGGAACAGAGGGTGCTGGCTCCGGGGGCTCTGGGATCGGGCTCTGAAGCTGGCGGGCAGGTCTCCAGCGCTCGCTTCCTCCTGCAGCTTGGCGTCATTATTATTGTCTGTGTTGGTGTATGTGCAGAAGCTCAGCGAGGGGTCAGGAGAAGGCTGTGGTGGGTGCTGTGTGGTGGGGACGCCTCGGCAGTGCGGGGGTGACGGCGTGTCCCAGCGCAGGCTCCCGCGCTGGTGCTGGCCGTCCCCAGGCAGAGGGGTGACACTGCAAGGAGCAGCCTGGGCACATGCGCTGCTCCATCGCGTAGTGAACCCGGCAGAGGAGAGTTCGAAGGAGTGATTTAAAAGAGAGCGATAACATTGATTTGTTAAGTTTATAGGGACTCTCCTCGCTCTAGGAGGAATGTGCAGGAGACATCACAAGTGAAAATTACGCTCAGAATCCATGCCAAATGGGCATGGTATGAATAGGCCAAGTCTGCTTTTCTCGAAGCCAGAGGAAAGGCTGTTACAATAAGGCAGCTGAGAAATGATTAAAGTGTTTGCGCATCACTCAGTCAAGATGTCCGTTTCCATGCCTTAATTGTAAAGAGATCCCAGGGAGTTTGGGTCAAACGGAGATGTGTGCGCTGTCGGTGCAGGAAGGGCTGTGAGATGAACCCTGCCCCTTCCAAGGGCACAATGGCAGCAGGAGAGTGGAGTGAGGCCAAATGGACGCCAAGTCTGTGAAGCGAGTGGGTGTTAGATGGGAAGGGGAACTTTGTGTGAAGGTTTGAGGTGGGTGGCATGGTTGGGCTTCACTGCAAGTCTCCTCGCAGCGAGTGCCAAGCGGCACCATCCATACAGTCCGAGGAGGGGCTGGCATCCCGTGGGACTTTGCTTTCTCACATCTTCCCATGCAAAAATCGTAAGGCTTTAAGCCCAGTAAGGCAGTCTGTGCAGTCTGCAGTGGTCTGGCATCGTGGTGGTGGTGTGGTGCAGGCTGCGGCTGTGCGTGGTGTGAGGCAAGGCGGGTTCTGGTTGTGGAAGTGCTCCTGGGACTGGGGAAGTGGGCAGTGGGGCTCTGCTCAGCTCAGCCGCTGCTTTCGCTCTGCAGCCTGAAGCTTACACTGAAAAATGCTGTCTTCTCCAGGGGTGGTCGTCACCACTTTACCGGGCAGTTGGGCGATGCACCCTGGAGCTCCTGGCAGTGCTCTGTGGGATCTTCCCAGCAATACTTTTTCCAGAGCGAGTACCTCAGAGTGATGGATGTTGGGTGCGTAGTTGATGGAAAGCCCGTGCCCGACGCAGGGACGGCTCTGGAGTGTCCGTGCCGAGGTGCTGCCTGTGCCTCACCCCAGATGAGGAGTCCCAGGGCTGGAGCGGTGCCCGCGCACGTGGCCCTGCTGCAGGGCCAGGGGGGACTGACGGCCGCGTGCAGGACGTGGGGCCACATGCTGCCGGGAGCACGGGGAACCCCACGGCTGGAAGGGGAGAGGGGAGCTGGGCTTGGGGACCTCTCCACAGAGGTGCAGGTCGGCGCTTGGCCTTACTTCCAGTGGGAAGAGCACACCTCTCCTCCACTGTCCTTTCTGCCGCTAGTGGGGCCCAGATTTGCCCTCTGGACCAAACCTTCTGGAGAGCAGCTCCCGGGGAGGCCGTTTGCACCATCCGTCCCACACGTGATCACGGTTCTTGCAGCCGGAAAGTCCCCGAAAGCTGCAGCAGGAGGGTGCTGGCAAGGGCTGCGTGACCCAAATAGCCTGGTGCATCTTCGGCAGCCTCTAAAGAAGTTCAGTGAAGAACCAATTGTCACAAACCTCACAAAACCGCTATAGCGCTGGTACTTTTTCTGGTATGTGGTATTGGAAACATTACAAAGCAAGGAAGAATTTCAAATGCGTATAAAGCCACGTGGGGTGCGAGGAGGAGGCTCGTGCTGCAGTGGGGCAGCCTCATCCCAGCTGAGACTTGCAGTCCCTCTCCCCTCCCTCCCAGTTTGGATGTTCAGCTGCAGAATAAAAGTATTTGTCTGGTAACCTGCCCTCAGCGGGTTACCGTTCCCTTTGGATCAGCTGGCTGAGCTGGCTTCCCCTCTGGCTGCCTGATCATTAAATCTCCGGCAAGCGGAGTGATAGGCGTGTGTGGTTTCCCTGGGAAGGGAGCTGGAGGTGGTTCAGAACAAGCGCAGCAGCTTTGCCGCAATGTAAAGCCACATCCTGCGGGCGGTATTCAGGGAGGGAGGTGGTGTGCTATCGCCTGAAGCCTTGCACAGGTCTCTGTGACCGTCTTCAGCCTGTCCAAGTGTACGGATTAGAGATGCGTTAAATTTAGATCGAAGGTGTGTGGGCATTTTAAGTTTGAGACTTCATTTCCAGCCTTGTAACTTGTAGCCTGAGACCGTCTCTTGCTGAAATTAATGTTTATTCTTTTAACTTCAAAGCTTTCTGAGTGTTGGAGATCAGTGCTGGACAACCAGGTGCATGGAAGATGCTTTCACATTGGAGTTAGCAAATCCAAATAAAGTGGAGGTGGGAAGCCCTGAGAGGCATTTGCAGGCGGAGAAGTGTTTGGTGACAGTGACGGTCTCCCCGCGAGAGCTGGCCTTGCCCAGCGGTGGGGAGCAGCTCTGCCAGTACCACAAAACGGCTCCTTCATGCCAGGAGCAGGGACACTGCTTACAGCCCTGGCCTGCCCTAGTCTTCCTCACGCGAATTCAGCAACTAAAGCAGCTTCTGAAGCTGGCAGAGGGGTGGCCGTGGGTGCTGGAGGCAGTCCGGTGGGTGCTCCAGCAGTTCCCTTGGGGGAAGGAGTGAGAAGTGTTTCTGTGTGCCTTGGCGTGAGGAGCCGGCAGAGCCACCCACCCCCTTGTACCCAGCTGGTGGTGACCTGAAAGAGGCAGCAAAGACCAGAGGAGGAGGCCTGCAGGGGGGAATCTGCCCCCGAATGGGCAGCGGAGCTTCAGACAAATTCAGCATTTAGCGTTGAGGTTTTCTGGTTGATGAATACCAACCTATAACAAGTCTAGTACAGGACCTGGCACGTACCATGTTCAACTGCAATGTCCCAGCCCTGTGGTCAAGCCTGATGTGCCACTCTGCTTCCTGGTCCTTTTTAGCCTTTCATTTCTCACCAGCTCCTTCCGTAGGAGTGGGGGGCCCAGACTGGGCTAAGGCGACCGGCTGAACCTGCTTGGTCGGCAGGTCGGGGTGCGTTGACCCTGGCTTTGTCCGTGAGATCCATGGGATGGCTGTACGGGGTTCAGGCTACGCATTTGATGAGTGTTAGTGTCCTCACCTGATACTTTCTTCAGCAAGACTGGTCTCTGTTCATGTTTAACTGTGAAACCTCTGCCTAATTTTGGGAAGGTGGGAAGTTTCACCAGACCTCTCCAGGAGGAGCAGACAATCTTAAAGAAGGAAAGTGAGAACTCCCTGGTGACTGTCGGGAGCTTTAAATCCACCGGGCCTTACCAGTAGCTGACTCTCAAACCCACAGGTCAGTCTGGTCCCTCCAGCAGCAAATTCTCAGACCTCCAGTCTCTCCAGTATCTGCCCCAGGTCTATGATCTCTGTGATACCTGGCTACAAACCTCTTCACCTGCTCACTGGCCAATCCAGCTTGATGATTCCCCGCCAATAATTGCACCTACATGTGCATTGACATACACACATGCAGTCCAGTCTCTGGAGTGTCTGGTACCCCAGTACCTGTGGGACCCACCACCCACGGCCCCTTCCCCAGCTGCTGGCAGTGGTACCTTCATGCACACATGCACAGATACGCAACATGGAGCTCAGCCTCACCCAGCAGGAGTGCGGTGCCGAGGCATGGCAGGCTGTGGTGCCCAGGCGCAGGGCATGGCCAGACAACCTGGTACGCTCAACTGGCCTCTTCCACGCTCTTCTCCCTTTGTTCTCCCATCCTTGCTCTTGCCCAATCCACCATCATCCCTCCTTTCTCCAACCTTTGGTCCTTTGACTAAGCATCTTGGTAGGTCTGGCACAATCCCAGAACGCTCCTCCTGGCATCCCGGAATGCATCCCACACCCCCACAGGCAGCAGTTCCCCTTGCTCCACAGGGTGACCAGGAGAGACCCTCTCCCACCGACTCATCCTGTGGGTCCAAGCGCAGACCAGGGCTTACCCTCCCGCTGTGGCCCTGGGGGTAGCTGAGCCGGGGTGCAATGACTCCGGTCAGGTCATGGGGGTTCCTCCAGCTGTCATTGTTCCTCTGCTTCGTTATGACTGTGGTGATTAGCCTTTGATCACATAATCCACCAGTAACAGCCCATCATCCCGTCTGCAGCCTGTTTGTATTCACGTATGCTGCCCGCTCACCCCTCTCCGGTGGAACTTATCTCCTGCTGATCCACGTTTTACTGCCCAGCTCCCTTACACTTCTCCAGCTCGGATTGTCTTCTGGCTGTGGCAGAGGGAGCCTGGAGCTGTGGAGAGACGTAACCTCAATCCTGCAATGCCACCTATCAACAGAAATTCAAGCATCAGAAGAAGTGTGTTTAAAATTTTGCCCTCACAGCTGAGTCCCTTCCAGCAGCCGAGTGCCCAGGCTTCTGAAAGAAGTCTTGGCAGCTCTGAAGTGCCATAAGAGACTGGAATATCCGGCCCTTGCTCTCCTTCCACAGAGAGATACCATCTCTTTTTTCCTCGCCTTCTGGGCTTGTTGCTTTTTCTGCTCTCCTTTGTTGTGCTTCAAATCCTCTCTCTCAGGAGGCCTACACACTGAAGCCTTCTCTCCGTGTTGGAGTGAACAGGTTCATTTTTTAATCCCAGCAAAGCATGTGGAGTGGTCACAAGTGCTAAATCTCCTGCTTTTTGTGTTGACTCACTGCAGTGTATTTTGGGTGGGAATCTGGTCCCAATTTTATTACTGCTTAAGATTTTACACCTTGTCTAGACTGTAAGCTTGTAGGGGAGCTGTCAGGTGCCCGGCCCCGATTGTCCTGACCCCTTTAGTGCCATGCTCACAGCGGACATTCTGCCTGGAGGAGAAGAAAGCCTGCAAGAGAGGGAGGGACGCGCGGGGCAGAGGGGTGCATCACGCACTGCCTTCCTCTGCGCCTGTGCCCGTACGGAGCCTGCATGGAGACATCCCGCTGGACCGCTCTGCTCCAGGCTGCCGAAGGCGAGAACGGGCAGGACGTGGGGCAGAGTGGCTGGAAAGCTGCCCAGCAGAAAAGGCCCTGGGGGTGCTGGTGGACGGCCAGCTTCACATGAGCCAGCAGTGTGCCCAGGTGGCCAAGAAGGCCAACAGCATCCTGGCTTGTATCAGGAACAGCGTGGCCAGCAGGAGCAGGGAAGTGATGGTGCCTCTGTACTCGGCACTGGTGAGGCCTCACCTCGAGCGCTGTGTTCAGTTCTGGGCCCCTCTGTCCAAGAAGGACACTGAAGTGCTGGAGCGTGTCCAGAGGAGAGCTACCGAGCTGGGGAGGGGTCTGGAGACCCAGCCCCATGAGGAGAGGCTGAGGGAGCTGGGCATGTTTAGTTTGGAGAAGAGGAGGCTGAGGGGAGACCTCACTGCCCTCTACAGCTACCTGAAAGGAGGGTGTAGAGAGGTGGGTGTTGGGCTCTTCTCCCAGGTGAATAATGACAGGACCAGAGGAAATGGTCTGAAGCTGCGGCAGGGGAGGTTTAGATTAGATATTAGGAAGAATGACTTTACTGAAAGAGTGGTCAGGCACTGGAACAGCCTGCCCAGGGAGGTGGTTGAGTCACCATCCCTAGAGGTATTTAAGAAACGTGTAGATTTGGCACTTCAGGGCATGCTCTAGTGGCAGAGAGTGTAGGGGGTTCTTTTGTGTGTGTATGGTTGGACTCGATGATCTCGAAGGTCCTTTCCAACCATGAGGATTCTATGATTCTATGGGCAGCCCCTCAGCGTGCCGGGGGATCCAGCTGAGTCGCCTGCATTTGTCGTGTGATCCTTCAGCATTTCCCCGTGATCTCGCTCTTGGTCTTAGTTTTTCATTTCCTTCATAGTCCCTTCGCTTACTTCATAAGCCCTGTCTCTCCTTTTTTGTCCCCTCCATGGCCATTCCCTCAGGCCCTGGTTGTGCTTTCAGGTGGACACACTCACTGCTTCGGTCATTTACCTGGCAAACGCCCAGAGACCTCCAAAATGTGCATCTGCCCAGGTTTCAAGAAAAGCAGTGCAGGTGAACCTCCAGCAGTAACTGCTCAGCACCTTTGCTATCTGCTGATCCAGCAGCCAAAGGACCCTCTTTTGCAGATTCTTATGCTAAAATAAATACATGAACATGAGTTGTTTTCTATCATCAGGTCTTCTAAAGAAAGATCGTCGGTTCATCACCAGTGAGAAGGCTGCCCTTTCTTCCTGGTGACTAACCCTCCCATCTGCGACGAGCGTGATTCAGAGCAGCCACGGGCAGACCAGCCTGTGCTGGGTGACATGGGCAGAAGATTCCCAGGGCTTCTGCCTGCTTGGGGCAGACGGATCAGAGGCATCAAGCTCTGCCCTTGATCTTCCAGCGCTGAGATCACCACCCCTCACCCCCTCTCCCACGGCATTTCTATGTATAGAGATAGCTCGATAAGTAACCTCAGTGTTAGCTCAGCGTCTCTTTTAGCTGCACTTCCATCATGTGCGCCCCAAGTGGGGTGGTTGGAGGACAGCTCTAACGGGAAGCCAAGCGGCTGCTTTTCTGGGGATGGTTTGGCTGACACCAGCTTGTCAGTGTTCTCGTTCACATTTCAACACCCAGGTGCCAGCTGTCCGTGGGGCACTTCAATTTCCTAAATACTGCTGTGGTCCTACAGTCCCCCCTACAATCCCCAGGGCTGCTGCAACAACACAGACACAGATGATCTCAGTACACGGCCTTTGGTAGAGATCTATGGTGGGATTCTTCTCACCTCACTTCAGGCTTCCTCTGCCTGGGTGTCTGCACCTACCTGCCTCCTCTAATCCGCCGGTTCTGCCTGTGGAGACCAGATGAACGTGGAGGTGGCGTTCGGGGAGCAGTGAGTTCATCTCACCTAGCCTGGGGTCTGCCTTAGGATGTGACGAATCTGGTGGATTGACTGACCAGCTCTCCCCTGACCAGACAGGGGTCCCAGGGCAGCTTCTTCCAGGGTAGGTGCCCATCTTGCGGACAGTGCGTTCTGCCAGGGGAATCCCAGCACCGCGGGCTCCGGCAAAAGGCAGATTATTCTGTAGCACTGCGGGTGAGAAATACCAGACGTGGAGCAGCTCCTTGTAGCATTTAGTTTTTGTTCACTGTGCTGTCGGGGGTTTCTCTCGGAGGAACTGCTGGAGTCTGAGTGCCATCAACACTATGGGTGTAGCTGCACTGGTACTTCTCAGGTTCATGGGTGGCAAAGCCTTGGCAACAAACCAGTGATGCCTCTCCAACGTGAAGTCAGAGAATTTTGTGGTGTCCGTATGCTCTGAGGTGCTGAGCTCTCTGGAGACTCAGAAGTAGCACTGAGATTGCTGTGAGTCTGTCCTGTTTGCTGTCCTCCGCCAGCAGCCATAGGAGAAGGAAACCCTTCCTGGACACAGTGCTTTCATTTGGAGATTCAGTCTTTGGCCGTGACTCCGGGCATGTTATTTCCATGGCCTCAGGAAGAGACCTGGTTCATTTCCCCCGTCCCCAGGGTGCTCATTTGCTCATTGCAGTCCATCTGTCTCACAGAAGTCATCTCCATTTCATGGTGGACCAAGATCTTCAGTAGCACAAGGTTTCTCTCTAAGCTCTAAGAGTCTCCTCAAGCCCATCACTGCGGAGGCCATCGTGTCTAGGCGTGTTGGGCCGTGTGGCAGCAGGTGAGCGTGTTACACCATACCCCAGGCCCTGAGCTGCACATGGGGCCTGGCTTTGTTCTGTGTATGGTCCCGAAAGCCGTACTGTGACTGTGTTGCTAGAGCTGCCTCCATCAGCTGTGCCTCAAAGGTGGCAGGATGTCACCAGCCTCTGCAGAGTACATGAACTTTTCTTTACTTCCCTTGTCGCTGCAACTACCTCTGCAGCATCTCCACTCTCCCAGATGGTTTTTCTTAACTGTCTTTGGAAACTGCAACTTTTCACTCAGTGGCCTGGATGTCAGGTGGCTCTGAAGACTGTTCATTTCCTGTGAGAAATACTCCTTTTAATAACAGAAAGACAATTAGCAGGTGCGTTTTTGTGGCTTGATGGACTGTATTTTCAGCCTGAGATATGGTCAAATCCTTATCCAATGTAGAAACTTGTGTCCCAGTTACACGCAGGTCTTTTTTACATCCTAAAACAGAGGGATTTTCTCTTAGTTCCCTGAGCATGTGTCTCAGTAGTGTTTCCAAATATCTTCTAATGGGAAAGTGGAGAGAATATTGTCCTATCACTCCTTGTCAGGGCTCTCTGGGGATCTTTGAGGGTTTTTCCATCAATTAATTACTCTGTTTTATAGTGAAACCGTAAGTTCAGGCTGATCTTCCTCCTGAGACAGTGTTTGAACCCACAGCTGTATGTTCTTTCATCTGCGTAGAAGTGCTGGTTGGAAGGGTTCTCTCAGATCCTGCTCCGAGAAGGACTGCATTAGGTCAGCCGTGGCTCTGTCCCACCAACCCTTCTGCAGGAAGCCGTCTGCAGGATGGTGGTGCTGCCGTCCTTCTGGTGGCCTCTTCAGGGGCTGTTACTGCACTCCTGGGAAAGTTTTTTTTGCTAAAGTCTGAGTCCAACCTGAACCTCCCAAATCACAATTTTTGGCTGTTGGCCACATTTGTTACACGATCTGCTACTTCCAGGAAGAGTTTGGCTCCGTCATCTTTGCCAGTGCCCTGTATGCAGTTGTAGGCCGCTTGCTTGCTTTTGTCATGCGATCTGGGTCTGGACCCTCTTCAGTTTCTCCCCATCTCTCTTGAACTCCCTAGCCAAAAACCGAACACAATATTCCAGGTGCAGCCTCACCAGTGCTGAGTAAAAAGGGTGATAATGTCCCTCAGTCTGCTGGCCAGGCTGCTTGTTACGTAGCCCAGCGTGCAGCTTGCCTTATTCTCTGCCAGAGCGCATTACGGGCTCAGACACAGGCCGGCAGCCATCGTAAATGCCTTTTCAGCCTCTTCGACCAAGCTGCTGCTGGGGCGGTCTCTCCTGAGCCTGGACCAGTGTGTTGGGTTGGTCCACTGCAGATGCACACCCTTCTTCTTCCCGTGGTTGAATTTCATGAAGTTCCTGTTAGCCTGGTCCTCAAATTTCTCAAGGCCCCTCTGGTTTGAAGCTCTGCATTTCACCGTGTCACCACGCTCCCCTCCTTTAGTATTGTCTGCACTTTTACCGAGGGTGTTCTCTGCATCACCTGTGGTGTTGACGAGGGTGTTGAACAAGATGGGCCCCAGGACTGGCCTCTAGAGCGCTCTGCTCATTGCCGGCTGCCTCGTCATTAGTCACTGTCTTTTCACGCAGTGGTGCAGTCAGTTCTCTGCTCACCTAGCTGTCCGTGCATCTGGTCCATGGCTCCTCAGCTTCCAAACAAGAATGCTGTCGTTGTCGGTGTCAGAAACCTTGCTGGAGTCATGGTACGTCATGTCCACCATTCCCCCCTTGCCTGCAGAACTAGTTGTTTTGTCACGGAAAACAACGGTATTGCTCAAGCACAGTTTGCTGTTGGGAAATCCATATTGACTGTTCTTGTTTGCCTTCTTGTCCTTCAAATGTTTGTTTGTGAAGAAGACATGCCCCATGGCCTTAACGAGGCTGAGGAAGGGCTGACTCCCCTTCCCTTCTCAAAGGTGAGTGTCACATTAGGGACCACTTGTCAGGGACCTTCCAAATCACCATGATTTCACCTAGGGAAGACAGTGGCCTTGTGATTGCTTCAGCAGCTTCCTCGGCCACCTCTGCTGAATCCCGCTGGGTCTGTGGGCCTGGATCACAGAATCATAGAATAGTTTGGGTTGAAGGGACCTTTAAAGGCCACCTAGTCCAACCCTCTGCCATGGGCAGGGACATCTTCAACCAGACCAGGTTGCTCCAAGGCCCGTCCGACCTGGCCTGGGATGTTTCCAGGGATGGGGCAGCCACAGCTTCTCTGGGCAACCTGGGACAGTGTTTCACCACCCTCAGCGTAAAAAATTTCTTCCTTAGATCTAGCCTGAATCTTCCCTCTTTTAGTTGAAAGCCATTACCCCTTGTCCTATCGCTACAGGCCCTGTCTTTCTTACAAGCCCCCCTTAAGTACCGCAAGGCCACAGTAAGGTCTCCCTGGAGCCTTCCACCAGGCCGAACAACCCAGCTCTCAGCCCTTCCTCGTAGCAGAGGAGCTCCAGCCCTCGGATCATTTCTGTGGCTCTGCTTTAGACCCACTCCAGTGGATGCAGCGGCTCTTCTGAGAATTCCCTAACCTGTTGCTTCCCCATTACTTTCTGCCCGTCTTTTGTTGTCCACTACACTCCGAGGGCTGGGAGCACACTTTGTCCATGAACACTGAGACATAAAACACAATAAGCACTTTGGTCATATCTGTATTATCCATGACTGATTTTTCATCAGCAGACTCGCATTTTCCCTGCACTTCCTTTTGGTGCCAGTGTACCACTAGAAGATGTCCCTGTTCTGCTTCGTGCCTTTTGATAGTCTTTGCTCCAGCTGGGCTCTGGCCTTCCTGAAACTGTCCCCAATCCTTGAGCATTGTTTTTGTTGTTTTGGTGCCTGTCACGTTTCTCCTTCTTCCGTGTGCTCTTTGCATTTTAGTTCACTGAGCAGCTTGATACTCACCGAGCTAGCCTTCTGCAAAAATGCCCAGTCTTCCTAAACGACAGGGTGGGCGGGTTGTTCCCGAGATCTCAAGAATTTTTATTTGAAAACCAGCACTCCCTTCCCTTTGGGCTGCTTCTCAAGAAGCTGAGGTCTGTCCTGAGCCTCGGGATTCTCTCTCTGCTACTCGCCTTTCCAGCCTCCCTCCCGCGCTCAGTGCCGCCACCTCGCTGGCTGCCCTGTGGCCACCTCCACCCCCCGCATTTCCCTGTTGGTGAGCAACAAGTCAAGCAGAAGGTCTCCTCTAGCAGCCAGTGTTTGTGTTAGGAAGTTGTCAGCAGTGGTCTGGGAGCCTTCTGGATTCCCTGGCCAGTGATCCATTGCCTTCCCAGCAGATGTCTGGACAGTCGAAATCCCGGAGAAGATGAGGGCTTGCAAGACTTCCACTGGTTGTTTATGGACGACCTCACCTACCACCTCCTCTCAGGCAGTGGTAGCAGACCCAGTGTCCCTCCTGGTCTTAGCCTAGATCTGATCCAGAGACGCTCAGATGGCATGTCTGTGCTCCCACACTGCAGGTACGTGCGGTCGGGGGCTCCATCACATGGAGACACCTCCCTTTCCTGCCTGTCCTCCCTGAACAGCCTGTAGGCAGCTGCGGCCACGTCCTGATCCACACGTGCTGTCCCAAGTCTCTGAGTCTGACCACGTCGTAGCCCTGCGACCACAGCAGGACGTGCAGTTCTTTGTGTTTGCAGTCCATGCTCTGTGAACCTGAGGAAAGCCTCCGAATGTCCAGTCCTCTGGACAAGAAAATGAACGTCCCCCTGTGGACCTTTACTGGCAGACCTCCTCCACACCTTCCTCTCTTATCTCTGGGCTTAGCCCCCCATTCTCTGATGACCCTGGTTTAAAACCCTTCTCTCCACATCAGCAAGCGTGGTCGCAAAGGTGTTCTTCCCTCTTGTTACACAGGGTGTACACAGTTACACAGGGTCTTTCTCTTCCTGGTGGTCTTCCATCATCCACCAGTGAGGCACCAGGATGAAGGAACCTGAATCTCAGCTGGCAGCACCAGCTGCACGGCCAGGCATCAGTCTGGCAGATGCGTGTGCTCCACAGTGGGTCTTCAGTCAGAAGAGTTTTTGGGGACAGAGTCTGTTGAGAACACAGCTGGAACACACTCTTGCTGCGTCTCCATCAGCTTTCACCCCAAAGCCCTGCAGTCACCTTTGAGCTGCTCAAGGTTTTTCCTGGGTGTTTCACTGTTACCCACCTTGAGCAGCAAAGGGTAGTAATCAGAAGGGCAGAGGAGTCCCAAAATCTTTCCACAACTCCACCAATCCAGGCCCGGGGGCAGGCAGCAAACCTTCCGGAACAGGTCTGGCTGGCACGTGGTGTCTTTGTCCCATGGATGGTGACAGCCTTCCCTGTGACAATAACATGGGCTAGAGTAGGTAGCAAAAGACCTAAATACGGTTCCTCTCTCTTTTCCAGCACAGTCACCTGGCACTGAAAGTTTTTAGCCAAGGTGGCCTTTGAAGTGTATCTCTTTTCTTTCCTGAGTGGTGCTCTTCCAAGGCAGCGCCCTCTCTGTATTTTAAGTGCATTTAGTTCCTCTTCATCCATTTGACAAAATCTGTTAGGAAGACCCCCGCATCCCTCGCGTCCTGCAGCAGAGGTGTCTGAGCAGGCAGTGTCCCAGCAGCGCGGGGCAAGGCTTTGGTAGCTGAGGGGGAGCTGCCAGCGCCTCTCCAGTGGAGCTCAGGTGCCCTCCAGGTTGCCTTTGGGAAGTGTCTCCGTTGAGTTCAGCGCGTACCACACAATGTCATTGCCAGTGCTGCTGCCTTCAGGTGAGACACCGGCTTGGGGAGAGCAGTGCTGTCACCTCCCCAGCTAGCAGCTCGGCCCGCTGTTGTCACCTCTTCGCTGCCTGGCATGAGCTGTGGAGTGAGGATGCACAGAGGTACGTGAACCAAAGGAGAAAGGACGTTCCCAGGAATTTGGCATCCAGCGCACAGTCACAGCATCTTCTGGGCTCTTTGGCTCGCAATGAAAGGTCTGGCAGAACGGTGGGAGCAGGGTGGGCTTTTCCCTTTTATGCCACGTTCAGGCAGCCTGGGTCACCGAACCCTGCAGATGCTGCTGCGGCAGAGAGCGTCTGTGCTTCAGAGCTGGGACGGACGCTCAGCCGGCGTTCGTGGGCAGGGCCTCCTGAAGATGCTCCCCGTGCTGGTAGGTGATCTTTAGAAGGCAGGGGAGCTGGATGTGACCATTACAGCGTCGTGTCGCTGGATGGAATGCAGTAGCACGGAGATGTGGTCTTTCTCGAGGGAAGGTTTCAAACTGCAGAGGTTTGGGCGATCGTGCAGAGCTCGGCGACGGGCGTTATTGAGGTGCCTTTGGACGCAGTGGGGTTTGACTCTGGCCGCTGCTGCGGTGATGCCTCTCCATGCCCAGCACCAGAACGAAATGCAGGCAGACAATTACACCGTTAGGCAATTAGTGCTCACCCGGCTCGCTGGAGTCAATGGGATGCACCAGGCTGTGAAGGTGCCACAGTTCAGGACTAGATTAGACCTATCGGGGTGTGGGATTTTGAAAATCCTGCCTCGCCTGGCCAGGATTCAAGAGCACGGTCCATAGTGTCCAGTCTTGTATCTTCCTCTGAGCCTGGCGGGTTTTAGAGCCTTGATTTTTGTCCTTGAGCGGTGTGGGCAGCAGCCTGTGTGCGTACACTTCCAGTTGGTACATACATGGAGCGCGTGTGCGTGTACACACGGGACTTCTGACATGAGATACAAATCTGGATATGCATTTCTGGATACTTCCATTATTTAGGTCTGTATTATATAGTTGTACAAAAGCATCATTAGAAGAAGAGAAAATTGCAATTAAGAATCGACCTGCCGAACAGTGGGGCGTGCAGAGCAGTGCGACGGCTTCTGGGGCAGTGTCTGCGTTGGGGCTGAAGAGACCCCCCAGTCCCCTTTCCTTCTGGTGAGGAGAAAACCTGCGGCGGCAGAGCCAAGTTCAACAGGGGAACGTTTCCTGAGCGTCTCTTCTGCCTCTAGTGAAATAGCGGTGCTGTGAGATAACGTAATCTGGTATTAATTTCATGTGACAGATTAAAAAAAGGACTTGCTGGCTCCATAGACGCGTGCGGTGCGGCAGCAGGGCTGGTGGCCGGGCTTGGGCTGTCCTGGTGGTGGGCAGAGCGTGTCAGCAGCGCCCGAGGGTCTCCTGGGGGGGAAGAGTGCCGTTCTTCTCAGCCTCAGAGTTCTTGATATTCGGGAATGTAAATTTTACATAATTAACAAAATCTAAGGGTTGTTTGAGGACATGCTGCTAAATGCAGTCGGGGGGGGGAAATCAGAGGGGTAAAATCTGCTGGGCAAGACATCACCCACTTCAGTGAGATAATGAAGGAGCGGTTAAATATTACTTACAGACACACGTATCCCCTTCTTACTGGAAAGGTTAGCAAGTAAAGGAGACGGAAATGCGGTTAATTTGAGCTAAAGCGTGTAGGAGGTTGATAAGGGGAGCCAAAGGAAATATGAAAGGCCAATATGTAAAGATATTAAGAAATTTTAGAGCATTAGAAGAAATTTTAAAAGTCTGGTAGAGATCCATTTCTCTATGTAAATGATAAAATTGTATATTCTGGTGCAAAAAAAAAAAAAAAAGGCAGAAATGTTCTGCTCTGAGTTGGGAACAAATCAGGAGGATGTATCTATCCATATGATGTGCTCGGAACAGAAAGTTTCCCAGCTGTAACCAAGGAGAAAGTGAGATAGTATTTGCTAAAAATAAACATACTCAAATTAACAGGCTTGAATAACATATACCCAAGCCTCTAAAAGAGCCTAGCTGAGGAGTTGTCTGAACCACTAATGTTAATACCTCAAAATCTTGCTAATCTGTGAAATTTGGAAGAGCTGGTAGAGGGCTGTTGCTATTCTAATATTCTGAGGGTATAAAATAGGTGTTCAGGAAACTATAGCTGGTTTAGCTCAGCATCAGCGCTGGGTAAAGGAATGGAGCAATTCGTCTGGAGGACAATCAACAAAGAATTAGAGAATGAAAATACAATTAATATCAGACCGTGTGGTTCCGCGGAAGGTGGAAACAAACCTGCTGTCTTTTCTCGACAGCACCGTAGCACTGGTTGGAGTGAGGACTGTGTTTACATGGTATGTTCTGACTTCCTTAATAACCATGTGACTTGGGTATAAATAACCTCACAATAAAGGGAATTAAGAGAACGAAGGTGGCTTAGCAGCACTGTGAACTTTCAGAAAGCAGCTGCTAAGGAGAAGGTACCGGCGTGGGGGGCCATCACCAGCAAGGTTTCTTTACAGTCTTTCATCCCCGCAGCTCAGCACTTCTATAGCGGTGTTTCAAAATAGCGACAAAAATACGTGTTTGTAGGGACTGCAGGTATCAAACGGTGGGGGAACAGCTAAAGCAAACTGGGGAATGGTCTGGCTTTCCTGCCGAAGCGGCCGTGTGCCGGCAGCCCAGGCAGGGTGACGTGGCTGCGAGCAAGGAATGTAGGTTACAGGATATGAAATTACCCTGGAAAAATGTAACTCAGCAAAGGACATGGGTTTCTCCAAGATAATTGCGTTAACGTTAGTTGAATGCGTAGGATGTGGCAGAGATACTTTGTGTGTGTAAAGGACAGACTTCCAGAGTTAGGTGAACTTGCCTCTTCTGGCGCAGCTTTGGAAGATCACTGGAGCATCACTTTGTGCAAGTCAGACATTCACGCTGGGATGAGTCTGACGTTACTGAGCGGAATTCTAAAAGACCCTCAGGATGATTCACAAGCGGAAAAAGGTTTGAGGCTTAAGGAGTCCGTCCTGCGCAGCTAATGAGGGCGATCGCTCTGGGGGTGGGTATGGAACTCCATCGCCCGGCTCGGAGGGAGGCAGCTCACTGCAAATCTCAGTGCACGTACAGAAGATCCCCTGCGTGACCACAGTCATGGCCTTTAGTGAAATCCCATTTCCAAGCATTTTTGCACCAGTACATCCTATGCCCAGAGAATGAGATTGCCTGGGAGAGGTGGGAAAGATAGTTTAGAGCTCAGGTTCTCAGAAGGAGCATCTTAGGATCTGGATAATCTTGCAGCCTTTTCTCCAGTTTGAGTGCTCTGAGATGCTGAAAGGGTGAAGTTGGCAATCAGAAACCCAAAGAGCTCTGCTCTCCAGAGTGACGTGTGGGTTTGTTCCTGCTGGTGAAGATTTAGCCCCCAAACCTCCTGAGTTTTGTCCGGTGGTCTATGCATATCCTGGTTGACAGACCCATTCTTCTCCTGGTGGATGGCCATAACTGAGCTCTGGAGCAGAACAGACTTAATTCAGGCTTCAGAGTCTACGTTCCTCTAAGTAACTACTTATTCATGGGAACATGCACGATTCAGGTGATTCACTGTCAGGTCAGGCTTCTTCTGTACAGACAGACACCACGCAACGAAGGTACGGACAGATACCACATAATGGTGGTTCTTTCAGTCTTTCCTCAGAACTCAGCCCTTCTAATTCTCTGATGACACTGCACGTTTCTCAAAGCTGCTTCTCACTGGTTAACATCAGTTGGGTAATGAAGTGTCCGGAACAGGCCACAGCATGCTTGCTGAAGCTTCAGGGATAGTACCTTTATCCTCCTTCCACAGTCAAACACTGCACTGTCCTAGCTTCGGATGCCACTCGCCATGAAAGGATTCCATCCTTGCAAGGGGACAGAGCTTTCTGTTCTTTTTTCCCCCAGTCTGACTTCAGCTGCGAACATTTTGTTTCTCCCAGCACTGCTGGCACCGTGCTGGGGCCTGCACGGTTGTACCATTGATCTCCACATCAGTGTTATCTCCTTGACGAGGAAGTTTTTGCTGAAAGCAGGTCACAGTCCAGTACTCTCTGACCAGCTGCTTTTAGGTACTCCACACGTGGCGGGTTCGGTGTTTCTGCCGAATTCACTTACTTGAAGTTACTTGACATTACATGGACTAGATGACCTTTAAAGGTCCCTTCCAACCCAACATATTCTACGATTCTACATGGGATTTTGATTTAGCAGAGTGGTACAGCAATGTGCTTAAATTACATGCAAATAGAAATTACACTTAGCAGAGTACAGCAGATGCAATATGCAGCTGAATCACCATACAGATGTGATTCTCGTTACCAGTCTCTATAATCTGCTCACCATCACGACACTGGCTGTCCCCCGTCACTTTGAAGGCATAAGTGGGTTGACACCAGCTCAAGCCCATTGGTGTCTTTGAGTTCTTTCTGTTTGTTGTTTGGTTTTTATATTCTCTGTTGGGCTAATCCAGCTGTAGAGTCCTTCTCCTCCATTCTGCTCTTGCTAACTCAGGAAGACTTTTCTGCTCTTCTCGTTAATTCAAGGATGACGTTACAGAGCTGGTTGACCCACTCAACCGGTACAGCCAGCTGATCCACTCATCTGACACCACTGGATGACCCACTCAACTGCTGTGGCCAGTTGATTTAATCCAAAGGCCAGTCCCCTTGGAGCTGAGATCGGTTCAGCTTTCGTTGCAACAGCTCTGGCCAGTCACTCCCTGTAGGCTCCCTTCCCATCTTTTCAGAGCTTTCTTCTGCTCTAGGCGTTTATTGGGCAGTCACGAGCGGGGAGTACTGGCGCTGTTACTCAAGGCACATAAGAGCTCATCTGCAGTAATATTCACCGCCCTGGAAATCTGTGTTCAAGAAAGATGAATTCAGACTGGAACAGGATCATAGAAAAGCTACTGAAATGATTGGGAGAATGGGGACATTATCTCCTGTGACAGACTGCTAAAGCTTTGTATCTTTGTCATCTTGCTGGGAGGGATCAGACTGGACGTATGGAGTGTCCCACTGGGCCAGATTGACGGTCCATTAACCTTGTTCTCTGTCTTTGACAGTGGCATTACAAGATGCTGTTAATTAAGGAGACCACGTGTGCCTGGCCATTTTGGGTGGTCCATTCCCCTTGTGCCGTCCAGCATCCAATGTTGTTGTACCGGAGACGTTAGCAGGAATGACCCTGCTCAGTCCCATCGGTACCTGTGCAAGGACCTGCTCTCCAGGAACTCACCTGATCCCTCTCTGAACCTGCCGGTACCGTCCTCCTCCATGGCCTCCCACGGCAGCCAGCTCCAGACGACTGTTGCCTGCTGCACAAAGAAGTCTTGCTTTTGTCTGGTTTCACCTGATCTGCCGCTGGTCTCACTGAGAGCCCTCTCCTAATGCTGCAGGATTTGGTGAACAGCAGCTCTGCCTTCACTGTCTCCACCGCCTTGGGGAGCTTTGTAAGCCTTGGCCATGCATCTCCCCGAGACTTCTCTTCTCCAAACTGGAGAGTCCCAGCCTTCTCAGTCTGTCCTCGAAGGGCAGCTGCTCCAAGCCCTTGACCATTTTAGTTGCCCTTCTCTGGACCTTCTCTGTCTCCACCACTTCCTCCTTGCGCTGCTGAACCAGACCTGCACACAGCACTGCAGGTGTGCCCGAGCAGGATCAGCACAGCCCCAAATGACACTGCCCACCTTGCTTTCCGTCTCTGCCCTGATATATTTTGTTGGCTTTTTTGGCTGCCGTTGTGCACAGAGCCCATGATTTTGAGAGCTGTCGGTACCAGTGCCAAGACCTCTCTGGAGCTCTACCCACCAGGTCCGTGTTCAGATGGCTCTTCCCTAGAAGCTTTACAGTGCACGTATCTGCATGGTGGCCCATCTGCCACCTTTTGCCCTCTCACTCACTTTGGGGGTCCTCCTGGATGCATCATGTGGCTACTCAGAAGATGGTTGCAGCGGTATTTTAATGCCCAGACTTTGCCAGTATCTTCACATTTCTATGTATGTTCTTTTGTGGTTTTTAAACACTTTCTGCATGGCTTGACTCTTGACCTATTGTCTGCTTCCAGGCCAAAAGCACATCTCCAAGAGCAGCGAATCCTCATCAGGCAGTCGTGTCCAAGAAACTGGAAGTTTTTCTTTATTGCTGGATCAAAACAAGTCACGTTTCCACCACTGCCTGTCTGATCTTTTCATTCCAACACCTCCCGTTTGAGGGCCAGCAGTCATTTGGAGTGTTTAATTCAACAGACAGGACTCCCAGCCACCGATCTTCTTGAAGATTCATCTCTCCACTTCATAGACTGGGACCAAAAACTGATTTGTGTGTGTGTGTGTCTCAGGCAATTCCCCCGTGTGGCTCTACCAACATCAGGCAGCCCCAGGCTGTCTGTGTGACAGGGATCCTCCGTGCACGGGTCTGCTCAGAGAGATGAAACAGTTTGCTTTGTTCATTTTGCTGCCTCCTCTTTTTATGTCTAAGTGCTTTTCTTCCTCCTGTGGGAGATGGTATTGTGCTGCTGGGAGCACGGTGCTGACGTTCTGTTACTGCTGAAGGTGGGGGGTGGCTTGGCTGAGATCATAGAACCATAGAATGGTTTGGGTTGAAGGGACCTTAAAGATCATCTTGTTCCAACCCCCCTGCCCTGGGCAGGGACACCTCCCACCAGCCCAGGTTGCTCCAAGCCCCATCCAACCTGGCCTTGAACCCCTCCAGGGATGGGGCAGCCACAGCTTCTCTGGGCAACCTGGGCCAGGGGCTCACCCCCCTCACAGCAAACAAGTTCTTCCTGATATCCCATCTAAATCTCCCCTCTGTCAGTGTAAAACCCTTCCCCCTCGTCCCACGGCTCCCCTCCCGGAGCCAGAGTCCCTCCCCAGCTTTCCTGGAGCCCCTTGAGGGACTGGCAGGGGCTGGAAGGTCTCCCCAGAGCCTTCTCTTCTCCAGGCTGACCCCCCCCAGCTCTCTCAGCCTGTCCCCACAGCAGAGGGGCTCCAGCCCTCCCAGCATCTTCGATCCTCTCCCAGTTCAGCGGATCAGCAGCATCGTTGAACCATGGCCCCTGTTCCCTCTCGGGCACCTTGCACCCAGGGTCTCTGCCTGTCATGGCTTCTCCTGGCAGCCCGTCGGTGGGCTGCAAGTGCTTGTGCGGAGTCTCCCTTCCCGCAGTGGAACAGTGTCCTGAAGCACCGGTTTGCTCACTGGTGATGAGAGCTCACATCCCGGTCGGTTACAATCCCAGCCGCGGTGCCAGGCACTGTGATCTCGGTACAGGGGGTTTGTCACACCGTGTTGAGTCAGCCCAGTTGGGAAGCTGAAAAAGAACTGAAAACCTTCACGCCGTCTTCTCGGTGAGCTAACCTGTGTATCAGGCATGTTCCTCTCTTTGTAGTTTGAATTCTTCAAGAGCAACTGTTAGAGAAGCTTTGCCCGGATGAGTGTTCTGCCACGGCTGTTGGCAGTTGCAGAGTTCTGTAGTTCATCTTCTTGGGTATCACCAGGAACCGGGGCTGACTCAGGATTCCCTGTTTTTCAGGAGCTGGGTTTTTTCCCAGGCATTCTTGCATTGTACAAGCAGCTGTCTGACCAGTCTCCCCTGCGGTCAGCTTTCCTGTGTAACATTCATTCTTGACCTCCGGTGTTATTTTAGCCTCTTGACTGCTTTTTTTATCTGCTCTCTGCAAGACGCCGTTCCTGCTGGTCAGGTTGAGCTGCGGTTTCCTGGGGTTTGAGCACCTGCTTGTTTTTACTCCATCTTTCACAGAAAAGGCCTGGCAACGTGGGACCGGTACTTGGAGGTTGCCACGGAAAGGCCATTAATGTGCTGTTCCCTCTGTTTTAAACAGCAGCAGAGATGTTATTTTTTCCCGCCAGCCAAATTACTCACATTCACACTCCAGTGACCACGCTGCCCTTTGCAGCTGTCCCGCCTAGCCCAGCTCTGGCTCGGTTCTGGCCGGTTGGGTTCTGGCTTTGGGTTGATCCTTCTGGCCAAGGGTGTCTCAGAGAGCCACAGGCTCAGGTCGGTGGTCCTGGCCAAGCGTGGCACTGAGACTCTCTGCACTTACTGGCCAGCGTCATGTTCTTCTTGTCTTCCGTGGCTGGCCCTTAGCGTGCTCTGTAAAGCCGGTCGTTGCTTTTTCGTGCTCCAGACAGTCAAGGGGTGCCCGGCAGTGGATGAAGTTGCACAGTGCAGGCTAAGTTGGTGTCTTACGGCTTTTGTAGGAGATGTCCGTCTATGGGCACTTTCGGAACACGGGCAAAAAGCTGTCTGACCGCATTGGTACCTTTTCCTCATGCCCGATCTCACCAAGTTAAAAACAATTGAAAAATCAACATTTTCCATCTGTCACTTGGCTGTCAGCAAAAACGCCGACAGTCTGCCAGAACACCAACGGGACACAGTGCTCCGATGGTGCTTGCGCCGGGCGGTACCACAGCAGTCGGTGGTCTCTCCTGGGGACCACGAACCCTGCCTTGTGCCACCAGAGCTGCCCCAGGGTGGAGCAGAGGGAGAAGGTCTCGCCTCCAGCCCACAGGGCGAAAACCTCCCACTCCTGCTGCTCCGCGTTCGAGTCACCTAAAAAACCTGAACTGCTGCCCATTTGGGTGGACAAGTTTGGATGATTAAAAATGAAACAGAAAGCACCGGCATGTTCTGTCAGTGTTTCTGTTCTTTATTTGGAAGGGAGCAGGGTGATGTGCATGTATCACATGCAGATGATGAAACACGTTCCAAGCCATTAGTAACCGAGGCTGTAAGCATCTTCCAGGTGGTGATTTTTCACTTTTTGCATTTTGCGACTGTATGATGCTGGGGCAGTGCCAGGCAGAGCGCTGGCGTTGGGAAGGGGCAAGGGGATGATGCAATTAATTACAAGCCTGTGAGTCTGATGTCAGTTGCTGGCAAAAAATAAACAATCGGATGCTGTAGGCAGGTGATAAAGAGTTAAAGAGTAGAGTGTAATTACTAGATGAAAGGCTCGTAAACCAAATTTCATTTAATTTCATTCTTTGAGGTGTCAGATTTGTTTGATAAAGGTAACTGCTTAGATGTAATAGATTTTATAGGATCACAGAATTGTTTCAGTTGGAAAAGACCTTTAAGCTCATCGAGTCCAACCAGTAACCCAGCCCTGCCAAGTCACCACCAACCCACGTCCCTCAGCACCGCGTCTGCCCGGCTTTGAAATCCCTCCAGGGATGGCGACTCCACCACTGCCCTGGGCAGCCTGGTCCAAGGCTTGACAACCCTTTCCGGGAAGACATTTCTCCTAATATCCATCCTAAACCTCCCCTGGCACAACTTGAGGCCCTTTACTCTTGTCCCGTCGGCTGTTCCTTGGGAGAAGAGCCCGACCCTGTCAGGAGAAAATACAGGATAACCGTGCCCCAGGATTCAGTCCATTCCATCCGGTGCCCAAAAAAAAGATTAAGAGGTGATT